>CP125974.1:76129706-76495198 GCA_030063025.1 Avena longiglumis | reverse complement strand
TGTTTTATGGATGTTTTCATGAGATATTGCCTACGCTTTGGGGTTCAGGCGTTTACAAAGAACCTTAAGACATGATACTTGTTTGAGAGTTATGAACAAAAATCATCGCTTTTCTTGTTTTATGAGTCGCTTTTCATGGGTTATTGCCCATAGTTTTGGGTTCGAGCAGATTTGCATGCCTCGTAAGAACCCTTACATGTTTGAGAGATATAGCCAGAACTTCGTTGCGTGTTTATGGTGTTTTCATGGCTATTGCCCAAAGTTCTGGGTTCTAGGGAGATTTACAACAACCTTAAGAACCAATACATGTTTGAAAGTTTATGACCAAAACCTCATCGTTTTCGTGTTTTATGGCCGTTTTTATGAGCTATTGCCCACTCTTTAGGGGTTCGAGGGCGATTTACAATGACATGAAGACCTGATACATGTTGGAGAGATATGATCCAAAACTCGCTGTTTTTCGTGTTTTATGGCTGTTTTCATGAGCTATTTCCCACAATTTTTGGGTTCCAGGGCGTTTTACAGCAACCTTAAGACCTGATACTTGTTTGAGAGTTATGACCAAAAAATCATCGTTTTCTTGTTTTATGGTCATTTACATGGGTTATTGCCCATAGTTTTTGGGTTCCAGGTGGATTTGCATGCCTCGTAAGAACCCTTACATGATTGAGATATATGATCAAAAACTCGTCGTTTTCGCATTTTATGGTCATTTTCATGAGTTATTGCCCACAGTTTTTGGGTTCCACGCGGATTTGCATGCCTCGTAAGAACCCTTACATGTTTGAGAGATATGACCAGGAACTCGTCCTTTTCACGACTTATGGCCATTTTCATGAGCTATTGCCCTTCGTATTAGGGTTTCCAGGGCGTTTTACATTAACCTGAACACCCGATACATGTTTGAGAGTTATGACCAAAACCTCGTCGTTTTCATGTTTTATGTTGGTTTTCAAGAGTTATTCCCATAGTTTTTGGGTTCCAGGCGGATTTTCATGCCTCGTAATAACCCTTACATGAATGAGAGATAAGACCAGAAACTCGTCATTTTCGTATTTATTGTACTTTTCTTGAACTATTGCCCAAACTTTAGGGTTCTAGGTCGATTTACAACGAACTTAAGAACCAATACATGTTTCAGAGTATATGACCAAAACCTCATCGTTTTCGTGTTTTGTGGCCGTTTTATGAGCTATTTCCCACTTTTTAGGGGTTCGAGGGCGATTTACAATAATATTAAGACCTGATACATGTTGGAGAGATATGACCAAAAACTCGTAGTTTTTCGTGTTTTATGGCTGTTTTCATGAGCTATTGCCCACAGTTTTGGCGTTCCAGGGCGTTTTACAGCAACCTTAAGACCTAATACTTGTTTGAGAGTTATGACAAAAAAATCATCGTTTTCTTGTTTTATGGTCGTTTTCATGGGTTATTGCCCATAGTTTTTGGGTTCCACGCGGATTTGCATGCCTCGTAGAACCCTTACATGTTTGAGAGATATGACCAGGAACTCGTCCTTTTCACGACTTATGGCCATTTTCATGAGCTATTGCCCTTCGTTTTAGGGTTTCCAGGGCGTTTTACATTAACCTGAAGACCCGATACATGTTTGAGAGTTATGACCAAAAACTCGTCGTTTTCATGTTTTATGTTGGTTTTCAAGAGTTATTCCCATAGTTTTTGGGTTCCAGGCGGATTTGCATGCCTCGTAATAACCCTTACATGAATGAGAGATAAGACCAGAAACTCGTCATTTTCGTATTTATTGTAGTTTTCTTGAACTATTGCCCAAACTTTAGGGTTCTAGGGCGATTTAAAACGAACTTAAGAACCAATACATATTTGAGAGTATATGACCAAAACCTCATCGTTTTCGTGTTTTGTGGCCGTTTTATGAGCTATTTCCCACTGTTTAGGGGTTCGAGGGCGATTTACAATAATATTAAGACCTGATACATGTTGGAGAGATATGACCAAAAACTCATAGTTTTTCGTGTTTTATGGCTGTTTTCATGAGCTATTGCCCACAGTTTTGGCTCTGTATGCGTTTTACAAAGAACCTTAAGACACGATACTTGTTTGAGAGTTATGACCAAAAATCATCGTTTCGTGTTTTATGGTCATTTTCATGGGTTATTGCCCAGTTTTGGGTTCGGTGGATTTGCATGCCTCGCATTTAACCCTTACATGATTGAGAGATATGATCAAAAACTCGTTGTTTTCGCATTTTATGGCCGTTTTCATGAGCTGTTGCCAATAATTTTGGGGTTGTAGGGAGATTTATAAAAACCTTAAGACCAATACATGTTTCAGAGTTTATGACCGAAAACCTCGTCGTTTTCATGTTTTATGGTGTTTTCATGAGTTATTGCCTATAGTTTTTGGGTTCCAGGAAGATTTGCATGCCTCGTAAGAACCCTTACATGTTTGAGAGATATGACCAGGAACTCGTCGTTTTCGTTTTTATGGTGTTTACATGAGCTATTTCCCAAAGTTTTGGGGTTTTAGGGCGATTTACAAAGACCTTAAGAACCAACACATGTTTGAGAGTTTATGACCAAAACCTCACCGTTTTCGTGTTTTATGGCCGTTTTATGAGCTATTTTTTTTTGAGGGTAAAACAGTAGGGTAAAAAACCCCACTGCAATTTTTCTTTTTATATATCAAGTAGAGTTACAAAAGATTATTTACAAGCATATTCCACCTCAAAAAAGAGGGATAACATTCAAAGCAGCTATCTCATGTCTAAATTGGTTTCAATCCAGTCCTTAAGCCCCTGATAATACTTTTTCTTAATTCTATAAAGGACCCATCTTAATTCCTGGGCTATAATAGCCTTCCCGGTCTCCACCGACGATGTCGATTGTTGAAAATTTCATTATTTCGCAAATCAGATGCTCCAAGTTCCAAGAATCGAATTTCCATTGCAAAGGGACCTTGAGGTCTTTTTAATGGCTAGAACTTCAAAGATGCTTTGATCACCATATTAACCTGAGATTTCAGCAAAGCAGTTTCTAGCAAAAGGGCATTCCCAAAACAAATGTAAACTAGTTTCTTCACTGTGGCGGCGGAAGACACAATCATAAGATGCTAGAGAAAACATTTTCTTTTTGAAGATTCCTTGTGTTGAGTCTATCAAGGAAGAAGCGAAGAAAAATTTGTGCTTCTGTTGGCAAGAAGATTTCCAAATCCAAGAAAATGTGGTCGAACTGGTTGGTAGCCAACTAAAGAGTAAGCCTTTTTTCAAAAATTACTACCCCAAATATAAGACCAACAACTGATTCCCTTCCCCGCTATAATCAAGAATTTGTTCAAGACTTTGATATTCTGATATGCTTGTTGAGACAAAGGCAGATAAAAGAGATCCTGATTATTTGCAGTATGCATGAACTCACTGACAGAAATGTGTGGATTTTTTGCAAATGTAAGAAGGTGAGGGAGCTTATGTTGGAGGAAATTATTATTCCACATATCAGTCCGAATAGTGTAGATTCCCCATTTCCAACCAAGCACTTTGCAAGTCCTTTAAAAGTGTCAATTAGCTTCAGATGAGCTTTCCACCAAAAAAGATCCTCAACTCTTCTTCCAGGAGCTTATCATTACAATAGGTGTTCCACACAAAATGAACCCATGGAATATCCCTATGATTATAGAATTTATCCAAATTCTTCAAGAGAAGAGAATTTTGAACATTAAGGTCCAGAACTCCCAATCCACCTTGACTCTTGGTCTACAAACTTTCTTCCATGCTACAAGACCCGGTACCTCTAGCTTGAACATCAGTAGTTTTCTTTCACAAGCATTGCCTCATATACTTAACCAACCGCTCTTTGATAGTGATAGGAGATCAAAGCAGCTCATGTAATATATGGGGAGGAAGATAACATGATTTAACTAACTGTAATTTCCCCATAATTGAAAGTCAACAATTCCACACAATCTTCTTTCAATTCTCGAACAATAGGCAAGAAGTGTTCCACAACAGGTTTATTCAAGCTGAGGCGCATCAAGATAAGTAAAAGGCAAGGACCCAATGAGGCAAGAAAGTGTATTAGCAAAGTGCTCAAGCCTTTCGTAATCCATATTAATAGGCATCATCTTTGGACTTGGAATAATTGACTTTAAGCCCGGTGGAAATAGCAAAAGTATGCAGATTGCTTTAAGACATAATAGTTGCTCGAGAATCACTTTGTGATTACTAAAGTGTCATCTGACACTTTTGGACCACAGGAAATCAGGGCAAAAACATTCGAGGGCGAGAAAGGCACCTGTACATTGCCTTATTGAGGATGCTCAAGAAGATCAAGCAAGACAAACAGAGAGGGGACAAAGGGTCACCTTGCTCGACACCCCTTCTACAAGAATTTTTTTCCTGTGCACACCATTTAAAAGCAGAGGAAGCGGACCCAAAAATCAATCAATCCAAGAAATCCATTTAACTCAAAACCTTTGGCTTTAAGGATATCAATGATTGCAATTCTCAATTCTGTCAAAAGCCTTCTCAAAATCCAACTTGAGAATTAAAATTTCCTCCTTTGACTTGTGACACTGATCAAGAAATTCAAAAGCCCAACCTAAATAGTCTTGAATTGATCTTTGCTTGAGGAAACCATATTGATTCTTGTGAACAAGTTTAAGAATGACTTTTGCGCCTATTGGCCGTAATCTTAGTGATAATCTTAAGGACACTATTTAGCAAGGAAATAGGCCTAAAGTCGGAGTCAAAGGAGCAGCAATTTTGGAATGAGGGTGATGAAAGAGGAATTAATGCTCTCTAAAGAGACATTCCCTGCATAGAACTCAAGAAGAAGATGTTTCACATCATCCTTGATAATAGGCCAGCAAAGCTTCATGAATTCATTATTAAAACCATCAGGCCGGAGACTTATCATTAGGCAAATTTGTGATGACTTCTTCAATTTCTTCATCGAGAAAGGCTTTTCCAAAGCTTCCTTTTCCTCCGGCTTAAGCAATCACCACCAAGTCATCAAGATTAAAATGCATTCGGGCTTATCGAAGTACCCATTCTATCTTTAAAGGAGTTCCAAAGAAGATTTGCTTTGCCATCATGATCATTAATCTCAAGATCGAATCACCTTTGAGCATGGAAATGTAATTATGTCGAAAACTAATGGTAGCTTTGGAGTGAAAGAATTTGGTGTTCTCATCCCCAATTTAACCCATTTGATTTTCCTCTCTCGCTTCCAATAAGTATTGTTTTGTAGAAGAGAAATAATAAGATCCTTCAAGATATCTCTAAGATTCCACTCATGAACAAGAAGAGTTATCATTTCCTCCATGATATCAAGCAAATCAATAGTGGCATTAACATTACAGATTTGCATCTTCAAACAAGGAAGCTATTTGGCCCAAAGCTTCAGCCCTCTTCTCACATTTTTGAATTTGGCATTTTTTTTTGAGAATCAAGGAAACCACAGGAATGTTCCGCATTTTGAACAATAGCTTTAAACTCTTTATGTTGTAACCAATGGTTTTCAAATCTGAACACTGAGCTTTTGGAATCATTGTGCCAATGGTAATGACACAGGAAGGTGATCAAGTAGGCTTAGCAAGAGGAGCCATAAAGTAGAGGGAAAACTTTGAGTCCAGCATGATAAAAAACCAATCCAGCCTTTCCAATAGAGGATCCTTCGCATATTACTCCAAGTGAATTTTCTACCTTAAGAGGTAACTCAATGAGACCTAAATTATTAATAGCTTCATTAAAGAGAAGCATACCATTCACATCCCTCCCAATTTGTTTCTATCGGAGGGTCTCTGAAGTTAAAATCCCACAATAAGCCAATCCACATCATCCGCATATCAATACTACCAAACCGTCTAGAAATTCACACTTTTTTCAGGTGTAAACATGGCCCATAAATGTTAGAGAGAATCCAAGATTTATTGGACAAGCAAGATTTCAAGGTAATGGAGATAGAGAACTCATTAAGGAAAGAAAGTTGTCCGAGTACAAGGAGCCATTCCAATGATGATTAAACCACCGATGCACCTCTCGAGGAAGGAATTCAAAGTTGGTAAATCTGGAGGGGCAGAATTTTTTAATGAAGGATTTATCAAAACCCTCACGCTTAGTTTCTTGAAGACAGATAATGTCACAGCCAGACTCCTCAATTTTGCTTCTAAGAGCAAACCATTTTTTATCAGAATTAATTCCCCTGATATTCCAATTCAGATCTTCCAAGTTTTGTTACTCATTAAGAAACCGAGAAAATATAGATGTGGGTGATGTAAATAATATAATCACCCATAAGAGAGAACAGCAGTACATAGACCAAAGCTCAACCATAATAGAGTACCACAAATATGATCCACAATAAGTACCAACCATATTGCAATATCACAAACATGTATCACAATGGAGGTCAACAAGACCCCAAAGAAAAGATATAGCTTGACACATTAGCACACTTAAGAGGAGGTTTTCTTCTTGTCGCTCTATAGGTACCAAAGAGCCCTGTGCTTCTTCTTGCCACCAATCCCCAAGCTGGAAGAGAGAACACCTTTAATGCTGCCTTTTGCAGGAGCCTTAATAGCCACCTCATTGATCTTCTCTTTCTTGAGTAACCTCTTCTCCAGGTCTTGCCCACTGTTTAGGGGTTAGAGGGCGATTTACAATGATATTAAGACCTGATACATGTTGGAGAGATATGACACAAAACTCGCTGTTTTTCGTGTTTTATGGCTGTTTTCATGAGCTATTGCCCACAATTTTGGGGTTCCAGGGCGTTTCACAGCAACCTTAAGACCTAATACTTGTTTGAGAGTTATGACAAAAAAATCATCGTTTTCTTGTTTTATGGTCGTTTTCATGGGTTATTGCCCATAGTTTTTGGGTTCTAGGCGGATTTGCATGCCTCGTAAGAACTCTTACATGTTTGAGAGATAATAACAGGAACTCGTCCTTTTCACGACTTATGGCCACTTTCGTGAGCTAAAACTCGTAGTTTTTCGTGTTTTATGGCTGTTTTCATGAGCTATTGCCCACAGTTTTGGGGTTCTAGGGCGTTTTACAGCAACCTTAAGACCTGATACTTGTTTGAGAGTTATGACCAAAAAATCATCGTTTTCGTGTTTTATGGTCGTTTTCATGGGTTTGCCCACAGTTTTTGGGTTCCAGGTGGATTTGCATGCCTCGTACGAACCCTTACATGATTGAGAGATATGATCAAAAACTCGTTGTTTTCGCATTTTATGGCCGTTTTCATGAGCTATTGCCGATAATTTTGGGGTTGTAGGGAGATTTATAACTACCTTAAGACCAATACATGTTTCCGAGTTTATGACCGAAAACCTCGTCGTTTTCATGTTTTATGGTGTTTTCATGAGTTATTGCCTATAGTTTTTGGGTTCCAGGAAGATTTGCATGCCTCATAAGAACCCTTACATGTTTGAGAGATATGACCAGGAACTCGTCGTTTCCGTTTTTATGGTGTTTACATGAGCTATTTCCCAAGGTTTTGGGGTTTTAGGGCGATTTACAAAGACCTTAAGAACCAATACATGTTTGAGAGTTTATGACCAAAACCTCATCGTTTTCATGTTTTATGGCCGTCTTATGAGCTATTGCCCACTGTTTAGGGGTTAGAGGGCGATTTACAATGATATAAGAACCTTACATGTTTGAGAGATATGACCAAAAACTCGTAGTTTTCGTGTTTTATGGCCGTTTTTATAAGGTATTGCCCACTGTTTAGGGTTTCGAGGGCGATTTACAATGACCTTAAGACCCGATACATGTTGGAGATATATAACCCAGAACACGCATTTTCCGTGTTTTATGGCCGTTTTCATGAGTTATTGCCCAAAGTTTTTGCGTTCCTGGCGGATTTGCAGGCCTCCTAAGAACCCATACATGTATGAGGGATATGACTAGAAACTCGTCGTTTTCGTGTTTATAGTAGTTTTCATGAACTATTGCCCAAAGTTTTGGGGTTCTAGGGCGATTTACAACGACCTTAAGAACCAATACATGTTTGAGAGTTTATGACCAAAACCTCATCGTTTTCGTGTTTTATGACCGTTTTTATGAGCTATTGCCCATTGTTTAGGGGTTCGAGGGCGATTTACAATGACATTAAGACCTGATACATGTTGGAGAGATATGACCCAAAACCAACAGTTTTCACATTTATGGCCGTTTTCATGAGCTATTGCCCACAGTTTTGGGGTTTCAGGGAGTTATACATCAACCTTAAGACCTGATACGTGTTTGAGAGTTATGACCAAAAAATCATCATTTTCCTGTTTTATGGTCGTTTTCATGAGTTATTGCCCACAGTTTTGGGGTTCCAGGTGGATTTGCATGCCTCGTAAGAACCCTTACATGTTTGAGAGATATGACCAGGAACTCGTCATTTTCACGATATATGGCCATTTTCATGAGCTATTGCCCACAGTTTTGGGGTTTCTAGGGCAATTTACATCAACCTTAAGACCCGATACATGTTTGAGAGATATGACCAAAAACTCGTCGTTTTCATGTTTTATGGCCAATAGTTTTGGGGTTCTAGGGCGATTTATAACAACTTTAATAACTAATACATGTTTGATAGTTTATGACCAAAACCTCGTCGTTTTCGTGTTTATGGCCATTTTCATGAACTATTGCCCAAAAATTTGGGGTTCTAGGCGGATTTTCATGCCTCGTAAGAACCCTTACATGCTTGATAGATATGACCAGAAACTCGTCGTTTTCATGTTTATGGCCATTTTCATGATCTATTGCCCACAATTTTTGGGTTCCTGTTGGATTGGCAAGGCCTATAAGACCCATTACATGTTTGAGATATATGACTAAAAACTCGTAGTTTTTGTGTTTTATGGCCGTTTTTATGAGCTATTGCCCACTGCTTAGGGGTTTGAGGGTGATTTACAATGACCTCAAGACCCGATACATGTTGGAGAGATATGACCGAAACCTCGCATTTTTCGTGTTTTATGGCCGTTTTCATGAGCTATTACCCACAGTTTGGGGGTTCTAGGGCGTTTTACATCAACCTTAAGACCTGATACGTGTTTGAGATTTATGATCAAAAAATCATCAATTTCGTGTTTTATGGTCGTTTTCATGAGTTATTGCCCATAGTTTTGGGGTTCCAGGTGGATTTGCATGCCTCGTAAGAACCTTACATGTTTGAGAGATATGACCAGGAACTCGTCATTTTCACGATTTATGGCCATTTTCATGAGCTATTGCCCACAGTTTTGGGGTTTCTAGGGCGATTGACATCAACCTTAAGACCCGATCCATGTTTGAGAGATATGACCAAAAACTTGTCGTTTTCATGTTTTATGGTCGTTTTCATGATCTATGGCCAATACTTTTGGGGTTATAGAGCGATTTGCAACAACTTTAAGAACCAATACATGTTTGATAGTTTATGACCAAAACCTCGTCGTTTTCGTGTTTATGGCCATTTTCATGAACTATTGCCCAAAGTTTTGGGGTTCCAGGGCATTTTACATAAACCTTAAGACCTGATACGTGTTTGAGAGTTATGATCAAAAAATCATCGTTTTCGTGTTTTATGGTTGTTTTCTTGAGTTCTTGCCCACAGTTTTGGGGTTCCAGGTGGATTTGCATTCCTCGTAAGAACCCTTACATGTTTAAGAGATATGATCAGGGACTTGTCGTTTTCACGATTTATGGCCATTTTAATGAGCTATTGCCCACATTTTTGGGGTTCTAGGGAGATTTCCATCAACCTTAAGAACCAATACATGTTTCAAAGTTATGACCAAAAACTCGTCGTTTTCATGTTTTATGGTCGTTTTCATGGGTTGTTGCCCAAAGTTTTTGCGTTCCTGGCGGATTTGCATGCCTAAGTACCCATACATGTATGAGATATGACTAGAAACTCGTTTTCGTGTTTATGGTCGTTTTCATGAACTATTGCCCAAAGTTTTGGGGTTCTAGGCGATTTACAACCTTAAGAACCAATCCATGTTTGAGAGTTTCTGACAAAAACCTCATCGTTTTAGTGTTTTATGCCCGTTTTTATGAGCTATTGCCCATTGTTTAGGGGTTCGAGGGCGATTTACAATGACATTAATACCTAATACATGTTGGAGAGATATGACCCAAAACCAGCAATTTTCACATTTTATGGCCTTTTTCATGAGCTATTGCCCACAGTTTTGGGGTTCCAGGGAGTTTTAACATCAACCTTAAGACCTGATACATGTTTGAGAGTTATTACCAAAAAATCATCATATATGTGTTTTATGGTTGTTTTCATGAGTTATTGCCCGCAGTCTAGCATTTCCAGGCGGATTTGCATGCCTCGTAAGAACCCTTACATGTTTGAGAGATATGACCAGGAACTCGTCATTTTCACGATTTATGGCCATTTTCGTGAGCTATTGCCCACAGTTTTGGCGTTTCTAGGGTGATTTACATCAACCTTAAGACCCGATACATGTTTGAAAGTGATGACCAAAAACTCGCTTTTCATGTTTTATGGTCGTTTTATAAGGTATTGCCCATCGCTTAGGGTTCGAGGCGATTTACAATGACGTTAAGACCTTACATGTTGAGAGATATAACCCAAAACACGCATTTTCCGTTTTATGGCGCTTTTCATGAGCTATTACCCACGCTTTGGGGTTTCGTATGCTTACATCAACCTTAAGACCGACGTGTTTGAGAGTTATGACCAAAAATCATTATTTTCCTGTTTTATGGTCGTTTATGAGTTATTGCCACGTGGGTTCCACGTGGATTTGCATGCCTCGAAGAACCCTTACATGTTTGAGAGATATGACCAGAACTCGTCATTTTCACGTTATATGGCCATTTTCATGAGCTATTGCCCACGCTTTGGGGTTTCTAGGCGATTTACATCAACCTTAAGACCCGATACATGTTTGAGAGATATGACCAAAAATTGCTGTTTTCATGATTTATGGCCAATAGTTTTGGGGTTCTAGGGCGATTTACAACAACTTTAATAACCAATACATGTTTGATAGTTTATGACAAAAACCTCGTCTTTTTCGTGTTTATGGCCATTTTCATGAACTATTGCCCACAGTTTTGGGGTTCCAGGCGGATTTTCATGCCTCATAAGAACCCTTACATGCTTGATAGATATGACCAGAAACTCGTCGTTTTCATGTTTATGGCCATTTTCATGATCTATTTCCCACAATTTTTGGGTTCCTGTTGGATTGGCAAGGCCTATAAGACCCATTACATGTTTGAGATATATGACTAAAAACTCGTAGTTTTTGTATTTTATGGCCGTTTTTATGATCTATTGCCCACTGCTTAGGGGTTTGAGGGTTATTTACAATGACCTCAAGACCCGATACATGTTGGAGAGATATGACCGAAACCTCGCATTTTTCTTGTTTTATGGCCGTTTTCATGAGCTATTACCCACAGTTTTGGGGTTCTAGGGCGTTTTACATCAACCTTAAGACCTGATACGTGTTTCAGAGTTATGATAAAAAAATCATTTTCGTGTTTTCTTGTCATTTTCATGAGTTATTGCCCATATTTTTTTGTTCCAGGCGGATTTGCATGCCTCGTAAGAACCCTTACATATTTGAGAGATATGACCAGGAACTTGTTGCTATCACGTTTTATTGCCATTTTCATGAGCTATTTCCCACAGTTTTGGGGTTCTATAGGGCGATTTACATCAACCGTAATACCCGATACATGTTTGAGAGTTATGACCAAAACTTGCTTTTCATGTTTTATGGTCGTTTTCATGATCTATGGCCAATACTTTTGGGGTTCTAGGGCGATTTGCAACAACTTTAAGAACCAATACATGTTTGATAGTTTATGACTAAAACCTCGTCGTTTTCGTGTTTATGGCCATTTTCATGAAATATTGCCCACAGTTTTGGGGTTCCAGGGCATTTTACATAAACCTTAAGACCTGATACATGTTTGAGAGTTATGATCAAAAAATCATTGTTTTCATGTTTTATGGTTGTTTTCTTGAGTTCTTGCCCACAGTTTTGGGGTTCCAGGTGGATTTGCATTCCTCGTAAGAACCCTTACATGTTTAAGAGATATGATCAGGGACTTGTCGTTTTCACGATTTATGGCCATTTTAATGAGCTATTGCCCACATTTTTGGGGTTCTAGGGAGATTTACATCAACCTTAAGAACCAATACATGTTTCAAAGTTATGACCAAAAACTCGTCGTTTTCATGTTTTAAGGTCGTTTTCATGGGTTGTTGCCCAAAGTTTTTGCGTTCCTGGCGGATTTGCATGCCTCGGAAGTACCCATACATGTATGAGAGATATGACTAGAAACTCGTCGTTTTCGTGTTTATGATCGTTTTCATGAACTATTGCCCAAAGTTTTGGGGTTCTAGGGCGATTTACAACGACCTTAAGAACCAATCCATGTTTGAGAGTTTCTGACCAAAACCTCATCGTTTTAGTGTTTTATGCCCGTTTTTATGAGCTATTGCCCATTGTTTAGGGGTTCGAGGGCGATTTACAATGACATTAATACCTAATACATGTTGGAGAGATATGACCCAAAACCAGCAATTTTCACATTTTATGGCCTTTTTCATGAGCTATTGCCCACAGTTTTGGGGTTCCAGGGAGTTTTAACATCAACCTTAAGACCTGATACGTGTTTGAGAGTTATTACCAAAAAATCATCATATATGTGTTTTATGGTTGTTTTCATGAGTTATTGCCAGCCTAGCATTTCAAGTGATTTGCATGCCTCAGAAGAACCCTTACATGTTTGAGAGATATGACCAGAACTCG
This sequence comes from Avena longiglumis, assembly GCA_030063025.1. Taxonomy (NCBI): domain Eukaryota; kingdom Viridiplantae; phylum Streptophyta; class Magnoliopsida; order Poales; family Poaceae; genus Avena; species Avena longiglumis. The sequence goes on along the minus strand of CP125974.1, from coordinate 76,482,427 downwards.
TCATTTTCGATTTATGGCCATTTTCGTGAGCTATTGCCCACAGTTTTACGCTTTCTAGGGTGATTTACATCAACCTTAAGACCCGATACATGTTTGAAAGTGATGACCAAAAACTCGCTTTCATGTTTTATGGTCGCTTTTATAAGCTATTGCCCACTTTAGGGTTTCGAGGCGATTTACAATGACGTTAAGACCCGATACATGTTGAGAGATATAACCCAAAACACGCATTTTCGTGTTTTATGTCCGCTTTTCATGAGCTATTACCCACGTTTGGGGTTCAGGGCGTTTTACATCAACCTTAAGACCTGATACGTGTTTGAGAGTTATGACCAAAAAATCATTATTTTCCTGTTTTATGGTCGTTTTCATAAGTTATTGCCCACAGTTTTGGGGTTCCAGGTGGATTTGCATGCTCGTAAGAACCCTTACATGTTTGAGAGATATGACCAGGAACTCGTCATTTTCACGTTATATGGCCATTTTCATGAGCTATTGCCCACAGTTTTGGGGTTTCTAGGGCGATTTACATCAACCTTAAGACCCGATACATGTTTGAGAGATATGACCAAAAATTCGTCGTTTTCATGATTTATGGCCAATAGTTTTGGGGTTCTAGGGCGATTTACAACAACTTTAATAACCAATACATGTTTGATAGTTTATGACAAAAACCTCGTCTTTTTCGTGTTTATGGCCATTTTCATGAACTATTGCCTACGCTTTGGGGGTTCGGTCGATTTTCATGCCTCATAATAACCCTTACATGCTTGATAGATATGACCAGAAACTCGTCGTTTTCATGTTTATGGCCATTTTCATGATCTATTTCCCACAATTTTTGGGTTCCTGTTGGATTGGCAAGGCCTATAAGACCCATTACATGTTTGAGATATATGACTAAAAACTCGTAGTTTTTGTGTTTTTTGGGGTTTGAGGGTTATTTACAATGACCTCAAGACCCGATACATGTTGGAGAGATATGACTGAAACCTCGCATTTTTCTTGTTTTATGGCCGTTTTCATGAGCTATTACCCACAGTTTTGGGGTTCTAGGGCGTTTTACATCAACCTTAAGACCTGATACGTGTTTGAGAGTTATGATAAAAAAATCATCATTTTCGTGTTTTATGGTCGTTTTCATGAGTTATTGCCCATAGTTTTGGGGTTCCAGGTGGATTTCCATGCCTCGTAAGAACCTTACATGTTTGAGAGATATGACCAAAAACTCGTAGTTTTCATGTTTTATGGCCGTTTTTATAAGGTATTGCCCACTGTTTAGGGTTTCGAGGGCGATTTACAATGACCTTAAGACCCGATACATGTTGGAGATATATAACCCAGAACACGCATTTTCCGTGTTTTATGGCCGTTTTCATGAGTTATTGCCCAAAGTTTTTGCGTTCCTGGCGGATTTGCAGGCCTCCTAAGAACCCATACATGTATGAGGGATATGACTAGAAACTCGCTTTCGTGTTTATAGTAGTTTTCATGAACTATTGCCCAAAGTTTTGGGGTTCTAGGCATTTACAAAGACCTTAAGAACCAATACATGTTTGAGAGTTTATGACCAAAACCTCATCGCTTTCGTGTTTTATGACCGTTTTATGAGCTATTGCCCATTGTTTAGGGGTTCGAGGCGATTTACAATGACATTAAGACCGATACATGTTGAGAGATATGACCCAAAACCAACAGCTTTCATTTTATGGCCGTTTTCATGAGCTATTGCCCACGCTTTGGGGTTTCAGGGAGTTTTACATCAACCTTAAGACCTGATACGTGTTTGAGAGTTATGACCAAAAAATCATCATTTTCCTGTTTTATGGTCGTTTTCATGAGTTATTGCCCACAGTTTTGGGGTTCCAGGTGGATTTGCATGCCTCGTAAGAACCCTTACATGTTTGAGAGATATGACCAGGAACTCGTCATTTTCATGATATATGGCCATTTTCATGAGCTATTGCCCACAGTTTTGGGGTTTCTAGGGCGATTTACATCAACCTTAAGACCCGATACATGTTTGAGAGATATTACCAAAAACTCGTCGTTTTCATGTTTTATGGTCGTTTTCATGATCTATGGCCAATAGTTTTGGGGTTCTAGGGCGATTTACAACAACTTTAAGAACGAATACATGTTTGAGAGTTTATGACCAAAACCTCGTCGTTTTCGTTTTTATGGCCATTTTCATGTACTATTTCCCATAGTTTTGGAGTTCCAGGCGGATTTGCATTCCTCGTAAGAACCCTTACATATTTGCGAGATATAACCAGAAACTCGTCGTTTTCATGTTTACGGCCATTTTCATGAGCTATTGCCCACAGTTATTGGGTTCCTGTTGGATTTGCAAGGCCTATAAGACCCGTTACATGTTTGAGATATATGACTAAAAACTCATAGTTTTCGTGTTTTATGGCCGTTTTTATGAGCTATTTCCCACTGTTTAGGGGTCCGAGGGAGATTTACAATGACCTTAAGACCTGATACTTGTTGGAGAGATATGACCCAAAACTAGCAGTTTTCGCGGTTTATGGCCGCTTATGAGCTATTACCCACGCTTTGGGGTTCCATGCTTTACATCAACCTTAAGACCTGACACGTGTTTGAGAGTTATGATAAAAATCATCGCTTTCTTGTTTTATGGCCTTTTCATGAGCTATTACCACGCTTTGGGGTTCTAGGTGGATTTGCATTCCTCAGAAGAACCCTTACATGTTTGAGAGATATGATCAGGGACTTGTCATTTTCATGATTTATGGCCATTTTTATGAGCTATTGCCCACATTTTTGGGGTTCTAGGGCGAATAACATCAACCTTAAGAACCAGTACATGTTTCAGAGTTATGACCAAAACTCTGCTTTTCATGTTTTATGGTCGTTTCATGAGTTGTTGCCCAAAGTTTTTGCCCCTCGGGCGAATTTGCATGCCTCTAAGAACCCATACATGTATGTGAGATATGACTAGAATATCGTTGTTTTCGTGTTTATGGTCGCTTTCATGAACTATTTCCCAAAGTTTTGGGGTTCTAGGGCATTTACAACCCACCTTAAGAACCAATACATGTTTGAGAGTTTCTGACCAAAACATAATCGTTTTCGTGTTATATGCCCGTTTTTATGAGCTATTGCCCATTGTTTAGGGGTTCGAGGGCGATTTACAATGACATTAATACCTAATACATGTTGGAGAGATATGACCCAAAACCAGCAATTTTCACATTTTATGGCCGTTTTCATGAGCTATTGCCCACAGTTTGGGGGTTCCAGGGAGTTTTACATCAACCTTAAGACCTGATACGTGTTTGAGAGTTATTACCAAAAAATCATCATTTTCGTGTTATATGGTCGTTTTCATGAGATATTGCCCGTAGTCTATCGTTTCCAGGTGGATTTGCATGCCTCGTAAGAACCCTTGCATGTTTGAGAGATATGACCAGGAACTCGTCATTTTCACGATTTATGGCCATTTTCATGAGCTATTGCCCACAGTTTTGGTGTTTCTAGGGTGATTTACATCAACCTTAAGACCCGATACATGTTTGAAAGTTATGACCAAAAACTCATCGTTTTCATGTTTTATGGTCGTTTTCATGATCTATGACCAATAGTTTTGGGGTTCTAGGGCGATTTACAACAACTTTAAGAAGCAATACATGTTTGAGAGTTTATGACCAAAACCTCGTCGTTTTCGTGTTTATGGCCATTTTCATGAGCTATTGCCCACAATTTTGGGGTACCAGGCGGATTTTCATGCCTCATAAGAACCATTACAAGTTTGATAGATATGACCAGAAAATCGTCGTTTTCGTGTTTATGGACATTTTCTTGAGCTATTGCCCACAATTTTTGGGTTCCCGTAGGATTGGCAAGGCCTATAAGACCCGTTACATGTTTGAGATATATGACTAAAAACTCGTAGTTTTCGTGTTTTATGGCCGTTGTTATAAGGTATTGCCCACTGTTTAGGGTTTCGAGGGCGATTTACAATGACATTAAGACCCGATACATGTTGGAGAGATATAACCCAAAACTCGCATTTTCCGTGTTTTATGGCCGTTTTCATGAGCTATTACCCACAAATTTGGGGTTTCCAGGGCGTTTTACATCAACCTTAAGACCTGATACGTGTTTGAGAGTTATGACCAAAAAATCATTATTTTCGTGTTTTATGGTCGTTTTCATGAGTTATTGCCCACAGTCTAGGATTTCCATGCGGATTTGCCTGCCTCGTAAGAACCTTACATGTTTGAGAGATATGACTAGGAACTCGTCATTTTCACGATTTATGGCCATTTTCATGAGGTATTGCCCATAATTTTGGGGTTTCTAGAGCGATTTACATCAACCTTAAGACCCGATACATGTTTGAGAGATATGACCAAAAATTCGTCGTTTTCATGATTTATGGCCAATAGTTTTGGGGTTCTAGGGCGATTTATAACAACTTTAATAACCAATACATGTTGATAGTTTATGACCAAAACCTCGTCGTTTTCGTGTTTATGGCCATTTTCATGAACTATTGCCCACAGTTTTGGGGTTCCAAGCGGATTTTCATGCCTCATAAGAACCCTTACATGCTTGATAGATATGACCAGAAACTCGTCGTTTTCATGTTTATGGCCATTTTCATGATCTATTGCCCACAATTTTTGGGTTCCTATTGGATTGTCAAGGCCTATAAGACCCGTTACATGTTTGAGATATATGACTGAAAACTCGTAGTTTTTGTGTTTTATGGCCGTTTTTATGATCTATTGCCCACTGCTTAGGGGTTTGAGGGTGATTTACAATGACCTTAAGACCCGATACATGTTGGAGATATATGACCGAAACCTCGCATTTTTCGTGTTTTATGGCCGTTTTCATGAGCTATTACCCACAGTTTAGGGGTTCTAGGGCGTTTTACATCAACCTTAAGACCTGATACGTGTTTGAGAGTTATGATCAAAAAATCATCATTTTCGTGTTTTATGGTCGTTTTGATGAGTTATTGCCCATAGTTTTGGGGTTCCAGGTGGATTTGCATGCCTCGTAAGAACCTTACATGTTTGAGAGATATGACCAGGAACTCGTCATTTTCACGATTTATGGCCATTTTCATGAGCTATTGCCCACAGTTTTGGGGTTGTAGGCAGATTTTCATGCCTCGTAAGAACCCTTAGATGCTTGATAGATATGACCAGAAACTCGTTGTTTTCATGTTTATGGCCATTTTCATGATCTATTGCCCAAAATTTTTGGGATCCTGTTGGATTGGCAAGGCCTATAAGACCCATTACATGTTTGAGATATATGACTAAATACTCGTAGTTTTTGTGTTTTTTGGCCTTTTTATGAGCTATTGCCCACTACTTAGGGGTTTGAGGGTGATTTACAATGACCTCAAGACCCGATACATGTTGGAGAGATATGACCGAAACCTCGCATTTTTCGTGTTTTATGGCCGTTTTCATGAGCTATTACCCATAGTTTTGGGGTTCTAGGGCGTTTTACATCAACCTTAAGACCTGATACGTGTTTGAGATTTATGATCAAAAAAACATCAATTTCGTGTTTTATGGTCGTTTTCATGAGTTATTGCCCATAGTTTTGGGGTTCCAGGTGGATTTGCATGCCTCAGAAGAACCTTACATGTTTGAGAGATATGACCAGAACTCGTCATTTTCACGATTTATGGCCATTTTCATGAGCTATTGCCCAGCTTTGGGGTTTCTAGGGATTGACATCAACCTTAAGACCCGATACATGTTTGAGAGATATGACCAAAAACTTGTCGTTTTCATGTTTTATGGTCGTTTTCATGATCTATGGCCAATACTTTTGGGGTTCTAGGGCGACTTGCAACAACTTTAAGGACCAATACATGTTTGATAGTTTATGACCAAAACCTCGTTGTTTTCGTGTTTATGGCCATTTTCATGAGCTATTGCCCACAATTTTGGGGTACCAGGCGGATTTTCATGCCTCATAAGAACCCTTACAAGTTTGATAGGTATGACCAGAAACTCGTCGTTTTCATGTTTATGGACATTTTCTTGAGCTATTGCCCACAATTTTTGGGTTCCTGTTGGATTGGCAAGGCCTATAAGACCCGTTATATGTTTGAGATATATGACTAAAAACTCGTAGTTTTCGTGTTTTATGGCCGTTTTTATAAGGTATTGCCCACTGTTTAGGGTTTCGAGGGCGATTTACAATGACCTTAAGACACGATACATGTTGGAGAGATATAACCCAAAACTCGCATTTTTCGTGTTTTATGGCCGTTTTCATGAGCTATTACCCACAATTTTGGGGCTTCTAGGGCGTTTTACATCAACCTTAAGACCTGATACGTGTTTGAGAGTTATGACCAAAAAATCATCATTTTCGTGTTTTATGGTCGTTTTCATGAGTTATTGCCCACAGTCTAGGATTTCTAGGCGGATTTGCATGCCTCGTAAGAACCTTACATGTTTGAGAGATATGACCAGGAACTCGTCATTTTCACGATTTATGGCCATTTTCATGAGTCGTTCATAGTTTTTGGGTTTCTAGGGCGATTTACATCAACCTTAAGACCCGATACATGTTTGAGAGATATGACCAAAAATTCGTCGTTTTCATGATTTATGGCCAATAGTTTTGGGGTTCTAGGGCGATTTATAACAACTTTAATAACCAATACATGTTTGATAGTTTATGACCAAAACCTTGTCGTTTTCGTGTTTATGGCCATTGTCATGAACTATTGCCCACAGTTTTGGAGTTCCAGGCGGATTTTCATGCCTCGTAAGAACCCTTACATGCTTGATAGATATGACCTTAAACTCGTCGTTTTCATGTTTATGGCCATTTTCATGATCTATTGCCCACAATTTTTGGGTTCATGTTGGATTGGCAAGGCCTATAAGACCCGTTACATGTTTGAGATATATGACTAAAAACTCATAATTTTTGTGTTTTATGGCCGTTTTTATGAGCTATTGCCCACTGCTTAGGGGTTTGAGGGTGATTTACAATGACCTTAAGACCCGATACATGTTGGAGAGATATGACCGAAACCTTGCATTTTTCGTGTTTTATGGCCGTTTTCACGAGCTATTACCCACAGTTTTGGGGTTCTAGGGCGTTATACATCAACCTTAAGACCTGATACGTGTTTGAGAGTTATGATCAAAAAATCATCATTTTCGTGTTTTATGGTCGTTTTCATGAGTTATTGCCCATAGTTTTGGGGTTCCTGTGGATTTGCATGCCTGTAAGAACCTTACATGTTTGAGAGATATGACTAGAACTCGCTATTTTCACGATTTATGGCCATTTTCATGAGTCATTGCCCATAGTTTTTGGGTTTCTAGGCGATTTACATCAACCTTAAGACCCGATACATGTTTGAGAGACATGACCAAAATCCGTCGTTTCCATGATTTATGGCCAATAGTTTTGGGGTTCTAGGGCGATTTATAACAACTTTAATAACCAATACATGTTTGATAGTTTATGACCAAAACCTTGTCGTTTTCGTGTTTATGGCCATTTTCATGAACTATTGCCCACAGTTTTTGGGTTCCAGGCGGATTTTCATGCCTCGTAAGAACCCTTACATGCTTGATAGATATGACCAAACTCGCTGCTTTCATGTTTATGGCCATTTTCATGATCTATTGCCCACAATTTTGGGTTCTGTTGGATTGGCAAGGCCTATAAGACCCGTTACATGTTTGAGATATATGACTAAAAACTCATAATTTTTGTGTTTTATGGCCGTTTTTATGAGCTATTGCCCACTGCTTAGGGGTTTGAGGGTGATTTACAATGACCTTAAGACCCGATACATGTTGGAGAGATATGACCGAAACCTTGCATTTTTCGTGTTTTATGGCCGTTTTCGCGAGCTATTACCCACAGTTTTGGGGTTCTAGGGCGTTATACATCAACCTTAAGACCTGATACGTGTTTGAGAGTTATGATCAAAAAATCATCATTTTCGTGTTTTATGGTCGTTTTCATGAGTTATTGCCCATAGTTTTGGGGTTCCAGGTGGATTTGCATGCCTCGTAAGAACCTTACATGTTTGAGAGATATGACCAGGAACTCGTCATTTTCACGATTTATGGGTATTTTCATGATCTATTGCCCACAGCTTTGGGGTTTCTACGGCGATTTACATCAACCTTAAGACCCGATACATGTTTGAGAGATATGACCAAAAATTCGTCGTTTTCATGATTTATGGCCAATAGTTTTGGGGCTCTAGGCTATTTATAACAACTTTAATGACCAATACATGTTTGATAGTTTATGACCAAAACCTCGCTTTCGTGTTTATGGCCATTTTCATGAACTATTGCCCACGCTTTGGGGTTCCAAAGTGATTTTCATGCCTCGTAAGAACCCTTACATGCTTGATAGATATGACCAGAAACTCGTCGTTTTCATGTTTATGGCCATTTTCATGATCTATCTCCCACAATTTTTGGGTTCCTGTTGGATTGGCAAGGCCTATAAGACCCGTTACATGTTTGAGATATATGACTAAAATTCGTAGTTTTTCTGTTTTATGGCCGTTTTTATGAGCTATTGCCCACTGCTTAGGGGTTTGAGGGTGATTTACAATGTCCTTAAGACCCGATACATGTTGGAGAGATATGACCGAAACCTCGCATTTTTCGTGTTTTATGGACGTTTTCATGAGCTATTACCCACAGTTTTGGGGTTCTAGGGCGTTTTACATCAACCTTAAGACCTGATACGTGTTTGAGAGTTATGATCAAAAAATCATCATTTTCGTTTTTTATGGTCGTTTTCATGAGTTATTGCCCAGAGTTTTGGGGTTCCAGGTGGATTTGCATGCCTCGTAAGAACCTTACATGTTTGAGAGATATGACCAGGAACTCGTCATTTTCACGATTTATGGCCATTTTCATGAGCTATTGCCCACAGTTTTGGGGTTTCTAGGGCGATTGACATCAACCTTAAGACCCGATACATGTTTGAGAGATATGACTAAAAACTTGTCGTTTTCATGTTTTATGGTCGTTTTCATGATCTATGGACAATACTTTTGGGATTCTAGGGCGATTTGCAACAACTTTAAGAACCAATACATGTTTGATAGTTTATGACCAAAACCTCGTCGTTTTCGTGTTTATGGCCATTTTCATGAACTATTGCCCACAGTTTTGGGGTTCCAGGGCATTTTACATAAACCTGAAGACCTGATACGTGTTTGAGAGTTATGATCAAAAAATCATCGTTTTCGTGTTTTATGGTCGTTTTCTTGAGTTCTTGCCCACAGTTTTGGGGTTCCAGGTGCATTTGCATTCCTCGTAAGAACCCTTACATGTTTAAGAGATATGATCAGGGACTTGTCGTTTTCACGATTTATGGCCATTTTCATGAGCTATTGCCCACATTTTTGGGGTTCTAGGGAGATTTACATCAACCTTAAGAACCAGTACATGTTTCAGAGTTATGACCAAAAACTCGTCGTTTTCATGTTTTATGGTCGTTTTCATGGGTTGTTTCCCAAAGATTTTGCGTTCCTGGCGGATTTGAATGCCTCGGAAGAACCCATACATGTATGAGAGATATGACTAGAAACTCGTCGTTTTCGTGTTTATGGTCGTTTTCATGAACTATTGCCCAAAGCTTTGGGGTTCTAGGGCGATTTACAACGACCTTAAGAACCAATACATGTTTGAGACTTTCTGACCAAAACCTCATCATTTCCGAGTTTTATGCCCGTTTTTATGAGCTATTGCCCATTGTTTAGGGGTTCGAGGGCGATTTACAATGACATTAATACCTAATACATGTTGGAGAGATATGACCCAAAACCAGCAATTTTCACATTTTATGGCCGTTTTCATGAGCTATTGCCCACAGTTTTGGGGTTCCAGGGAGTTTTACACAACCTTAAGACCTGATACGTGTTTGAGAGTTATTACCAAAAAATCATCATTTTCGTGTTTTATGGTTGTTTTCATGAGTTATTGCCCGCAGTCTAGCATTTCCAGGCGGATTTGCATGCCTCGTAAGAACCCTTACATGTTTGAGAGATATGACCAGGAACTCGTCATTTTCACGATTTATGGCCATTTTCATGAGCTATTTCCCATAGTTTTGGCCTTTCTAGGGTGATTTACATCAACCTTAAGATCCGATACATGTTTGAAAGTTATGACCAAAAACTCGCTTTTCATGTTTTATGGTCTTTTCATGATCTATGACCAATAGTTTTGGGGTTCTAGGGCGATTTACAACAACTTTAAGAAGCAATACATGTTTGAGAGTTTATGACCACAACCTCATCATTTTCGTGTTTATGGCCATTTTCATGAGCTATTGCACACAATTTTGGGGTACCAAAGTGATTTTCATGCCTCATAAGAACCCTTACAAGTTTGATAGGTATGACCGTAAACTCGCTTTCGTTTATGGAAATTTTCTTGAGCTATTGCCCACAATTTTTGGGTTCCTCTTGGATTGGCAAGGCCTATAAGACCCGTTATATGTTTGAGATATATGACTAATAACTCGTAGTTTTCGTGTTTTATGGCCGTTTTTATAAGGTATTGCCCACTGTTTAGGGTTTCGAGGGCGATTTACAATGACCTTAAGACCCGATACATGTTGGAGAGATATGACCGAAACCTCGCATTTTTCGTGTTTTATGGCCGTTTTCACGAGCTATTACCCACAGTTTTGGGGTTCTAGGGCGTTATACATCAACCTTAAGACCTGATACGTGTTTGAGAGTTATGATCAAAAAATCATAATTTTCGTGTTTTATTGTCGTTTTCATGAGTTATTGCCCATAGTTTTGGGGTTCCAGGTGGATTTGCATGCCTCGTAAGAACCTTACATGTTTGAGAGATATTACCAGGAACTCGTCATTTTCACGATTTATGGGTATTTTCATGAGCTATTGCCCACAGCTTTGGGGTTTCTAGGGCGATTTACATCAACCTTAAGACCCGCTACATGTTTGAGAGATATGACCAAAAATTCGTCGTTTTCATGATTTATGGCCAATAGTTTTGGGGTTCTAGGGCGATTTATAACAACTTTAATGACCAATACATGTTTGATAGTTTATGACCAAAACCTCGTCGTTTTCGTGTTTATGGCCATTTTCATGAACTATTGCCCACAGTTTTGGGGTTCCAGTGATTTTCATGCCTCAGAAGAACCCTTACATGCTTGATAGATATGACCGTAAACTCAGTTTTCATCTTGATGGCCATTTTCATGATCTATCGCCCACAATTTTTGGGTTCCTTGGATTGGTAAGGCCTATAAGACCTGCTATATTTTGAGATATTGTTGCTGTCAAAACTCACGGGCGTGACGAGCAACACGAAGAGTCGGAGGCTTGAGCTACCGGTGGGCTGGTCCTCGAGCGACGGACATGAATCTTTCCCAAGACGCACCGTCCTGGCCTTGGTTCGAGATGCCACCTGACCTATATCTGGTCGTGAAGGTGATGGATTGTTCGATTGGTTTCCACCAGACAAGTACGTAAAATTCGAGCCGTGATTGGCTCCTGTGTTTCTCAGAATCGGCTTTCAGAGCCGATTGTCCCCATGGCTCGCATTGGATCTATGATAACATGGTATTTTGCTTACTACAAGTTAAATCGATTCACGATAGTTTAACGCTTTCACCACGCAACCGAACGCCCCACGCCAGAGTTGAGCCTAATAGATACGAAGATAGTAGAAAACCGATCCTAGAAGGCCTAAAACCAACATAACGCCAATTCCTAAACATCCTCTAAGATCAATAAACCATACCTTACGACACCGGATCGTTCAACCCGCTTGTGAGGCCTAACCACGTAGATATTAAACTAAACCTTGATGAACAAGGCACAACTATAACAGATCAAATCGACTTAAAGGTAAATCAAGAAGATGCCACCTTTACACCGGGAGAAGGTGCAAAGACTACGAGATAGCTAGAGGTAGCATAAATAAGCAATCATAGTAAAGGTATCGATGCTAGCTCTAACAAATACGTGGTAAAGGTGTTACTCGCCATCAACAAGGCTTAGTACGAGTAACACCAGATAACGATAGAACATCGCAGATCGCAAGATGATCTAGGCAAGATGGCACTTACCCGAGAAAACCCTAGAACAAGGGGTGGCGCGCGAGATTGTGTTTGTTGTGAACGTGATTGTCCTCCTTTCTCAATAACCCTAGGTACATATTTATAGTCCTGAGACTCTCTACTTTTGGAATAACTCTACAACTCTATCTTTATCTAAACATAAACGGAACCTAAACAAATACTTAATCCTACTAAGATACAAGATACACGGCAATTCAGCCCAAATTCACGCACTAGGCCGATCCAACAACACGTTGAATATATGTATCTTCTAAGCCCATCTTGATCACGGCCCATCTCCATCTTAGGCCAAAATATGGCGATAACACATGCCCCCTGGTTTTGGCAATGATAATTCCAAAACCACTGTGTGTTTTTTCTTCTCCGGTTTTTTTTCTATCGGGCTACGCCAGACGCCGAACGCTGCGGGCGAATGATCGCCACGCCACCCCTTCATCATGATGCCTGCCTTCTCAACTCCTCCGCAGTTGCATGATTTGATTTTGGCAGCGCAATCTGGGAAACTGCTATGGCATTGAACCGCTTTCTTCACTATTCCTCTTTTTTAAATCCTTTGAACAGTTCACAGTCCCCATCTTCCTCCCGGCCGTAAAACCCTCTTTCTCCACCGGAAAAACCCTCTTTCTCGCCATGGCCTCCTCGCTTCCTCCGGGTCTATCCTCTCATGCCCAATAGCATTAGCGATCGTGAGCCGACTCGAGCACCCACCTACGGCCACATATAGTACCTTCGCCCCACGATGGTGGGATGTCAGGGATCGACTTTGCTGCTTGGTCGAGGACGATGCGCCCGACAGACGGCGAAGAGAACTCTTCGCTTCGTCGACGGGAGCTGGAGGCGAAAAAGTAGTGACGATGCTCGGTCGTGGACGCGCCAAGTCTTCGACGAAGAGGAAGAATCGAAGAAGACCCGCCTCCGATGAGTACCCGCCGATGAAGCTCTTCCGCGCCGGGTCGAGCGAAGATACAGAAAATGACGATGAAGACGATGAAGCCCTCATCGCTTCTTCTTCAAGAAGAAGATGAAACGACGCTGGTAGCAGCGCCAAGACAAATAAGAAGACGACGGTGATTGACGCATAGCGACGCATTTATCTCGCCATTTAAATTAGGAATTAGCAACAATAGTAGTAGTAGTAGCGGACCCCCCTTTTGTAATTGATCCAGTATCCAAATGAATGAGAACTGCTTTCTCAAAGATGCTAATTTTGTCGCCCCAATTTTGCCGATGTTGAAAACAAGTCGATGCTCCAAGAGCCGATAGCAACGCATCGGCTTTTACCTTATCATGTTTTCATAGTCAACTAAACCACAACTCAAAGCCGATGCATATCGCTTTCCCCAAATTGTTGACAAGGTCAACCTAGTCGTATATTTAGGCAAAACCAAACGCCACTTCCGTGTTTCAAACGGTAACTCGCGACTCTCTTCAAAAAGGGCCTAGATCCCCAATTGCCTACCGACTAGATCGAGCTCATAGCAACAAGAACCTTCAACTTACTCCACACGTAGATCCATCTCCTCCGCAAAACCAGATGGCGAATCGTCACCACCAATCCGGAGGTCTCCGTCCCAAGGTACGCTTACCCCTCATAATGTTAACACAAAGTTAAAACTTGATGGCATAAACTTGAATTAATGCCTTTATTTCGCCATTAAATCTTCTAGGTTTCAGACATTCTCACGCCGTGATCCTTCTCTCCCAATTCTCTCTGTCTTGGCCTCGCATGATTCTAGTCCTGCCCATCTAATTTCTTATGAGGACAATGAATCCCCTTCAGAAGCTGTGACCTAGATCTGAATTCTTGGACCGCTGCAGCCTGGCCTAATCCTCCGAAATTTGGGTTTCTTGGTTCAAGAGAGTAGCTAGAGCTCACCAACCCCAATGGGAAATTTGGGAATAGCATGCCTTGCATCTATCATTGTCTCCTCTTGAAAAACACGAGAATCTTCTCAAAACCATTGGCTACTGTCCTGGTACTGAATTGTTTCATTCGCCATGGCCCTATGTCGCCAACCTTGCTAGATGTGGCAATGATTACCGGTCCGGATGTTACATCACCCGCCCCTCCGCTTTCACACCACCAGCCCCTACAAACTGCCTTCCAAAACAGAGTGCACAAGTCAGGCGCTTATATCCAACGTCATATGAAAACCAAGGCCTGCTTGAGAAAGAACATATGCCTTTTCTCAACTTCGCTAGAGCATTTCATCTCGTGGCCCTTCCCTGCTCCCACTAAGAACTATCTTTCCCTAGCCTACTTAATCCGGCTAAAGGTACCCTTGGCATCGCAAGAACTGCTCCTTGAGAGGTCTACAGATACCTCCGCTGATGTTCATGTTCTCGTGCACAATCGCAGGTGGACCTTGGTGGTTCATCCAAATTGGCCCATTGCATTTCCAAACCGCATCCTGCACTTCCCCTTTCTCAAGAGTTGCACTTTCCGACGTTAAAGGAGGCAACCATGCACCAGCTATGGCCAAGCTTTGTATCGATTGCCGTGTAGTAAACCGACCCTCAAGAGGCGCCAAATGGTTCAAGATCTTCTTCCAAGGCCCGATAACCCTAACTTCTTCCCTTACATGGAAGAAGCGTAACATTTTGAGAATCCACTCTCCTTCAGTTAGACAACTTTGCCGATGACACTGCACCCTGCAACTCTTTCCACCGTCATCCGCCTCGCTTCCTTCCAACCGGATGAGCACATCTAACCGGATAATCAAACCTGGTACGATTCTACCGTACCAGAGTGGTCAATTCGGCCTTGGGCAAGTAGCTCCCACTTCTTTCTTCATCAACTCACGAGTGTAGAGCCGATCCGCTCGATCCTCTCACCATCGGAGGTGCTACTCTTTCTTTGATGCTCGACCATCCCAATTCCCACCGACTACCTTGGCCATCAACCAATGGCTTTGAAGACTGGTGGTTGATGTGGAAGACTCACGCCTTTAGAGAGCTCGGGACGTTCAAACAGCTAGACGCCGACTATGACATCCCCTGCGGGACCGTGTACTCCTACTTGCAAATTTTCTCGATGTACCGCAATTGATCCTTTTATTAACTCACTATTTCCTTCAGGGCAACAAGATGGCCCCTGAGCCCACGCACAGCGATGGCTCCCTTTCAATTCTTCCCCCAGCCTCCCTGTGGTTCTTTTCTCGCAAAGGTTCGCCACCGAAAAGGTCATAATGCAAAGCTTGACAACGCCACAATCGGCTTCCAAGAAACCAAAGAACTCCAAAGTCACCTGCCTCGAGTTCGACTAAAACCGTGACGACGGTGAGGAAGGTAGCTGCTTAAAAAACCTTGAGGCGTGAGCCTTCCCGCATAGCTCGCATGTAAGCTTAACTTTAGGTTTTAGTCGATCCTTGTCGCTTTTATTCTTGCGCCAAGCCCACGCCATCGACTCCTCCTTTGCTTTCGTCAAGACTCTTCCAATGAGGATACCCGCACTAATCGAGGGAGTTAGGTCCCACGGATTCTCGAGAGGACCATCACATCAACCAGCCGGACTCACCACCATCGGCTTCAAGAAGAGGTTGGCCCTCGAACTATCGCCTCGAGCGCCAATGAGGGAAGGCCATCATGGTCCCAAAAGAGCTCGCAAAGAACTGCAAGTCTCTTCGTCAAGCTGTGAGGTTCTGAAAAATCTCATCTTCTATGCTCCCGCCTTACTCCCTTTTCGATATTGATAAATTACCTTTATATGTGCAAATGACGCTCTAGTGGAAGGTCGGGCGCGGCCGACGCCGATCTGGGGAACCCAAGGTGTAGATGGAACGGCCGCCAACTGGAGCCTCCAGTGACTACACACGAACCGATGGTCTCTTCATCGGCTATCTCCTTGATAGGAGAGGCACGCTTACATCCGTGTCCGTTTGCATGTTTAGACGCGATCGACGCTCGGCTGCTGTGGTTGCGATCTTCGCTTTGTCGCTCACCGAATCCATCGAACCTACTCCTCTGTCGACCACACCGAACCACGAGCCAGATCGCTTCCTCAATTCCGGCTGGCCACGAAAAACTTGCTGCCTTCCCGCTTGAGGAGTTGATCGAGGTTCCGAGGAAGTGAAGGGCGTTCTTGCCAAAATTCGTGATCATCTTCCGTGCATATTACAAGTGAAGCTTTGGTCGGTTGCAAATCTGTCCTTTCGCCACGGGTGAAACTAGCCCGTGAAAGGATCCTCCCCGCTGCGTGCCCAACTCGGGCCGAAAGCCGATATTGCGTAAAGATGTCAGTTTTAATGAGAAAAGGCATCTCTCGATGCTAGAACGACACTTCTGCAAGATGCCGAGCTCGCATCCTTGAAAAAGGAGCTGAAGATCTTGAGGAGAAGGCCCGGTGACTAAACAGCTCATCCGTGATAAGGAAGAATCCATAGCCCGTTCCCAAGACGAGCGGAAGGCTTCAAAGCTCAATCAAGACCGATCTGGCGGCATACGCGCCTAAGTAAACAGCTAGTGTCGGGCAAGGATGAAGATGACGAAGCCGAGATCGCCGAGGTGGATCGATCCGGCCGACGCTTCCACGCCTTCGATGCCTTCTTCAAGAGCTCATATGTGTAAACCGGCATTTCGCTTGTGTAACCGGCACTTGTTTGTAATCGTGTGTGGACCGCTAAAGTCGATGACCGTGCATTGGCTGTATATTGTTTCTTTATTCGCCGATTTTGATATCGCCCCTACATTTTGCTCAATATCTCCTGCTTTTGTGCCTTATCCATTTAGGTGCCCCAAGGCGAATCTTTCAAGTAAATTGAAGATATCGGCTCTCAAGTCGCCCGATTCCGTGAACTGCACTGACGCCTAAGACATCCCTGTGGCCGATGTCGATCTCTCCTAGCTCATCACCGATGTAAACCCATACCCTAGCTTTCCGCTATCCGTCAAATCGACGCTTAAACACAGGCAAACGATGGGTGAGGACAAAATTAATTTGGGCCGATTGCTGAATCGCCCCTTCTTGTTACAGATGCTAAGGCGGTTTACACCTTATTATTTTACGGTGGCAGTATCACCGCTACGACTACATGAACCGCTTGCCGTATGATCGCTGCTTTTTATTTTTGTGGCCGATCGCAGGATCGGCCGTATCTACCTGATGATCGTGGGCTTTTCTACTGTAGGCCGTGGATAAGACCAGCCTCACCCCGCTTTTTGTAGCTTCAATACCGCGCAGCCGTCAGATTGATTCCGTGAGATCGGCTCTGGTCTTCCGCTTCCGGATGTTTATGCCAAAGCAGCGGAAACCTCGATAGAATCGTCTGCATGGACGACTCCACTTCATCCCCGTCCCCATCGACGTATTAATCGTGCATCGTGGATGGAATGCAGCTTAGCGTGATCCAATCCTTCCTAGCAAGACGGGCGAGGTACTTTTGTCGTTCACACTTAAAATGACGGGTACGGTTTTTCCTTCCCACCCGATCCACGCTCGTAACGCCTGCGCTTCCGGACGATCGGCCGCTGAAGTCGCTTACGTGACGTTGGTTTTGATCAGGTTCGCGTGAGCGTCCCAAACGTAGCATGGAGTATGGCATGATATTAATCGCCGCCCGGTGTCCACCAACATCTTGCCGACGGGTTGTCCATTGATGTAGCCCCGCAGTACAGCTGGCCAGATATTTGTAACCCTTCTCACGCTGCTTCGAAGATAACCGCCGTGGTCAGCGATCAAGTTGTGCCACCGGTAGCATATTGGTTTGTGGCGCGAGAACTCGCCGGAGCACGAACACCATAAAGCGAGCGCCATGCTCGCATCGGCTTTTATTGGCTTGGGTCGCCACTCTTTTCTTGTCGCGCCCTCCTCCGTAGGTCTCCGCTTTACTTTGACGGCCAGATCAGCCGCGTGCTTTCTTTAGCGCGGAGACACCGCGCGCTCGCCTTCTGTTGGCCACGCCGCTGCACTCACGCTCGGAGTGTCCGAGTCCATCGGCACCACCTGACGGTGAAACCTGTCTTCTTCTTTGTCATCCCCGGCCTCAAGGCCCTTCGCCGAGCGGACTCCTTAGGACGGCTCGAGGTTGGAGAGGTCCTAGACGCTCGAACACGATACTGGCCTCGTGCCCTTCTTTTTGTTGTCCACATTCCGGCGCTGGCGGTCAGGCAATCGGCTCATTCCCACGTCCAGCAATGCTTGAAAGGCAATCCCAATGTTTGTCTGCTGCCTTTCCTTCTCTTTCTCGACGGTCCCCTAGCAAGGTGCTCATATCTTCCGCTGCCTCTGCGTCGGGCGACGCTTGGTCATACCGGGCGCTCATACTTATTAAGGAGATGCGGAATGTGGCCACGACATCGCACTCTCCTTACTTGTTCCTCTCGTTAAGTGTCGCCACGTTATCGCGGCTGGGCCGGTCGCGATGGACCAGCCTTCTCCTTCTTTGCCCCGAGTGATCGCCTCCTACTTTGTACATGTCATGGTGGTACCTGCACTCCATGTTGACACCGAACAAAAGTCCATTGACTCGCATGGAGCGATCGAAGTTCTATCATGTTGACACCGGGAACGGGTTCAGGTCCACTTTCATGGCAAACTGGCCGAGGATTAGACGGCCTTGCTCTATAGCCATCCTGATTTGGCGGCAAGCTCCTTGCACTCGCTGGTGGGGTGAGTGAATGAATGATGCCACTTGCGTGATGGTCTCCTGCTCATCTCCGGGCCGTAGGGATTTTGTGGCCTTCGGCAACCTCACCGCTTCTCCTTCAGAGATCGAATATTCCGCTGCTTTGCTCACATCGGTCGAACCTCTCGCAGGCCCTTGTCAAGCTTTCACCCATTTACAGTCACAGATCGCCCCGAGCCCATTCACCACGGCCACCTCCTGTCCAAGGTAGGATCTTCCTCTTCGCATCGACTGTGCTTATCGGACGTCTCAATTTGTCTTGGTACAACTGTGGTGGCGCTGCTCATACATCGCCGGGCCGAGCCATGTGCACCAATGAGTTGTATTCTACCCGGAATGCCACGTCCTTGATGGGTGCCGAGAGGCTGAGCATCGCCAGCTCGATTGCTTCCTTCTCGCTTAAACGAGCCAGTAACATCCGTTTGATGGTCCTGAACCGGATGGTATTCGCTAAGGCTTTCCTCGCCTGTCGTGCATTGCGCGGGTAGCTTCCGAATGGTATTGATGTGGAACTGTTCTTCTAGTTGTTTCTGTGTGCGAATTGAATCAGTGGCAGGTGTACCACCCAAAGGCTGGTCCTTAGAGATTGTGCAAAAAATCTCACGCGCATTTGATCCGATGTCAAATCATGCCTAGTGCTGCATCGGCTTATGTGCTCGATCGAGCTTGACCCTCCGATCCGCCGAATCTTGAGAACTCAGGGAGCTTATATTTGGGTGGTAGTGAATCAGGTCAAACTGTTGGGGTACGGCTTTGAGTAGCCGATGCGCCTTTTTCGCACGAAGCCGAACCGATCTCTCAGATGGTAGTGATTTGATCCACTGCTTGAGCTGCAGGCTAGACTCTCATGGCTTGTTCCAAAGGGCATACTTGGCTAGCCACTGTTTGTCGGCCCATCCTGACATCGCCGCTCCAGAACGCCTCCTCAAGATCCCGCAGAGGGAACCCCTCGCCGCGGACACTCCTGGGTTGCGACCGGCCGGTGCGCCAAGTTGTTGCTGATCCAAGACGTAGGCACATATGTACCCATGCGATCTCCTTGGGTGGTTTCAACAGGAATTGGCAATCACCTGATCGCCTCCGCCTTGTAGACAATGTATGCCGCTGATCCTCGGGCGGCTCTGGAGCCGCGAGTGTGAATGGCGGTTGTGGCTGTGGAGCGGTCTTTCTCCTTGGTGGGTTCCTAAAGGGCCCCGACGGAGAGTGCGATGTTTCATGATCTCCGGACCACGCGAACCGCGACCCGCCGAACGCTGCTCACCAGCTTTCAGAGTGGCGGAGAGAATGAGCCACCATGTAGTCGACCTCCGTCAGAGCTCCCCGAGCGTTCCTCCGGAAGAATGAGCCGCATCCACTTCATCGAGAGCACCCTCGGGAGAATCCTTCCACCCGATGCCACGCCAGACGGGTCCTCGAAAGAGCTGGCGAGGTCGGCCTCTTAAGAGCTCTCTCGATCTCGCCATACCGCTTTGTGCTCAGCAGGGAAGCTGCGTCAGACGTGACCGCCTGTTCTCCATCGTGGCGTCCGGACATTGATGTAGATGTTGTTGAATGTCCCACCGGGCGCGCTGTATCGTGTTGCTCGTCAAAACTCACCGCGGGCAAAGTGACGAGCAACACGAAGAGCCGGGAGGCTCCCGTGAGCGGGCCAGGGTCTTCGGGTCCCCAAGCGACGGCAGAATCTTCCTAAGACGCACGGCCGTATCTCTGCCTTGGTTCGAGATGCAAGCACCGACCTATACCTGGTCGTGAAGGTGATGGATTGTTCGATTGGTTTCACCTTGCAAGACGGTAGACAAAGTGATATCGTGAAATTCGAGCCGTGATCGGCCCCGTGTTTCAGAATCGGCTTAGACATCCGCCGATTTCCCCATGGCTGCATTGATCTATGATAACATGGGATTTTGCTTAATTACTACAAGTTAAATCGACCACGATAGTTTAACGTTTTACCACGCAACCGAACGCCCCACGTGAAGTTGAGCCTAATAGATACTGAAGATAGTAGAAAACCGATCCTAGAGAAGGCCTAAACCAACATAACGTCAATTCTAAACATCCCTCTAAGATCAATAAACCATACCCACGACACCGGATCGCTCAACCCGCTTGTGAGGCCTAACCACGTAGATATTAAACTAAACCTTGATGAACAAGGCACAACTATAACAGATCAAATCGACTTAAGTAATCATAAGATGCCACCTTTACACCGGAGAAGGTGCAAAGACGGCAGATAGCTAGAGGTAGCATAAATAAGCAATCATAGTAAAGGTATCGATGTTAGCTCTAACAAATTGTAAAGGTGTTACCGCCATCAACAAGGCTTAGTACGAGTAACACCGGATAACGATAGAATACCGCTTAGATCGCAAGATGCGATCTAGGGCAACATGGCACTTACCCGAGAAAACCCTAGAACAAGGGGTGGCATGGCGCGCAGAGATTGTGTTTGTTGTGAACGTGATTGTCCTCCTTTCTCAATAACCCTAGGTACATATTTATAGTCCGAGACTCTCTCTACTTTTGGAATAACTCTACAACTCTATCTTTATCTAAACATAACCGGAACCTAAACAAACACGAATCCTACTAAGATACAAGATACACGGGCAATTCAGCCCAAATCACGACTAGGCCGATCCAACAACACGTTGAATATATGTATCTTCTAAGCCCATCTTGATCACGGCCCATCTCCATCTTAGGCCAAAATATGGCGATAACAGATATATGACTAAAAACTCGTAGTTTTTGTGTTTTATGGCCGTTTTTATGAGCTATTGCCCACTGCTTAGGGGTTTGAGGGTGATTTACAATGTCCTTAAGACCCGATACATGTTGGAGAGATATGACCAAACCGCATTTTTTTCGTGGTTTTATGATCGCTTTCATGAGCTATTACCCACAGCTTTGGGGTTCTAGGGCGTTTACATCAACCTTAAGACCTGATATTTGTTTGAGAGTTATGATCAAAAATCATCATTTTCGTGTTTTATGGTCGCTTTTCATGAGTTATTGCCCGTAGTTTTGGGGTTCCGTGGATTTGCATGCCTCGTGAAGAACCTTACATGTTTGAGAGATATGACCAGAACTCGCTATTTTCACGTATTTATGGCCATTTTCATGAGCTATTGCCCACAGTTTTGGGGTTTCTAGGGCTGATTGACATCAACCTTAAGACCATACATGTTTGAGAGATATGACTAAAAACTTGTCGCTTTTCATGTTTTATGGTCGTTTTCATGATCTATGGACAATACTTTTGGGATTCTAGGGCTTATTTGCATCAACTTTAAGAACCAATACATGTTTGATAGTTTATGACCAAAACCTCTCTTGCTGTGTTTATGGCCATTTTCATGAACTATTGCCCACGCTTTTGGGGTTCGAGGCATTTTACATAAACCATAAGACCTGATTCATGTTTGAGAGTTATGATCAAAAATCATCGCTTGTGTTTTATGGTCGTTTTCTTGAGTTCTTGCCTCACGCTTTTGGGGTTCCGTGTGGATTTGCATTCTCGTGAAGAACCCTTACATGTTTAAGAGATATGATCGGGACTTGTCGCTTTCACGTATTTATGGCCATTTTCATGAGCTATTGCCCACACTTTTGGGGTTCTAGGAGATTTACATCAACCTTAAGAACCAGTACATGTTTCGTAGATATGACCAAAACTCACTGCTTTCATGTTTTATGGTCGCTTTTCATGGATTGTTTCCCAAAGATTTTCATGCTCTCCGAAGTTATTTTAATGCCTCGCAAGAACCCATACATGTATCGGAGATATGACTAGAAACTCGTCGCTTTCGTGTTTATGGTCGCTTTTCATGAACTATTGCCCAAAGCTTTGGGGTTCTAGGCGATTTACAACGACCTTAAGAACCAATACATGTTTGAGAGTTTCGACCAAAACCTCATCATTTCGTGTTTTATGCCCGCTGCTTTTTATGAGCTATGCCCATTGTTTAGGGTTCGAGGCGATTACAAATGACATTATACCTAATACATGTTGAGAGATATGACCCAAAACCAGCAATTTTCACATTTTATGGTCAAGTTTTCATGAGCTATTGCCCACGCTTTGGGGTTCCAGTGGAGTTTTACACAACCTTAAGACCTGATACGTGTTTGAGAGTTATTACCAAAAATCATCATTTTCGTGTTTTATGGTTGTTTTATGAGTTATTGCCTAGCCCAGCATTTCCAAAGCGGATTTGCATGCCTCGTGAAGAACCCTTACATGTTTGAGAGATATGACCAGAACTCGCCATTTTACGACGGTGGCCATTTTCATGAGCTATTTCCCATAGTTTTGGCCTTCTAGGGTGATTTACATCAACCTTAAGATCCGATACATGTTTGAAAGTTATGACCAAAAACTGCTGCTTTCATGTTTTATGGTCTTTTTCATGATCTATGACCAATAGTTTTGTGCTTCCTCAGGGTTCTAGGCTATTTTACAACAACTTTAAGAACCAATAATACATGTTTGAGAGTTTATGACCAAACTCGCTGCTGTGGTTTATGGCCATTTCATGAGCTATTGCCCACAATTTTGGGGTACCAAAGTGGATTTTCATGCCTCGTAAGAACCCTTACAAGTTTGATAGGTATGACCGTAAACTCGCTGCTTTGTGTTTATGGAAATTTTCTTGAGCTTATTGCCCACAATTTTGGGTTCCTCTTGGATTGTTTACAAGGCCCAAGACCTCATGAGTATGTTTGAGATATATGACTAATAACTCGTAGTTTTCGTGTTTTATGGCCGCTTTTATAAGGTATTGCCTAACGCTTAGGTTTCGAGGGCGATTTACAATGACCTTTAAGACCCGATACATGTTGAGAGATATAACCCAAAACTCGTGATTTTCCGTGTTTTATGGCCGCTTTTCATGAGCTATTACCACAATTTTGGGGTTTCTGTGCATGCTTTTACATCAACCTTAAGACCTGATATGTTTGAGAGAGTTTTGACCAAAAAATTATCATTTTCGTGTTTTATGGTCAAGCTTTCATGAGTTACGTCTACGCCTCAGGATTTGTGCGGATTTGCATGCCTCAGAAGAACCTTACATGTTTGAGAGATATGACCAGAACTCGCTATTTTCACGATTTATGGCCATTTTCATGAGCTTTCATATTGCCCACAGCTTTTGGGGTTTCTAGGCTATTTACATCAACCTTAAGACCAACATGTTTGAGAGATATGACCAAAAATTGGCTTTAATGATTTATGGCCAATGGTTTTGGGGTTCTAGGTTATTTACAACAACTTTAATAACCAATACATGTTTGATAGTTTATGACCAAAACCTCGCTTTTTCGTGTTTATGGCCATTTTCATGAACTATTGCCCACGCTTTTGGGGTTCCAAAGGATTTTCATGCCTCGTAAGAACCCTTAGATGCTTGATAGATATGACCGTAAACTCGCTGCTTTCATGTTTATGGCCATTTTTCATGATCTATTGCCCACAATTTTGGGTTCCTTGATTGGCAAGGCCTATAAGACCGGTTACATGTTTGAGATATGACTAAAACTCATAATTTTGTGTTTTATGGCCGTTTTTATGAGCTATTGCCCACTGCTTAGGGGTGCGAGGGTGATTTACAATGACCTTAAGACCCGATACATGTTGGAGAGATATGACCGAAACCTCGCATTTTTCGTGTTTTATGGCCGTTTTCACGAGCTATTACCCACAGTTTTGGGGTTCTAGGGCGTTATACATCAACCTTAAGACCTGATACGTGTTTGAGAGTTATGATCAAAAAATCATCATTTTCGTGTTTTATGGTCGTTTTCATGAGTTATTGCCCGTAGTTTTGGGGTTCCGTGTGCATTTGCATGCCTCAGAAGAACCTTTACATGTTTGAGAGATATGACCAGAACTCGCCATTTTCACGATTTATGGCCATTTTCATGAGCTATTGCCCAGCTTTTTGGGTTTCTAGGGCGACTGACACCAACCTTAAGACCCATACATGTTTGAGAGATATGACTAAAAATCCTTGAATCGCTTCATGTTTTATGGTCGCTTAAGCGATCTATGGCCAATACTTTTGGGATTCTAGGGCTTATTACAACAACTTTAAGAACCAATACATGTTTGATTTTGTTTATGACCAAAACCTCGCTGCTGTTGTTTATGGCCATTTTCATGAACTATTGCCCACGCTTTGGGGGTTCTAGGCTGCTTTACAAAACCTTAAGAATCTACCCGATACGTGTTTGAGAGTTGTGATCAAAAAAAAAAAAAAAAAAACAGCTGTGTTTGTTTAGATGTGGTCAAAAAATCATCGCTTTCGTGGTTTTAAGAATGCTTTCTGGAGTTCTGCCTACGCTTAACCTTCTTTAAGTTCTGCCTACGCTGGGGTTCCGTGATTTGCATTCTCGTAAGAACCCTTACATGTTTAAGAGATATGATCGTGACTTGTCGCTTTCACTGATTTATGGACATTTTCATGCAGCTATTGCCCACATTTTTGGGTTCTAGGAGATTTACATCAACCTTAAGAACCAAAGACAAGAGAGACATGTTTCGAAAGTGGTGCTTTTAGAAGCGACCAAAACCTGCTGCTTTTCATGCTGCTTTTATGTTTTATGGTCGCTTTATGCTGTCGCTTCAAGATTGCTGCCTCGGCGCCATGGGTTGTTGCCCAAAGATTTCATGCTCTATGACGAATGTTTTGGAAGAACCCATACATGGAGAGATATGACTAGAAACTCGTCAGTTTTCGTGTTTATGGTCGTTTTCATGAACTATTGTCCAAAGCTTTGGGGTTCTAGGCCATTTACAAGGACCTATAAGAACCAATACATGTTTAAGATATATGACTAAACCTCATCATTTTTGTGTTTTATGGCCGCTTTTATGAGATATTGCCCATTGCTTAGGGGTTCGAGGGTGATTTACAATGTCATTAAGACCCGATACATGTTGAGAGATATAACCCAAAACCAGAATTTTCACATTTTATGGCCGCTTTCTTGAGCTATTACCCACAGCTTTTGGGGTTCCAGGAGTTTTACATCAACCTTAAGACCGAGCACGTGTTTGAGAGTTATGACCAAAAAATCATCATTTTCGTGTTCTATGGTCGCTTTCATGAGTTATTGCCCAAAGCATTTGCGGTGGATTTGCATGCCTCAGAAGAACCCTTACATGTTTGAGAGATATGACTGTGGAACTCCATTTTCATGATTTATGGCCATTTTCATGAGCTATTGCCCACAGTTTTGGGGTTTAGGAGATTGACATCAACCTTAAGACCCGATACATGTTTGAAGATATGACCAAAAACTTGCAGTTTTCATGTTTTATGGTATTTTTCATGATCTATGACCAATAGTTTTGGGGTTCTAGGGCGATTTACAACAACTTTAAGAACCAATACATGTTTGATAGCTTATGACCAAAACCTCCTGCTTGATGTTTATGGCCATTTCCATGAACTATTGCCCACATTTTTGGGGTACCGGCGGATTTTCATGCCTCATAAGAACCCTTACAAGTTTGATAGATATGACCGTAAACTCGCTGCTTTCGTGTTTATGGACATTTTCATGATCTATTGCCCACAATTTTTTGGGTTCCTTGGATTAGCAAGGCCTATAAGACACGTTATATGTTTGAGATATATGACTAATAACTTCGTAGTTTTCGTGTTTTATGGCCGCTTTTTATAAGGTATTGCCCACTTTTAGGTTTTGAGGCGATTTACAATGACCTTAAGACCCGATAAATGTTGGAGATATAACCCAAAACTCGTGATTTTCCGTGTTTTATGGCCGCTTTCATGAGCTATTACCCACAATTTTGGGGTTTTTGTAGGCTTACATCAACCTTAAGACCTGATACGTGTTTGAAAGTTATAACCAAAAATCATCATTTTGTTTTATGGTCGTTTTCATGAGTTATTGCCTGGCCGCCTAGATTTTCAACGGATTTGCATGCCTCGTAAGAACCTTACATGTTTGAGAGAGATGACCAGAACTCGTCATTTTCACGATTTATGGCCATTTTCATGAGCTATTGCCCACATTTTTGGGGTTTCTAGGCGATTTACATCAAACTTAAGACCCGATACATGTTTGAGAGATATGACCAAAAAATTCGTCGTTTCATGATTTATGGCCAATAGTTTTGGGGTTCTAGGGCGATTTATAACAACTTTAATAACCAATACATGTTTGATAGTTTATGACCAAAACCTTGTCGTTTTCGTGTTTATAGCCATTTTCATGAACTATTGCCCAGTTTTGGGGTTCCAGTGATTTCATGCCTCGGGAACCCTTACATGCTTGATAGATATGACTAGAAACTCGTCGCTTTCATGTTTATGGCCATTTTCATGATCTATTGCCCACAATTTTGGGTTCCTTTGGATTGGCAAGGCCTATAAGACCCGTTACATGTTTGAGATATATGACTAAAACTTCGTAGTTTTGTGTTTTATGGTCGCTTTTATGAGCTATTGCCCAACGCTTAGGGGTTTGAGGGTGATTTACAATGACCTTAAGACCCGATAAATGTTGGAGAGATATGACCAAACCTCGTGATTTTTCGTGTTTTATGGTCGTTTTCATGAGCTATTACCCACGCTTTGGGGTTCTAGGGCGTTTTACATCAACCTTAAGACATGATCGTGTTTGAGAGTTATGATCAAAAAATCATCATTTAAATATTTTATGGTCGCTTTTCATGAGTTATTGCCCAGTTTTGGGGTTCAGGTGGATTTGCATGCCTGTGAAGAACCTTACATGTTTGAGAGATATGACCAGAACTCATCATTTTCACGATTTATGGCCATTTTCATGAGCTATTGCCCACGCTTTTGGGGTTTCTAGGGATTTACATCAACCTTAAGACACGATACATGTTTGAGAGATATGACCAAAATTACGGTCGTTTTCATGATTTATGGCCAATAGTTTTGGGGTTCTAGGCGATTTATAACAACTTTAATAACCAATACATGTTTGATAGTTTATGACCAAAACCTCGCTTTTCGTGTTTATGGCCATTTTCATGAACTATTGCCCACAGTTTTGGGGTTCCAAAGTGATTTTCATGCCTCGTAAGAACCCTTACATGCTTGATAGATATGACTAAACCTGCTGCGTTTTCATGTTTATGGCCATTTTCATGATCTATTGCCCACAATTTTTGGGTTCTGTTGGATTGGCAAGGCCTATGAGACCTATTACATGTTTAAGATATATGACTAAAACTTCGTAGTTTTTGTGTTTTATGGCCGCTTTTATGAGCCATTGCTCGCTTAGGGTTTGAGGTGATTTACAATGACCTTAAGACCCGATACATGTTGGAGAGATATAACCGAAAACCTCATTTCGTGTTTTATGGCCGTTTTCATGAGCTATTACCCACAATTTTGGGGTTTCCAGGGCGTTTTACATCAACCTTAAGACCTGATACGGGTTTGAGAGTTATGATCAAAAAATCATCATTTTCTTGTTTTTTGGTCGTTTTCATGAGTTATTGCCCATAGTTTTGGGGTTTCGTGTGATTTGCATGCCTCGTAAGAACCTTACATGTTTGAGAGATATGACCAGAACTCGTCATTTTCGATTTATGGCTATTTTCATGAGCTATTGCCTACGCTTTGGGGTTTCTAGGGCGATTTACATCAACCTTAAGACCCGATACATGTTTGAGAGATATGACCAAAATTAACGCTTTTCATGATTTATGGCCAATAGTTTTGGGTTTCTAGGGCGATTTATAACAACTTTAATAACCAATACATGTTCGATAGTTTATGACCAAAACCTCGTCGTTTTCGTGTTTATGGCCATTTTCATGAACTATTGCCCACAATTTTGGGGTTCCAGGCGGATTTTCATGCCTCGTAAGAACCCTTACATGCTTGATAGATATGACCAGAAACTCGTCGTTTTCATGTTTATGGCCATTTTCGTGATCTATTGCCCACAATTTTTAGGTTCCTGTTGGATTGGCAAGGCCTATAAGACCCGTTGCATGTTTGAGATATATGACTAAAAACTCGTAGTTTTTGTGTTTTATGGCCGTTTTTATGAGGTATTGTCCACTGCTTAGGGGTTTGAGGGTGATTTACAATGACCTTAAGACCCGATACATGTTGGAGAGATATGGCGAAACCTCGCATTTTCGTGTTTTATGGCCGTTTCATGAGCTATTACCCACGTTTTGGGGTTCTAGGGCGTTTTACATCAACCTTAAGACGATCGTGTTTGAGAGTTATGATCAAAAAAATCATCATTTTCGTGTTTATGGTCGCTTTCATGAGTTATTGCCCATAGTTTTGGGGTTCGGTGGATTTGCATGCCTCGTAAGAACCTTACATGTTTGAGAGATATGACCGAACTCGTCATTTTCACGATTTATGGCTATTTTCATGAGCTATTGCCTGACTTTGGGGTTTCTAGGGCATTTACATCAACCTTAAGACCCGATACATGTTTGAGAGATATGACCAAAATTAAATCGTTTTCATGATTTATGGCCAATAGTTTTGGGGTTCTAGGCGTTATAACAACTTTAATGACCAATACATGTTTGATAGTTTATGACCAAAACCTTATGGTTTTCGTGTTTATGGCCATTTTCATGAACTATTGCCTGCAATTTTGGGGTTCAGCGGATTTTCATGCCTCGTCAGAACCCTTACATGCTTGATAGATATGACCAGAAACTCGTCGTTTTCATGTTTATGGCCATTTTCATGATCTATTG
The DNA here is from genome assembly GCA_030063025.1 of Avena longiglumis. Classification (NCBI taxonomy): domain Eukaryota; kingdom Viridiplantae; phylum Streptophyta; class Magnoliopsida; order Poales; family Poaceae; genus Avena; species Avena longiglumis. The sequence goes on along the minus strand of CP125974.1, from coordinate 76,452,934 downwards.
CCCACAATTTTTGGGTTCCTGTTGGATTGGCAAGGCCTATAAGACCTGTTACATGTTTAAGATATATGACTAAAAACTCGTAGTTTTTGTGTTTTATGGCCCTTTATGAGCCATTGCCTTCTTAGGGTTTGAGGTGATTTACAATGACCTTAAGACCCGATACATGTTGGAGAGATATGACGAAACCTCGCATTTTTAAGGTGTTTTATGGCCGTTTTCATGAGCTATTACCCAGTTTTGGGGTTCTAGGCGTTTACATCAACCTTAAGACCTCGTCGTGTTTGAGAGTTATGATCAAAAAATCATCATTTTCGTGTTTTATGGTCGCTTTCATGAGTTATTGCCCATAGTTTTGGGGTTCGGGTGGATTTGCATGCCTCGTAAGAACCTTACATGTTTGAGAGATATGACCAGAACTCGTCATTTTCACCGATTTATGGCTATTTTCATGAGCTTATTGCCCACGCCTTTGGGGTTTCTAGGCGATTTACATCAACCTTAAGACCCGATACATGTTTGAGAGATATGACCAAAATTAAATGCGTTTTCATGATTTATGGCCAATAGGTTTGGGGTTCTAGGGCGATTTATAACAACTTTAATGACCAATACATGTTTGATAGTTTATGACCAAAACCTCGTCGTTTTCGTGTTTATGGCCATTTTCATGAACTATTGCCCACAGTTTTGGGGTTCCAGGCGGATTTTCATGCCTCGTAAGAACCCTTACATGCTTGATAGATATGACCAGAAACTCGTCGTTTTCTTGTTTATGGCCATTTTCATGATCTATTGCCCACAATTTTTGGGTTCCTGTTGGATTGGCAAGGCATATAAGACCTGTTACATGTTTAAGATATATGACTAAAAACTTCGTAGTTTTTGTGTTTTATAGCCGTTTATGCGCCATTGCCTTTGCTTAGGGGTTTGAGGTGATTTACAATGACCTTAAGACGATACATGTTGGAGATATGAAACCTCGCATTTTAGGCGTGTTTTATGGCCGTTTTCATGAGCTATTACCCACAGTTTTGGGGTTCTAGGCGTTTACATCAACCTTAAGACCTGATCGTGTTTGAGAGTTATGATCAAAAATTATCATTTTCGTGTTTTATGGTCGTTTCATGAGTTATTGCCCAGTTTTGGGGTTCGGTGGATTTGCATGCCTCGTAAGAACCTTACATGTTTGAGAGATATGACCAGAACTCGTCATTTTCACGATTTATGGCTATTTTCATGAGCTATTGCCCACTTTGGGGTTTCTAGGCGATTTACATCAACCTTAAGACCCGATATGTTTGAGAGATATGACCAAAAAATTAGTGTTTTCATGATTTATGGCCAATAGGTTTGGGGTTCTGGCGATTTATAAAAACTTTACAATACATGTTTGATAGTTGACCAAAAACCTCGTCGTTTTTTAGGTGTTTCATTTTCATGAACTATATTGGCCATAGTTTGGGGTTCCGTGATTTTCAGCCCTCGTAAGAACCCCTTACATGCTTGATAGATATGATGACTACGTCGTTTTCATGTTTATGGCCATTTTGTGATCTCTTGCCCATAATTTTGGGTTCTGTTGGATGTAAAGCCTATAAGAACCGTTATGTTTGAGATATGACTAAAACTCGTAGTTTTTGTGTGTTTATGGCCGTTTTATGCGATATTGCCTTTGCTTAGGGGTTTGGTGATTTACAATGTCATAAGACCCGATACATGTTGAAGATATAAAAACCCGCATTTTAAGTGTTTTATGGCCGTTTTCTTGAGCTATTACCCATGAGTTTGCGGTCCTAGGGCGTTACATCAACCTAAGACCTGATACATGTTTGAGAGTTATGATAAAAAATCATCATTTCGTGTGTTTGTAGGTCGTTTTCATGAGTTATTGCTTGAGTTTTGGGGTTCTGGTTGCATGCCTCGTAAGAACCTTACATGTTTGGCCAGATATGACCGAACTGCGTCATTTCGATTTATGGCCATTTTCATGAGCTATTGCCCACCCAGTTTTGGGGTTTCTAGGAGATTGACATCAACCTTAAGACTGATACATGTTTGAGAGATATGACCAAAAACTTGTCGTTTTCATGTTTATGGTCATTTTCATGATCTATAGCCAATACTTTTTGGGGTTCTAGAGGCGATTTGCAGCAACAACAAGAACCAATACATGTTTGATAGTTTATGACCAAAACCTGCGTCGTTTTTTCGTGTTTATGGCCATTTCATGAACTATTGCCCACTGATTTTGGGGTTCAGGCATTTTACATAAACCTTAAGACTGATACGTCGTGTTTGAGAGTTATGATCAAAAATCATCGTTTTCGTGTTTTGTAGTCGTTTTCTTGGAGTTCTTGCCCCAGTTTTGGGGTTCCATGTGGATTTGCATTCCTCGTAGAACCACTTACATGTTTAAGAGATATGATCGAGGGACTTGTCGTTTTCACTGATTTATGGACATTTTCATGAGCTATTACTTACTTTTTGGGTTCTAGGAGATTTACATCAACCTTAAGAACCAAGACATGTTTCAGTTATGACCAAAAACTTCAAATGCGTTTTCATGTTTTATGAGTCGTTTTCATGGGTTTGTTTCCCAAAGTTTCTGCGTTCTGGCGGATTTGCATGCCTCGGAAGAACCCATACATGTATGAGAGATATGACTAGAAACTTCGTCGTTTCGTGTTTATGGTCGTTTTCATGAACTATTGCCCAAAGTTTTGGGGGGTTCTCGGAGATTTAGCAACGAATTAAGAACCAATACATGTTTGAGAGTTTCTGACCAAAACATAATCGTTTTCGTGTTTTATGCCCGTTTTTATGAGCTATTGCCCATTGTTTAGGGGTTCGAGGGCGATTTACAATGACATTAATACCTAATACATGTTGGAGAGATATGACTTTAAACCGTAATTTTCACATTTTATGGCCGTTTCATGAGCTATTGCCTACAGGTTTTGGGGTTCAGGGAGTTTTACATCAACCTTAAGACGTCGTGTTTGAGAGTTATTACCAAAAATCATCATTTAAGTGTTTTATGGTTGTTTTCATGAGTTATTGCCCGTGATCCCCTAGCATTTCAGCGGATTTGCAAGCCTCGTAAGAACCTTACATGTTTGAGAGATATGACCAGAACTCATCATTTTCACTATTTATGGCCATTTTCATGAGCTATTGCTCACAGGTTTGGCGTTCTGGGTGATTTACATCAACCTTAAGACCCGATACATGTTGAAAAGTTATGACCAAAAACTCGTCGTTTTTTCATGTTTTATAGTCGTTTTTTAAAATATTGACCACTATTTAGGGTTTGCGAGGCGATTTACAATGACCTTAAGACCCGATACATGTTGGAGATATAACCCAAAACACGCATTTCAAAAGTGTTTTATGGCCGATTTTCATGAGCTATTACCCACAGTTTTGGGGTTTCAGGCGTTTTCATCAACCTTAAGAGCGTCGTGTTGTTTGAGAGTTATGACCAAAAATCATCATTTTCGGTGTTTTATGAGTCGTTTTCATGAGTTATTGCCTGACGTACTAGGATTTCCGGTAGTTTGCATGCCTCGTAAGAACCTTACATGTTTGAGAGATATGACGAGAACTACGTCATTTTCACGATTTATAGCCATTTTCATGAGCTATTGCCCCAGTTTTTCGGTTTCTAGGGCAATTTACATCAACCTTAACACGAAACATGTTTGAGAGATATGACCAAAAATTACGTGCGTTTTCATGATTTATGACCCAATAGTTTTGCAGGTTCTAGGGCGATTTACAACAACTTTAATAACCAATACATGTTTGATAGTTTATGACCAAAACCTGCGTCTTTTCGTGTTTATGGCCATTTTCATGAACTATTGCTTACACAGTTTTTACAGGGTTCAGGCGGATTTTCATACTCATAAGAACCCTTACATGCTTGATAGATATGACCCAAACTGAGCTTCATCGTTTTCATGTTTATGGCCATTTTCATGATCTATGCCCACAATTTTTGAGGTTCTGTTGGATTGGCAAGGCCTATAAGACCTGTTACATGTTTAAGATATATGACTAAAACTTCGTAGTTTTTGTGTTTTATGGCCGTTTTATGAGCCATTGCTGCTTAGGGGTTTGAGGTGATTTACAATGACCTTAAGACCCGATACATGTTGGAGAAGATATAGTAAAAACCTCGCATTTTAAATGTTTTATAGCTTTTCATGAGCTATGCAGAGTTTTGGGGTTCTAGAGGCGTTTTACATCAACCTTAAGACCTGTCTCGTGTTTGAGAGTTATGATCAAAAATTATCATTTTAAATTGTTTTATGAGTCGTTTTCATGAGTTATTGCCCATAGTTTTGGGGTTCGAGGTGGATTGCATGCCTCGTAAGAACCTTACATGTTTTGAGAGATATGACCGAGGAACTAAATCATTTCACGATTTATGGCTATTTTCATGAGCTATTGCCTTACAGCTTTGGGGTTTCTGTGGCGATTTACATCAACCTTAAGACCCGATACATATTTTGAGAGATATGACCAAAAATTCGTCGTTTTCATGATTTATGGCCAATAGGTTTGGGGTTCTAGGGCGATTTATAACAACTTTAATGACCAATACATGTTTGATAGTTTATGACCAAAACCTCGTTTTAGTGTTTATGGCCATTTTCATGAACTATATTGCCCATAGTTTTGGGGTTCGGTGGATTTTCAACCTCGTAAGAACCCTTACATGCTTGATAGATATGACCCGAAACTTCGTCGTTTTCATGTTTATGGCCATTTTGTGATCTCTTGCCCATAATTTTGGGTTCTGTTGGATTAGCAAGGCCTATAAGAATTACATGTTTGAGATATATTCAAAACTTCGTAGTTTTTTGTGTTTTATGGCCGTTTTGTCGATATTGCCTTTGCTTGGGGGTTTGAGGGTGATTTACAATGTCCCTTAAGACCCAGTACATGTTGGAGAGATATGACCGAAACCTCGCATTTTTCGTGTTTTTATGGCCGTTTTCTTGAGCTATTACCCACCGATTTTTGGGGTCCTAGGCGTTTTACATCAACCTTAAGACACGATACATGTTTGAGAGTTATGATAAAAATCATCATTTTACGTGTTTATATGGTGGTTTTCATGAGTTATTGCCCAAGTTTTGGGGTTCGGCTGGATTTGCATGCCTCGTAAAAGAACCTTACATGTTTGTGAGATATGACCCGAGAACTCTCATTTTCACGATTTATGGCCATTTTCATGAGCTTCTTGCCCACGCAGTTTTGGGGTTTCTGGGGAGATTGACATCAACCTTAAGACCCGATACATGTTTGAGAGATATGACCAAAAACTTGTCGTTTTCATGTTTTATGGTCATTTTCATGATCTATAGCTAATACTTTTGGGGTTCTAGGCGATTTGCAACAACTTTAAGAACCAATACATGTTTGATAGTTTATGACCAAAACCTCGTCGTTTTGTGTTTATGGCCATTTCATGAACTATTGCCCACAGTTTGGGGTTCAGGGCATTTACATAAACCTTAAGATTTGATCAGTGTTGAGAGTTATGATCAAAAATCATCGTTTTTCGTGTTTATGTAGTCGTTTTCTTGAGTTCTTGCCACGCTTTTGGGGTTCCATGTGGATTTGCATTCCTCGTGAACCCTTACATGTTTGAGATATGATCGAGGGACTTGTCGTTTTCACGATTTATGGACATTTTCATGAGCTATTACCCACTTTTTGGGGTTCTAGGAATTTACATCAACCTTAAGAACCAGTACATGTTTGAGTTATGACCAAAACTCGTCGTTTTCATGTTTTATGAGCGTTTTCATGGGTTTGTTGCCCAAAGTTTACTGCGTTCTGGCGGTTGCATGCCTCTAAGAACCATACATGTATGAGAGATATGACTAGAAACTGCGTCGTTTTCCGTGTTTATAGTCGTTTTCATGAACTATTGCCCAAAGTTTTGGGGTTCTCACAATTTACGACCTTAAGAACCAATACATGTTTGAGAGTTTACGACCAAAACGTCATCGTTTTCGTGTTTTATACCCGTTTTATGAGCTATTGCCCATTGTTTGGGTTCGAGGCGATTTACAATGACATTAATACCTAATACATGTTGGAGATATGACCCAAAACCAAATTTTCACATTTATGGCCGTTTTCATGAGCTACTTACAGTTTTGGGGTTCAGGAGTTTTACATCAACCTTAAGACGTCGTGTTTGAGTTATTACCAAAAATCATCATTTTCGTGTTTTATGGTTGTTTTTCATGAGTTATTGCATGATCTAGCATTTCCGGTAGGTTTACAAGCCTCGTAAGAAACCCTTACATGTTTGAGAGATATGACCGAGGAACTCATCATTTTTCACTATTTATGGCCATTTTCATGAGCTATTGCTCAGGTTTAGCGTTTCTCTGGTGATTTACATCAACCTTAAGACCCGATACATGTTTGAAAGTTATGACCAAAAACCGCTGCGTTTTCATGTTTTATGGTCGTTTTATAAGATATTGACCACTATTTAGGGTTTCGAGAAGCGATTTACAATGACCTTAAGACCCGATACATGTTGGAGAGATATAACCCAAAACGCATTTTCGTGTTTTATGGCGTTCATGAGCTGTACCCACAGATTTTGGGGTTTCCGAGGCGTTTACATCAACCTTAGAAGCCCGTCGTGTTTGAGAGTTATGACCAAAAATCATCATTTTCGTTTTGTAGTCGTTTTTCATGAGTTATTGCTTACGATCTAAGATTTCGAGGTGATTTGCATGCCTCGTAAGAACTCCATGTTTGAGAGATATGACCGGGAACTAAATCATTTTCACGATTGTGGCCATTTTCATGAGCTATTGCCCACAGTTTTGGTTTCTAGGGCAATTTACATCAACCTTAACACCGAAACATGTTTGAGAGATATGACCAAAATTACGTCGTTTCATGATTTATGGCCAATAGTTTTGGGGTTCTAGGGCGATTTACAACAACTTAATAACCAATACATGTTTGATAGTTTATGACCAAAACCTCGTCTTTTTCGTGTTTATGGCCATTTTTCATGAACTATTGCTTACAGTTTTGGGGTTCGAAAGCGGATTTTCATGCCTCATAAGAACCCTTACATGTGATAGATATGACCGTAAACTTCGTGGTTTCATGTTTATGGCATTTCATGATCTATTGCCCACAATTTTTGGGTTCCTGTTGGATTGGCAAGGCCTATAAGACATTACATGTTTAAGATATATGACTAAAACTACGTAGTTTTGTGTTTTATAGTTTATGAGCCATTGCTGCTAGGGGTTTGAGGTGATTTACAATGACCTTAAGACCCGATACATATTGGAGAGATATGGCCAAAACCTCGCATTTTTAGAAGTGTTTTATGGCTGTTTTCATGAGCTATTACCCAGAGTTTTGGGGTTCTAGGCGTTTACATCAACCTTAAGACGTCGTGTTTGAGAGTTATGATCAAAAATTATCATTTTAGGTGTTTTATGGTCGATTTTTCATGAGTTGTACCCATAGTTTTTGGGGTTCCGGTGGTTGCATGCCTCGTAAGAACCTTACATGTTTGAGAGATATGGGGAACTCGTCATTTTCACGATTTATAGCTATTTTCATGAGCTATTGCCTTACAGCTTTGGGGTTTCTGGGCGATTACATCAACCTGAAGACCTGATACATGTTTTGAGAGATATGACCAAAAATTAAATCGTTTTCATGATTTATGGCCCAATAGGTTTGGGGAGTTCTAAGGGCGATTTATAACAACTTTAATGACCAATACATGTTTGATGGTTATGACCAAAACCTAAATGGCTTTTCGTGTTTATGGCCATTTTCATGAACTATATTGGCCATAGTTTGGGGTTCGAGCGGATTTTCAACCTCGTAAGAAACCCTTACATGCTTGATAGATATGACCAAACTCGTCGTTTTCATGTTTATGGCCATTTTTGTGATCTCTTGCCCATAATTTTTGGGTTCCTGTTGGATTAGCAAGGCCTATAAGAACCGTTTACATGTTTGAGATATGACTAAAACTTCGTAGTTTTTTGTGTTTTATAGCCGTTTTTATGCGATATTGCCTTTGCTTAGGGGTTTGAGGGTGATTTACAATGTCCTTAGACCCGATACATGTTGAGAGATATGACCGAAACCTCGCATTTTCGTGTTTTATGGCCGTTTCTTGAGCTATTACCCACCGGGGGTCCTAGGGCGTTTTACATCAACCTTAAGACCTCGATACATGTTTGAGAGTTATGATAAAAATCATCATTTCGTGTTTTATGGTCGCTTTCATGAGTTATTGCCCGTAGTTTTGGGTTCCACCGATTTGCATGCCTCGTAAGAACCTTACATGTTTCTGATGATATGACCGAGACTCGTAGCATTTTCACGATTTATGGCCATTTTCATGAGCTATTGCCCATGATTTGGGGTTTCTAGGAGATTGACATCAACCTTAAGACCGATACATGTTTGAGAGATATGACCAAAAACTTGTCGCTTTCATGTTTTATGGTCATTTTCATGATCTATGGCCAATACTTTTGGGGTTCTAGGGCGATTTGCAACAACTTTAAGAACCAATACATGTTTGATAGTTTATGACCAAAACCTCGTCGTTTTCGTGTTTATGGCCATTTTCATGAACTATTGCCCACAGTTTTGGGGTTCCAGGGCATTTTACATAAACCTTAAGACCTCGTGTTTGAGTTATGATCAAAAAATCATCGTTGTCGTGTTTTATGGTCGTTTTCTTGAGTTCTTGCCCACAGTTTTGGGGTTCCATGTGGATTTGCATTCCTCGTAAGAACCCTTACATGTTTAAGAGATATGATCAGGGACTTGTCGTTTTCACGATTTATGGACATTTTCATGAGCTATTGCCCACTTTTTTGGGGTTCTAGGGAGATTTACATCAACCTTAAGAACCAGTACATGTTTCAGAGTTATGACCAAAAACTCGTCGTTTTCATGTTTTATGGTCGTTTTCATGGGTTGTTGCCCAAAGTTTCTGCGTTCCTGGCGGATTTGCATGCCTCGGAAGAACCCATACATGTATGAGAGATATGACTAGAAACTCGTCGTTTTCGTGTTTATGGTCGTTTTCATGAACTATTGCCCAAAGTTTTGGGGTTCTACGAGATTACAGACCTTAAGAACCAATACATGTTTGAGAGTTTCGACCAAAACGTCATCGTTTTATGTTTATGCCCGTTTTATGAGCTATTGCCCATTGTTTAGGGGTTCGAGGGCGATTTACAATGACATTAATACCTAATACATGTTGGAGAGATATGACCCAAAACCAGAAATTTTCACATTTTATGGCCGTTTTCATGAGCTATTGCCCACAGTTTTGGGGTTCCAGGGAGTTTTACATCAACCTTAAGACCTGATACGTGTTTGAGAGTTATTACCAAAAAATCATCATTTTCGTGTTTTATGGTTGTTTTCATGAGTTATTGCCCGCAGTCTAGCATTTCCAGGCGGATTTGCAAGCCTCGTAAGAACCCTTACATGTTTGAGAGATATGACCAGGAACTCATCATTTCACTATTTATGGCCATTTTCATGAGCTATTGCTCCACAGTTTATGCGTTTCTAGGGTGATTTACATCAACCTTAAGACCCGATACATGTTTGAAAGTTATGACCAAAACTTGCTTTCATGTTTTATGGTCGTTTTTATAAGGTATTGCCCACTATTTAGGTTTCGAGGCGATTTACAATGACCTTAAGACCTGATACATGTTGGAGATATAACCCAAACCGCATTTTCCGTGTTTTATGGCGTTTTCATGAGCTATTACCATGCTTTTGGGGTTTGCAGGCTTACATCAACCTTAAGAACCGACACGTGTTTGAGAGTTATGACCAAAAATCATCATTTTCGTGTTTTATGGTCGATTTTCATGAGTTATTGCCCTTACGATGTAGGATTTCCAAAGTGATTTGCATGCCTCAGAAGAACCTTACATGTTTGAGAGATATGACCGGGAACTCCGCTATTTTCAAGATTTATGGCCATTTTCATGAGCTATTGCCTGATTTTACGGTTTTCTAGGGCAATTTACATCAACCTTATAACACAAAACATGTTTGAGAGATATGACCAAAAATTCCGTTTTCATGATTTATGGCCAATAGTTTTGGGGTTCTAGCGATTTACAACAACTTTAATAACCAATACATGTTTGATAGTTTATGACCAAAACCTCGTCTTTTTTCGTGTTTATGGCCATTTTCATGAACTATTGCCCCCAGTTTTTGGGGTTCAGGCGGATTTTCATGCCTCATAAGAACCCTTACATGCTTGATAGATATGACCGTAAACTTCGTCAAGCTTTCATGTTTATGGCCATTTTGATCTATTGCCCACAATTTTTGGGTTCTGTTGGATTGGCAAGGCCATAAGACCTGTTACATGTTTAAGATATATGACTAAAACTCGTAGTTTTTGTGTTTTATGGCCGTTTATGAGCCATTGCCCACTTAGGGGTTTGAGGGTGATTTACAATGACCTTAAGACCGATACATGTTGAGAGATATAACCAAACCTCGCATTTTTCGTGTTTTATGGCTGCTTTCATGAGCTATTACCCGTAGTTTTGGGGTTCTAGGGCGACATCAACCTTAAGACACGATGATGTTTGAGAGTTATGATCAAAAAATTATCATTTTCGTGTTTTATGGTCGTTTTCATGAGTTATTGCCCATAGTTTTGGGGTTCCAGGTGGATTTGCATGCCTCGTAAGAACCTTACATGTTTGAGAGATATGACCAGAACTACCATCATTTCGATTTATGGCTATTTTCATGAGCTATTGCCCACAGCTTTGGGGTTTCTAGGGCGATTTACATCAACCTTAAGACCCGATACATGTTTGAGAGATATGACCAAAAATTCGTCGTTTTCATGATTTATGGCCAATAGGTTTGGGGTTCTAGGGCGATTTATAACAACTTTAATGACCAATACATGTTTGATAGTTTATGACCAAAACCTCGTCGTTTTCGTGTTTATGGCCATTTTCATGAACTATATTGGCCATAGTTTTGGGGTTCCAGGCGGATTTTCAACCCTCGTAAGAACCCTTACATGCTTGATAGATATGACCAGAAACTCGTCGTTTTCATGTTTATGGCCATTTTTGTGATCTACTGCCCATAATTTTTGGGTTCCTGTTGGATTGGCAAGGCCTATAAGAACCGTTACATGTTTGAGATATATGACTAAAAACTTTTTTTTTGTGTTTTATGGCCTTTTTATCGAATGCTTACTCGCTAGGGGTTTGAGGGTGATTTACAATGTCCTAAGACCCCGATACATGTTGAGAGATATGACCAAAACCTCGCATTTTCGTGTTTTATGGCCGCTTTTGAGCTATTACCTACGCTTTGGGGGTCCTAGGGCGTTTACATCAACCTTAAGACTGATACATGTTTGAGAGTTATGATAAAAAATCATCATTTTCGTGTTTTATGGTCGTTTTCATGAGTTATGCCCAGAGTTTTGGGGTTCCAAATTGGATTTGCATGCCTCGTAAGAACCTTACATGTTTATGATATGACCAGAACTCGTCATTTTCACGATTTATGGCCATTTTCATGAGCTATTGCCCACGCTTTGGGGTTTCTAGGAGATTGACATCAACCTTAAGACACGATACATGTTTGAGATGATATGACCAAAACTTGTCGCTTTCATGTTTTATGGTCATTTTCATGATCTATGGCCAATACTTTTGGGTTCTAGGCGTTGCAACAACTTTAAGAACCAATACATGTTTGATAGTTTATGACCAAAACCTCGTCGTTTTGTTTATGGCCATTTTCATGAACTATTGCCCACGCTTTGGGTTCCAGCATTTACATAAACCTTAAGACCGAGCACGTGTTTCAGCGTTATGATCAAAAATCATCGTTTAAATGTTTTTATGGTCGCTTTCTTGAGTTCTGCCTGATTTTGGGGTTCCATGTGGATTTGCATTCCTCGTAAGAACCTCATACATGTTTAAGAGATATGATCAGGACTTGTCGTTTTCACGATTTATGGACATTTTCATGAGCTATTGCCCACTTTTTGGGGTTCTAGGGAGATTTACATCAACCTTAAGAACCAAGATACATGTTTCGATTGTTATGACCAAAAACTCGTCGTTTTCATGTTTTATGGTCGTTTTCATGGGTTGTTGCCCAAAGTTTCATGCTCGTTTTGATTTGCATGCCTGAAGAACCCATACATGTATGAGATATGACTAGAAACTCGCTGCTTTTACGTGTTTATGGTCGCTTTTCATGAACTATTGCCCAAAGTTTTGGGGTTCTACGAGATTTACGACCACTTAAGAACCAATACATGTTTGAGAGTTTACGACCAAAACGTCATCGTTTTCGTGTTTTATGCCCGCTTATGAGCTATTGCCCATTGTTTAGGGTTCGAGGCGATTTACAATGACATTAATACCTAATACATGTTGGAGATATGACCCAAACCAGAAATTTTCACATTTTATGGCCGTTTCATGAGCTATTGCCCAGTTTGGGGTTCCAGGAGTTTTACATCAACCTTAAGACCTGATACGTGTTTGAGAGTTATTACCAAAATCATCATTTTCGTGTTTATGGTTGTTTTCATGAGTTATTGCCCCTAGCATTTCCAAAGTGCGGTTGCAAGCCTCGTAAGAACCCTCATGTTTGAGAGATATGACCCAGAACTCATCATTTTCACTATTTATGGCCATTTTCATGAGCTATTGCTCAGGTTTGGCGTTTCTAGGGGTGATTTACATCAACCTTAAGACCCGATACATGTTTGAAAGTTATGACCAAAACTTCGTCGTTTTCATGTTTTATGGTCGCTTTTATAAGGTATTGCCCACTATTTAGGGTTTGAGGCGATTTACAATGACCTTAAGACCCGATACATGTTGGAGAGATATAACCCAAACACGCATTTTCCGTGTTTTATGGCCGCTTTTCATGAGCTATTACCCACGGTTTGGGGTTTCGAGCGTTTACATCAACCTTAAGAACTGCGTCGTGTTTGAGAGTTATGACCAAAAATCATCATTTTCGTGTTTTTATGGTCGCTTTTTCATGAGTTATGCCACAAGTAGGATTTCCAGTGATTTGCATGCCTCGTAAGAACCTTACATGTTTGAGAGATATGACCGTGAACTTCGTCATTTTCAAGATTTATGGCCATTTTCATGAGCTATTGCCCAGTTTTTCCGGTTTCTAGGGCAATTTACATCAACCTTAACACCGAAACATGTTTGAGAGATATGACCAAAAATTGCGTCGTTTCATGATTTATGGCCAATAGTTTTGGGGTTCTAGGGCGATTTACAACAACTTTAATAACCAATACATGTTTGATAGTTTATGACCAAAACCTGCGTCTTTTTTCGTGTTTATGGCCATTTTCATGAACTATTGCCCACAGCTGGGGTTCCAAAGTGATTTTCATGCCTCATAAGAACCCTTACATGCTTGATAGATATGACCGTAAACTCGTTTTTCATGTTTATGGCCATTTTCATGATCTATTGCCCACAATTTTTGGGTTCCTGTTGGATTGGCAAGGCCTATAAGACCCATTACATGTTTGAGATATATGACTAAAAACTCGTAGTTTTTGGGTTTTATGGTCGTTTTTATGAGCTATTGCCCACTGCTTAGGGGTTTGAGGGTGATTTACAATGACCTTAAGACCCGATACATGTTGGAGAGATATGACCAAACCTCCGATTTTTTCTTGTTTTATGGCTGCTTTCATGAGCTATTTCCCGCAGCTTTTGGGGTTCTAGGGCGTTTACATCAACCTTAAGACTGACACGTGTTTGAGAGTTATGATAAAAAATCATCATTTTCGTGTTTTATGGTCGTTTCATGAGTTATTGCCCAAAGTTTTGGGGTTCCAGGTGGATTTGCATGCCTCGTAAGAACCTTACATGTTTGAGAGATATGACCAAAAACTCGTAGTTTTCGTGTTTTATGGCCGTTTTTATAAGGTATTGCCTACTGTTTAGGGTTCGAGGCGATTTACAATGACCTTAAGACCCGATATACATGTTGGAGATATAACCAAAACACGCATTTTCCGTGTTTTATGGCCGTTTTCATGAGTTATTGCCCAAAGTTTTTGCGTTCCTGGCGGATTTGCATGCCTCCTAAGAACCCATACATGTATGAGGGATATGACTAGAAACTCGTCGTTTTCATGTTTATAGTAGTTTTCATGAACTATTGCCCAAAGTTTCGGGGTTCTAGGGCGATTTACAACGACCTTAAGAACCAATACATGTTTGAGAGTTTATGACCAAAACCTCACCGTTTTCGTGTTTTATGACCATTTTTATGAGCTATTTCCCATTGTTTAGGGGTTCGAGGGCGATTTACAATGACATTAAGACCTGATACGTGTTGGAGCGATATGACCCAAAACCAGCAGTTTTCACATTTTATGGCCATTTTCATGAGCTATTGCCCACAGTTTTGGGGTTTCAGGGAGTTTTACATCAACCTTAAGACCTGATACGTGTTTGAGAGTTATGACCAAAAAATCATCATTATCCTGTTTTATGGTCGTTTTCATGAGTTATTGCCCACAGTTTTGGGATTCCAGGTGGATTTGCATGCATCATAAGAACCCTTACATGTTTGAGAGATATGACCAGGAACTCGTCATTTTCACGATATATGGCCATTTTCATGAGCTATTGCCCACAGTTTTGGGGTTTCTAGGGCGATTTACATCAACCTTAAGACCCGATACATGTTTGAGAGATATGACCAAAAACTCGTCGTTTCATGTTTTATGGTCGTTTTCATGATCTATGGCCAATAGTTTTGGGGTTCTAGGGCGATTTACAACAACTTTAAGAAAGAATGCATGTTTGAGAGTTTATGACCAAAACCTCGTCGTTTTCGTTTTTATGGCCATTTTCATGTACTATTGCCCATAGTTTTGGGGTTCCAGGCGATTTTCATGCCACATAAGAACCCTTACATGCTTGATAGATATGACCAGAAACTCGTCGTTTTCGTGTTTATGGCCATTTTCATGAGCTATTTCCCACAATTTTTGGGTTCCTGTTGGATTCGCAAGGCCTATAAGACTCGTTACATGTTTGAGATATATGACTAAAAACTCATAGTTTTCATGTTTTACGGCCGTTTTTATGAGCTATTGCCCACTTTTTAGGGGTTTGAGGGCGATTTACAATGACCTTAAGACCCGATACATGTTGGAGAGATATGACCGAAACCTCGCATATTTCGTGTTTTATGGCCGTTTTCATGAGCTATTACCCACAGTTTTGGGGTTCCAGGGCGTTTTACATCAACCTTAAGACCTGATACGTGTTTGAGAGTTATGACCAAAAAATCATTGTTTTCATGTTTTATGGTCGTTTTCATGAGTTATTGCCCACAGTTTTGGCGTTCCAGGTGGATTTGCATTCCTCGTAAGAACCCTTACATGTTTGAGAGATATGATCGGGGACTTGTCGTTTTCATGATTTATGGCCATTTTCATGAGCTATTGCCCACATTTTTTGGGGTTCTAGGGCGAATAACATCAACCTTAAGAACCAGTACATGTTTTAGAGTTATGACCAACAACTCGTCGTTTTCATGTTTTATGGTCGTTTTCATGAGTTGTTGCCCAAAGTTTTTGAGTTCCTAGCGGATTTGCATGCCTCGGAAGAACCCATACGTGCACTACTAGGAAAAGAGCTATAAGTAATCCGCACATTCGTGGGTCACATGGTTGAATTGCCCCACGGGTAAAATAGGCGTGGCTCACATGTGCCCTACTAGTAACTAGAACTACCGTGGCGCACATGGGTATTGCCGCATTCCATGTGCAAGTAGCGCGCACATGGGGTAGGGGCTAACACTGTTGTGCAAGTTCTGTGGCGCACTATGCCATGTGCGCCACGGTTGTGGTCTATATGGCCCATGCCATGTGCGCCACGGATGTATAAACTTAATAGTAGGCCACCTCGCCCTAGTGCCCTACGCCTAACTATCCTACACCAACTCCACCACCCCCCCCCTGTGGATCGCCTTTTTAGGCGTTGCAAAAAATAAAAGAAAATGATAAACACTTCAAAAAATTAAATCCTTTCATATTTAGGAAGATAATGTGGTATAGTTTCTAGGAAAATTAACAAACATGAGTTTGACTTTTTCTGCAAATAAAAAGTCATGCCACGGTAAAATGGCCGTAACTTTTACATACGATGTCGAAAAAAATCGTATAATATACCAAAATGACGAGAACGAGATTTATTCGCCATAACGACCAGTGGTCGTTTAGCGATTTTTAGATTTTCAAAATTCGAAAAGAGCAAAAAGTTATGGGCAAAACCGACCGCTTTTTTTTCCCGAAAAAAAAATAGAGGCGATTTACCTACCGTAGCGCACCACCTAGTGCGCCACGGATAAGATTGGGCGGGATTCAAATTTGAATCCCCACCCCGCCCTCCTCCCTTTTTCTTACCCCTTTTCCCTCTTCCTCTCCCTTTCCCTTATCCTTCTTCCTTCTTCCTTCTCCCTTCTTCCTTCTTCCTTCTCCTCCTTCCCCTTCTCCTCCTTCCCCTTCTCCTCTCCTTGCACGTGGGCGGCCTCCTTCTCCTCCTCCGTGTGATGAGCGGCAGCCGGTGCTGCAGTGGCCTCCTTCTCCTCCTCCAAGAAGGATGATGGGCGACGGCGGCATCCTTCTCCTCACCGACCTCCCTTCCTCCCTCTCTTCCTACCTCCCTCTCTTCCTCCATCTCTTCCTACCTCCATCTCTTCCTTCCTCCCTCACTTCCTCCATCTCTTCCTTCCTCCCTCTCTTCCTACCATCCATTCTCCAACCACAGACCACCTCGACGAAAGCGAGGACTAGAGCCCGACCCTCCCGCATCCCTACCACGGCCATGCCATGCTCGTGAGGTGACGCCGCTGCGATGCACGGACCCGATTGCTTTTGCAATTCAAAGCGAGGTGTTTTTGCATTTTTTGTTTTTGAAAAACACATCCGTGGGCGCACCTGAAAAGGGTTCCGTAGGCGCATCAACAGGCGGCCCACGCCATCTTCGGACAAACCGTGTCGCACCATTACTGCCCTACGCCACGAGATATCATATCAGAGGCCCGGGTCTCATCGCTAGTGCGCCACGTAAAGGCCTTTCAAAATGCGCCCAATGACGTTTTCTAGTAGTGATGTATGAGAGATATGACTAGAAACTCGTCGTTTTCGTGTTTATGGTCATTTTCATGAACTATTGCCCAAAGTTTCGGGGTTCTAGGGCGATTTACAACGACCTTAAGAACCAATCCATGTTTGAGAGTTTCTAACCAAAACCTCATCGTTTTCGTGTTTTATGCCCGTTTTTATGAGCTATTGCCCATTGTTTAGGGGTTCGAGGGCGATTTACAATGACATTAATACCTAATACATGTTGGAGAGATATGACCCAAAACTAGCAATTTTCACATTTTATGGCCTTTTTCATGAGCTATTAACCATAGTTTTGAGGTTCCAGGGAGTTTTACATTAACCTTAAGACCTGATACGTGTTTGAGAGTTATTACCAAAAAATCATTTTCGTGTTTATGGTTGTTTTCATGAGTTATTGCCTGATCTAGCATTTCGAGCGGATTTGCATGCCTCAGAAGAACCCTTACATGTTTGAGAGATATGACGAGAACTCATCGCTTTCACGATTTATGGCCATTTTCATGAGCTATTGCCCACAGTTTTGGCGTTTCTAGGTGATTTACATCAACCTTAAGACCGATACATGTTTGAAAGTTATGACCAAAAACTCGCGTTTTTCATGTTTATGGTCTTTTTCATGATGTATGACCAATAGTTTTGGCTTCTAGGCGATTTACAACAACTTTAAGAACCAATACATGTTTGAGAGTTTATGACCAAAACCTCGTCGTTTTCGTGTTTATGGCCATTTTCATGAGCTATTGCCCACAATTTTGGGGTACCAGGCGGATTTTCATGCCTCATAAGAACCCTTACAAGTTTTATAGATATGACCAGAAACTCGTCGTTTTCGTGTTTATGGACATTTTCTTGAGCTATTGCCCACAATTTTTGGGTTCTGTTGGATTGGCAAGGCCTATAAGACCCGTTATATGTTTGAGATATATGACTAAAACTCGTAGTTTTCGTGTTTTATGGCCGTTTATAAGGTATTGCCCGTTTAGGGTTTCGAGGCGATTGACAATGACCTTAAGACCGATACATGTTGAGAGATATAACCCAAAACTCGCATTTTCCGTGTTTTATGGCGGTTTTCATGAGCTATTACCACCAATTTTGGGGTTTCATGCGTTTACATCAACCTTAACACTGACGTCGTGTTTGAGAGTTATGACCAAAAAATCATCATTTTCGTGTTTTATGGTCGTTTTCATGAGTTATTACAGCCTAGGATTTCAGTGCGGATTTGCATGCCTCGTAAGAACCTTACATGTTTGAGAGATAGGACCAGGAACTCTTCATTTTCACGATTTATGGCCATTTTCATGAGCTATTGCCCACAGTTTTGGGGTTTCTAGGGCGATTTACATCAACCTTAAGACCCGATACTTGTTTGAGAGATATGGCCAAAAATTCGTCGTTTTCATGATTTATGGCCAATAGTTTTGGGGTTCTAGGGCGATTTATAACAACTTTAATAACCAATACATGTTTGATAAGTTATGACCAAAACCTTGTCGTTTTCGTGTTTATGGCCATTTTCATGAACTATTGCTTACAGTTTTGGGGTTCAGTGGATTTTCATGCCTCGTAAGAACCCTTACATGCTTGATAGATATGACTAAACTCGTGTTTTCATGTTTATGGACATTTTCATGATCTATTGCGTAATTTTGGGTTCTGTTGGATTAGCAAGGCCTATAAGACCGTTACATGTTTGAGATATATGACTAAAAACTCGTAGTTTTTGTGTGTTTTATGGCTTTTATGAGCTATTGCCCATCGCTTAGGGGTTTGAGGTGATTTACAATGACCTTAAGACCCGATACATGTTGGAGAGATATGACCGAAACCTCATTTTTTAGTGTTTTATGGCCGTTTTCTTGAGCTATTACCTGCTTTTGGGGTTCTAGGCGTTACATCAACCTTAAGACCTGATACGTGTTTGAGAGTTATGATCAAAAAATCATCATTTTCTTGTTTTATGGTCGTTTTCATGAGTTATTGCCCATAGTTTTGGGGTTCCAGGTGGATTTGCATGCCTCGTAAGAACCTTACATGTTTGAGAGATACGACCAGGAACTCGTCATTTTCATGATTTATGGCTATTTTCGTGCGCTATTGCCCACAGCTTTGGGGTTTCTAGGGCGATTTACATCAACCTTAAGACCCGATACATGGTTGAGAGATATGACAAAAAATTCGTCATTTTCATGATTTATGGCCAATAGTTTTGGGGTTCTAGGGCGATTTATAACAACTTTAATGACCAATACATGTTTGATAGTTTATGACCAAAACCTCGTCGTTTTCGTGTTTATGGCCATTTTCATGATCTATTGCCCACAATTTTTGGGTTCCTGTTGGATTGGCAAGGCCTATAAGACCCGTTACATGTTTGAGATATATGACTAAAAACTCGTTGTTTTGTGCTTTATGGCCGTTTTTATGAGCTATTGCCCACTGCTTAGGGGTTTGCGGGTGATTTACAATGTCCTTAAGACCCGATACATGTTGGAGAGATATGATCGAACCCTCGCATTTTTCGTGTTTTATGGCCGTTTTCATGAGATATTACCCACAGTTTTGGGGTTCTAGGCGTTTACATCAACCTTAAGACGTCGTGTTTGAGAGTTATGATCAAAAATCATCATTTTCGTGTTTTATGGTCGTTTTCATGAGTTATTGCCCGAGTTTTGGGGTTCTGTGGATTTGCATGCCTCGTAAGAACCTTACATGTTTGAGAGATATGACCAGGAACTCGTCATTTTCACGATTTATGGCCATTTTCATGAGCTATTGCCCACAGTTTTGGGGTTTATAGGGCGATTGACATCAACCTTAAGACCCGATACATGTTTGAGAGATATGACCAAAAACCTGTCGTTTTCATGTTTTATGGTCGTTTTCATGATCTATGGCCAATACTTTTGGGGTTCTAGGGAGATTTGCAACAGCTTTAAGAACCAATACATGTTTGATAGTTTATGACCAAAACCTCGTCGTTTTCGTGTTTATGGCCATTTTCATGAACTATTGCCCACAGTTTTGGGGTTCCAGGGCATTTTACATAAACCTTAAGACCTGATACGTGTTTGAGAGTTATGATCAAAAAATCATTGTTTTCGTGTTTTATGGTCGTTTTCTTGAGTTCTTGCCCACAGTTTTGGGGTTCCAGGTGGATTTGCATTCCTCGTAAGAACCCTTACATGTTGAAGAGATATGATCAGGGACTTGTCGTTTTCACGATTTATGGCCATTTTCATGAGCTATTGCCCACATTTTTGGGGTTCTAGGGAGATTTACATCAACCTTAAGAACCAGTACATGTTTCAGAGTTATGACCAAAAACTCGTCGTTTTCATGTTTTATGGTCGTTTTCATGGGTTGTTGCCCAAAGTTTTTGCGTTCCTGGCGGATTTGCATGCCTCGGAAGAACCCATACATGTATGAGAGATATGACTAGAAACTCGTTGTTTTCGTGTTTATGGTCGTTTTCATGAACTACTGCCCAAAGTTTTGGGGTTCCAGGGCGATTTACAACGACCTTAAGAACCAATACATGTTTGAGAGTTTTCGTGTTTTATGCCCGTTTTTATGAGCTATTGCCCATTGTTTAGGGGTTCGAGGGCGATTTACAATGACATTAATACCTAATACATGTTGGTGAGATATGACCCAAAACCAGCAATTTTCACATTTTATGGCCGTTTTCATGAGCTATTTACGTTTTGGGGTTCCAGGAGTTTTACATCAACCTTAAGACATGATCGTGTTTGAGAGTTATTACCAAAAATCATCATTTTCGTGTTTTATGGTCGTTTTCATGAGTTATTGTCATGATCTAGCATTTCCAGGCGGATTTGTATGCCTCGTAAGAACCCTTACATGTTTGAGAGATATGACCAGGAACTAATCATTTTCACTATTTATGACCATTTTCATGAGCTATTGCCCACAGTTTTGGCGTTTCTAGGGTGATTTACATCAACCTTAAGACCCGATACATGTTTGAAAGTTATGACCAAAAACTCGTCGTTTTCATGATCTATGACCAATAGTTTTGGGGTTCTAGGGCGATTTACAACAACTTTAAGAACCAATACATGTTTGAGAGTTTATGACCGAAACCTCATCGTTTTCGTGTTTATGGCCATTTTCATGAGGTATTGCCCACAATTTTGGGGTCCCTGGCGGATTTTCATGCCTCATAAGGACCCTTACAAGTTTGATAGATATGACAAGAAACTCGTCGTTTTCGTGTTTATGGACATTTTCTTAAGCTATTGCCCACAATTTTTGGGTTCCTGTTGGATTGGCAAGGCCTATAAGACCCGTTACATGTTTGAGATATATGACTAAAAACTCGTAGTTTTCGTGTTTTATGGCCGCTTTTATAAGGTATTGCCCACTGTTTAGGGTTTCGAGGGCGATTTACAATGACCTTAAGACCCGATACATGTTGGAGAGATGTAACCCAAAACACGCATTTTCCGTGTTTTATGGCCGTTTTCATGAGCTATTACCCACAGTTTTGGGGTTTCCAGGGCGTTTTACATCAACCTTAAGACCTGATACGTGTTTGAGAGTTATGACCAAAAAATCATCATTTTCGTGTTTTATGGTCGTTTTCATGAGTTATTGCCCATAGTCTAGGATTTCCAGGCGGATTTGCATGCCTCGTAAGAACCTTACATGTTTGAGAGATATGACCAGGAACTCGTCATTTTCACGATTTATGGCCATTTTCATGAGCTATTGCCCACAGTTTTGGGGTTTCTAGGGAGATTTACATCAACCTTAAGACGCGGTACATGTTTGAGTGATATGACCAAAAATTCGTCGTTTTCATGATTTATGGCCAATAGTTTTGGGGTTCTAGGGTGATTTACAACAACTTTAATAACCAATACATGTTTGATAGTTTATGACCAAAACCTCGTCTTTTTCGTGTTTATGGCCATTATCATGAACTATTGCCCACAGTTTTGGGGTTCCTGGCGGATTTTCATGCCTCGTAAGAACCCTTACATGCTTGATAGATATGACCAGAAACTCGTCGTTTTCATGTTTATGGCCATTTTCATGATCTATTGCCCACAATTTTTGGGTTCCTGTTGGATTGGCAAGGCCTATAAGACCCGTTACATGTTTGAGATATATGACTAAAAACTCGTAGTTTTTGTGTTTTATGGCCGTTTTTATGAGCTATTGCCCACTGCTTAGGGGTTTGAGGGTGATTTACAATGACCTTAAGACCCGATACATGTTGGAGAGAGATGACAGAAACCTCGCATTTTTCGTGTTTTATGGCCGTTTTCATGAGCTATTACCCACAGTTTTGGGGTTCTAGGGCGTTTTCCATCAACCTTAAGACGTCGTGTTTGAGAGTTATGATAAAAAATCATCATTTTCGTGTTTTATGGTCGGTTTCATGAGTTATTGCCCATAGTTTTGGGGTTCCGGTGGATTTGCCTCGTAAGAACCTTACATGTTTGAGAGATATGACCAGAGCTCATTTTCACGATTTATGGCCATTTTCATGAGCTATTGCCACATTTTGGGGTTTCTAGGGATTAACATCAACCTTAAGACTGATACATGTTTGAGAGATATGACCAAAAACTTGTCATTTTCATGTTTTATGGTCGTTTTCATGATCTATGGCCAATAGTTTGGGGGTTCTAAGGCGATTTACAACAACTTTAAGAACCAATACATGTTTGATAGTTTATGACCAAAACCTCGTCGTTTTCGTGTTTATGGCCATTTTCATGAACTATTGCCCACAGTTTTGGGGTTCCAGGGCATTTTACATAAACCTTAAGACCTGATACGTGTTTGAGAGTTATGATCAAAAAATCATTGTTTTCGTGTTTTATGGTCGTTTTCATGAGTTCTTGCCCACAGTTTTGGGGTTCCAGGTGGATTTGCATTCCTCGTAAGAACCCTTACATGTTTGAGAGATATGATCAGGGACTTGTCGTTTTCACGATTCATGGCCATTTTCATGAGCTATTGCCCACATTTTTGGGGTTCTAGGGCGATTTACATCAACCTTAAGAACCAGTACATGTTTCAGAGTTATGACCAAAAACTCGTCGTTTTCATGTTTTATGGTCGTTTTCATGGGTTGTTGCCCAAAGTTTTTGCGTTCCTGGCGGATTTGCATGCCACGGAAGAACCCATACATGTATGAGATATATGACTAGAAACTCGTCGTTTTCGTGTTTATGCTATGCTAAATCCTATTAGGATATCATTATATCTTCCTTAGTGAAAACATTGTAGTTGTCGTATGCTTAGCCCTGCTCTATATTTGGATGGTATACATGATATGATTATATGAAGTGTTGGAAAATATATGTTTTATAATAAAACAAGTACTCAATGAACCACATTGGTGGAAAGAACCTTGCATTGCATATTCAGGTTAACTAAAATTATGATTGGAAATATATCCTTACATTGGTGCCGGTAGACAAGCTAGCATTGTATTGGGAGGACTTCTATGGAAGACTTTGTCACATTCTCGCTCTGCCAGTACTCCATTTTGGTGAGTACTTACCCGGCCACTGGTAGCATCAAGACGAGATTGTGTCATGTGGGTAACTTCTGCAGAAGATCAAATTCTAAGTACTTAGACGTGTCCCCGGTTACGGACAACTCTGAGCAACTAAGGCCTGAAGCTATGGAAGATCTCGACATTCCAATTTCTCAAAGTAAAACTTGATGGTGTCTACAAGTGATTATAAGCACTTGGAGTTTCCAAGGAGTTCAGAATGATTTGACAAAAGATCAAAACTATTTTGAAAAGATAGGATAAAACTATATTTCTTTCTTCAAAAGAGCCTAAACCCTACTTAGCCAAATATGCATGTAATGATAGGATCCACTTACTTCTACATAATAGTGAAACTTGCCAATACAATTCAAATGTATTGACCCTTATGGCTGCAACTTATTATGTTGTAGGTTTGTTTGATGTTAGTGAAGTGTGTGGAATAGGATTACAAGTCTACAACCAACATGATTGCCAGTGGCACATTGAAGATGAAGGACTCCATGCTATATAGATATTCTGCTGCATTGTAATGAGATAGCCAAATGAGCTATGTAAGATGTAATGAATTATTTTATTCCTGGTTATAATGTTGTATTATGAACTCTGTTTCTTGATATTACATCTTAACTGTGGATGCTAGCTATTGATCCAGGAACTAGCATTGTAAACACATGGATCTCTACCTTATTAAAGGTTGGGAACCTTACAGATGGTATCAGAGCATTGTGTTACCTGTAGGATTGTAACCCTAGGATTGGACAAAACCCCTTAGAAAAATAGGAGTTGTATTTGTTTCAAAACTTATTTACAAACAATCTTGTAAACTCTTTCCTCAACCTTTTTGGTTTCGATTCTACATCTCTTCCTTTTCAACTTGATGGAAAAATCCTTTACCATGACCAATGACTTCAACTTTAATTCCACCAAGGACTTCAACTTAGACATCACTAAGGACTACAAGTGAAAACTAAGAGACATTAGATTGCCTATCAAAAACATTGATATCTTGTTAGTGTATGGATCATATTGACCCATGAGGTATGACTATACCAAGTTAATTATTTCAAGAAAATTTGTTGTTTCCTTCAACTCATGAGTTAAGATCATAAGTTGTTAAGTGAATGGTTGCTTGTTGGATGCTTGATTGTTTGACTGAACTTGATTGTTTTGGGTTGTGTGTTAGAACTCCCTTATGCCTATCTGTCAATACTTATCCCTATCAAACCAACAGATGCCTCCCCATCGTGCCAACCCCAACCAAAACAACAACAACAATGTCACTCCCGAGATGCAGCAGTTGATGATAGCTCAAGCTCAAATAATGCAGATGATGACACAGTTTATGCAAAATCAGAATTAGAACAACAACAACAATAACAACAACAACGACAACAACGACAACGACAACAACGACAACGACAACAACGACAACGACAACAACAACAACGACAACGACAACGACGACAACGACAACAACAACAACAACAACAACAACAACAACAACAACAACAACAACAACAACAACAACAACAACAACAACAACAACAACAACAACAACAACAACAACAACAACAACAACAACAACAACAACAACAACAACAACAACAACATTTATTTATGACAACGACGGCGACAACGACATTAACGACAACAACGATAACGACAACAACGATAGCGACAATGACAACAACGACAACAGCGACAACAACAACGCATAACGACAACAACAGCGACAACGCGATAACGACAACGACAACGACAACGGCTAAACCAGCGACAACGTATTTACAACAACAACAACAACAACAACAACAACAACAACAACAACAACAACAACAACAACAACAACAACAACAACAACAACAACAACAACAACAACAACAACAACAATCAGAATAATCCTCCAGCACATAATATGCTCACCAGGTTTCTGAAGCTAAGGCCTGCAAGGTTCTCTGGGACAACTGACCCAATGGTAGCCAATGACTGTTGGCTGCACCGATGAGGAAAAATTTAGGTTTGCATCACATCTGCTTGAGGGACCAGCAGCAACATGGTGGGACAACTTTCAGATCACCACTCCCCTTGAGGATGTGACTTGGACTATTTTTGAGGATGGTTTCCGTACAGCTCACATCTCATCTGGAGTGATGAACTTGAAGAAAAAGGAGTTCCATAATCTTAAACAACGTCACCTCAGTGTGGCTGAGTACATTGAAGAATTCAACAATCTGGCACGCTCTGCACCGGATGAAGTTGACACAGATGCTAAGAGGAAGGAGAAATTCCTCAAAGGACGTAATGATGAGTTGAACCTGTAGCTATCTGTTGCCTATGTCCCAACTTACCAATCACTCTGTGACAAAGACACCATTTTGGAAAACAAGATGAATCAATTTGAGAATAGAAAGAGGAAGCATAAACTCAAGTATCACTCAGGATTATCACAAAAGAAGCGTGCATTCAAAAAGAGCAATGAGGATTCTGAACCACATCAGTATCAACACAACAACAATGGAAGTGATAATAATGGAAATGATAATAATGGAGATGACCTTGGTCGAACCAAAATGACACTTTGAAGAAAGATATTAACCATTGTAGTGATATAATTGTAAGGAACTTGGACACTATGCATCGGTATCACGAGAAGAAAAAGAAAAGGATGCTAGAAGATCCAATGGAAATAGATCCAATGTGACCGAAGGGACATGTGAATCACATTGATGAGGATGGGAGCCTTGAAGAGGTAAGAAGTGGATGTCAGGAATTAGTTAACTCAGTTGAGTCAAATAAGGATTCCTTGTCTGGATATCAAGTGTTGAACACATAGTCAAGTGAACCATCAATGTAACCCTATGAGACTTTCTTTTAAGGGTTGTAGTACCCTAGTTGTCTTCAAGCCAACTTGTAACCCTAGCCTTCCCAAATCTCGGGACGAGATTTCTTTAAGATGGTAACTGTCACATCCCAAAATTTTCCAAACTTTGAAATGTCAAAAAGAAAAAAATAAAATAAATAATGGTTGAAATTTAGGGTGAAAAGAAACTTTTTGATTCCAAATAGAAACATCAAAACCTAATTTGAACAAATAAAATCCTAAAGGTATTTAAAAAGATAAGCAAATAATAAATAAAGTTATAAAAGTTGGAATCACCATTTTTTGATCTTTAAATAAAAAGATATGGTTTTATAAGCAAACATGAAAATAATAAATAAGGACTATTTTTAAAGAGTCAAATTAAATCTTGGCCAAGCAATTGAAATAAAATATTTTGTTTCATAAAAAGAGTAAATGATTTATTAATATCCAATTTTATTTAAGTAAAGGCTTTTCCATTTTAAATAAACATTAAAACTTATTAAAGTATTTTAAATAAAAATTCAAAGTGTTTTATCCTTCAAATAAAACCTACTGAAAAGGTTTTGGGAAAAATTTAGAATTCAAATAGTGTTCTAAAACATATTTGAAACCTATTTGAAATAAAGACTAATGTCTATTTATTTATTTTTAATAAATAATAAACCCAAAAATTAATTATTCTATATTTGAATCTAAATTATGTTAATAAACAGAATTAAAATCAACACAAAGTTTGGTGGAAGTTTGAATTCAAATGGAGATTGAATTGTTTGAATGAAATCAAAACAGAAATTCCAAATAGAAAAAGAAAAAGGTTTTTTTTAAAGGAACAGCCCAGCCCAGCAGGCCCAGCAACGCAGCCCATCTCTCCTACCCCTCTGGCGAAACGTTTTCACCCAGAATCTAACCCGCCTAGTCACTGACACAGAGACCCCACACCCATTCTATCCCTCTCACAGACAACCAGGCCCCACTGTCGTCCTCTTCAACCCGCTGACGACCGTTCCCTCAGACTTTCGCCGTTTACGCCCATTTTAATCCTTGTAAATTCGACTGAATGCGCGAGTAATTGTCGACAGCAATGACGCGCCCTTATACGCCTCCCTCCCCTCTTCCATTTCCCCCAGACACCGCCTCCTCTCTGCCTCCAGGCTGCCCCAATCGCTTGCTCGAACGCACTGTCTCCGACGAGCTTCTCCGGCCGATTCCGGCGCCGTCCAACCGCCCCTCGCCTCCCAGAGCACATGAGCCTGCTCCCCCTCGCTCTTCCCCATACCACTTCCAAAAGGCGCTCAAAACATCGGCAAGGACCACCACTGGCGCGCCATATGTTCCGCCATCGCCCGGCAAGCCCCGGTGAGTACAGACGCCAAGCACCTCCGATGATGCTCCCATGATCCCCAAATTATGCGCATCTAACCGTATGCTTTGTTTGCCTCGCTCTCAAACCCCGCCTCCGACGTCAACTAGACGAACCCGACGCCAACGCTGTCTCCGGTGAGCAATTCCTCGGGAACCAGAGCGCCCCTCGACGAACTAAGGCCACCTTGAGCTTCACCAGAACCACGCGAGCACGGTGAGCATCCTCACTCCCTCCCTCGCTTCCTGAATCATCGCCAACGCCGTCTGGCTCGCGCTCGCTTCGCCGCCAACCGCGCTGCTGCCTGGTCAAGCTGATGTACACCGTTAGATCTCGATCTGGTGGCTACGATAGATTAACTTAACGAAGGGGTATCGTGGGATCTGATCCATGCGATGTGTTTTAAATCCAACAGCCCACAGAGCGCCACGTGTTTAGAGTTGAACTAAAACAGAAATTTTGATCTATTAGATATGCAAACTTGCAAAATTCATAACTTCCAATATACACGTCCAAATTTTGCAAATTTTATATCATTGGAATCAGCAGAACAAGTAATTTGCAACGATGCACTTTTTTTAATGTTTTTCTTCTGGAAAATTGGATGAATTTGCAGAAACTTGTGTAGGCATAATTTGAATATAAAAATTGTTCTAGATATATTTTTAAGGCGAAATCTTTGCAAAATGGTTTGTTTTGAACCTACTGACCATAGGAACCAACTTATGGATATAAAAATGTATTTTGTGAAGTTAAGGAATAAATATTTGAATTAGAACATTTCTAGTCAAATGAAATAATGTTTATGTATTAAAAATATTTTCATTACACTTAGTGGATTTTTGTAACATGCATGATAGGACTACTATATTTTATGCTATGCTAAATCCTATTAGGATATCCTTATATCTTCATTAGTGAAAACATTTTAGTTGTAGTATGCTTAGCCCTGCTCTATATTTGGATGGTATACATGATATCATTATATGAAGTGTTGGAAAAATATATTTTTTATATAATAAAACAAGTACTCAATGAACCACCTGGGTGGAAAGAGGATACTCAAGTTTTGTACAAAGTGACAACAAAGAGAACCATGTTTATATGGCTATGTTTTTGGATGTGCACTAGAAGAAAACCACCCAGGGTCTTAGAGATTGAACATGTTTCTCGTCGAGTGGCTTAGTGTATGACCACATGCTAAATGGGCTCTAGCTTAGTCAACTACATAGTGGAAGACCCTTGCATTGGCATCTTCAGGTTAACTAGAATTATGTATTGGAAATATATTCTTACATTGGTGCCTGGTAGACAAGCTAGCATTGTGTATTGGGAGGACTTCTATGGAAAGACTTTGTCACATTCTTGATCTGCCAGTACTCCATTTTGGTGAGTACTTATCCAGCGGCCACTGGTGGCGTCAAGACAAGATTGTGTCATGTGGGTAAAGTGTACAACTTCTGCAGAAGATCAAATTCTAAGTACTTAGTCGTGTCCCCGGTTATGGACAACTCTGAGCAACTAAGGCCTGAAGCTATGGAAGATCTCGACATTCCAATTTCTCAAAGTAAAACTTGATGGTGTCAACAAGGGATTAGAAGCACTTGGAGTTTCCAAGGAGTTCAGAATGATTTGACAAAAGATCAAAACTATTTTGAAAAGATAGGATAAAACTATATTGCTTTCTGCAAAAGAGCCTAAACCCTACTTAGCCAAATATGCATGTAATGATAGGATCCACTTACTTCTACATAATAGTGAAACTTGCCAATACAATTCAAATGTATTGACCCTTGTGGCTGCAACTTATTATGTTGCAGGTTTGTTTGATGTTAGTGAAGTGTGTGGAATAGGATTACAAGTCTACAACCAACATGATTGCCTGTGGCACATTGAAGATGCAGGACTCCATGCTATATAGATATTCTGCTGCATTGTAATGAGATAGACAAATGAGCTATGTAAGATGTAATTAACTATTTTATTCCTTTTTATAAAGCTGTATTATGACCTCTGTTTCTTGATATTACATCTTAACTGTGGATGCTAGCTATTTATCCAGGGACTAGCATTGTAAACACAGGGATCTCTACCTTATTTAAGGTTGGGAACCTTACAAGGGCGTTTTACATCAACCTTAAGATCTGATACGTGTTTGAGAGTTATGATCAAAAAATCATCGTTTTCGTGTTTTATGGTTGTTTTCATGAGTTATTGCCCACAGTTTTGGGGTTCCGGGTGGATTTGCATGCCTCGTAAGAACCCTTACATGTTTGAGAGATATGATCAGGAACTTGTCGTTTTCACGATTTATGGCCATTTTCATGAGCTATTGCCCACATTTTTGGAGTTCTAGGGCGATTTACATCAACCTTGAGAACCAGTACATATTTCAGAGTTATGACCAAAAACTCGTCGTTTTCATGTTTTATGGTTGTTTTCATGAGTTATTGCCCAAAGTTTTTGCGTTCCTGGTAGATTTGCATGTCTCGTAAGAACCCATACATGTATGAGAGATATGACTAGAAACTCGTCGTTTTCGTGTTTATGGTCGTTTTCATGAACTATTGCCCAAAGTTTTGGGGTTCTAGGGCGATTTACAACGACCTTAAGAACCAATACATGTTTGAGAGTTTCTGACCAAAACCTCATCGTTTTCGTGTTTTGTGTCCGTTTTTATGAGCTATTTCCCATTGTTTAGGCGTTCGAGGGTGATTTACAATGACATTAATACCTGATACATGTTGGAGAGATATGACCCAAAACCAGCATTTTCCGTGTTTTATGGCCGTTTTCATGAGCTATTACCCACAGTTTTGGGGTTCCAGGGAGTTTTACATCAACCTTAAGACCTGATACGTGTCTGAGAGTTATGACCAAAAAATCATCATTTTCGTGTTTTATGGTCGTTTTCATGAGTCATAGCCCACAGTCTAGGATTTCTAGGCGGATTCGCATGCCTCGTAAGAACCTCACATGTTTGAGAGATATGACCAAGAACTCGTCATTTTCACGATTTATGGCCATTTTCATGAGCTATTGCCCACAGTTTTGGGGTTTCTAGGGCGATTTACATCAACATTAAGACCCGATACATGTTTGAGAGATATGACCAAAACCTCGTCGTTTTCATGTTTTATGGTCGTTTTCATGATCTATGTCCAATAGTTTTGGGGTTCTAGGGCGATTTACAACAACTTTAAGAACCAATACATGTTTGATAGTTTATGACCAAAACCTCGTCGTTTTCGTGTTTATGGCCATTTTCATGAACTATTGCCCACAATTTTGGGGTTCCAGGCGGATTTTCATGCCTTGTAAGAACCCTTACATGCTTGATAGATATGATCAGAAACTCGTCATTTTCGTGTTTATGGCCATTTTCATGATCTATTGCCTACAATTTTTGGGTTCCTGTTGGATTGGCAAGGCCTATAAGACCCGTTACATGTTTGAGATATATGACTAAAAACTCGTAGTTTTTGTGTTTTATGGCCGTTTTTATAAGCTATTGCCCACTATTTAGGAGTTTGAGGGCGATTTATAATGACCTTTAGACCTGATACATGTTGGAGAGATATGACCGAAACCTCGCATTTTTCGTGTTTTATGGCCGTTTTAATGAGCTATTACCCACAGTTTTGGGGTTCCAAGGCGTTTTACCTCAACCTTAAGACCTGATACGTGTTTGAGAGTTATGATCAAAAAATCATCGTTTTCGTGTTTTATGGTCGTTTTCATGAGTTATTGCCCACAGTTTTGGGGTTCCAGCTGGATTTGCATGCCTCGTAAGAACCCTTACATGTTTGAAAGATATGATCAGGAACTTGTCATTTTCATGATTTATGGCCATTTTCATGTGCTATTGCCCACATTTTTGGGGTTCTAGGACGATTTACATCAACCTTAAGAACCAGTACATTTCTTCAGAGTTATGAACAAAAATTCGTCGTTTTCATGTTTTATGGTCGTTTTCATGAGTTATTGCCCAAATTTTTTACGTTCCTGGCAGATTTGCATGGCTCGTAAGAACCCATACATGTATGAGAGATATGACTAGAAACTCGTCGTTTTCGTGTTTATGGTCGTTTTCATGAACTATTGCCCAATGTTTTGGGGTTGTAGGGCGATTTACAACGACCTTAAGAACCAATACATGTTTGAGAGTTTCTGACCAAAACCTCATCGTTTTCGTGTTTTATGGCCGTTTTTATGAGCTATTGCCCATGGTTCTAGGGCGATTTACAATGACATTAATACCCGATACATGTTGGAGAGATATGACCCAAAACTCGCATTTTGGGTTCCTGTTGGATTGGCAAGGCTTATAAGACACGTTACATGTTTGAGATATATGACTAAAAACTCGTACTTTTTGTGTTTTATGGCCGTTTTTATGAGCTATTGCCCACTGTTTAGGGGTTGAAGGGCGATTTAAAATGACCTTAATACCCGATACATGTTGGAGAGATATGATACAAAACTCGCATTTTCCATGTTTTATGGCCTTTTCATGAGCTATTACCCATAGTTTTGGGGTTCTAGGGCGTTTTACATCAACCTTAAGACCTGATACGTGTTTGAGAGTTATCATCCAAAAAATCATCGTTTTCGTGTTTTATGGTCATTTTCATGAGTTATTGCCCACAGTTTTGTGGTTCTGGGTGGATTTGCATGCCTCGTAAGAACCCTTACATGTTTGAGAGATATGATCAGGAACTTGTCGTTTTCACGATCTATGGCCATTTTCATGAGCTATTGCCCACATTTTTGGGGTTCTAGGGCGATTTACATCAACCTTAAGAACCAGTACATGTTTCAGAGTTACGAACAAAAATTCGTCGTTTTCATGTTTTATGGTTGTTTTCATGAGTTATTGCCCAAATGTTTTGCGTTCCTGGCAGATTTGCATGTCTCGTAAGAACCCATACATGTATGAGAGATATGACTAGAAACTCGTCGTTTTCGTGTTTATGGTCGTTTTCATGAACTATTGCCCAAAGTTTTGGGGTTCTAGGGCGATTTACAACGACCTTAAGAACCAATACATGTTTGAGAGTTTCTGACCAAAACCTCATCGTTTTCGTGTTTTATGGCCGTTTTTATGAGCTATTGCCCATTGTTTAGGGGTTCGAGGGCGATTTACAATGACATTAATACCTGATACATGTTGGAGAGATATGACCCAAAACCAGCAATTTTAACATTTTATGGCCATTTTCATGAGCTATTGCCCACGTTTTGGGGTTCCAGGGAGTTTTACATCAACCTTAAGACCTGATACGTGTTTGAGAGCTATTACCAAAAAATCATCATTTTCGTGTTTTATGGTCGTTTTCATGAGTTATTGCCCACGGTCTAGGATTTCTAGGCATATTTGCATGCCTCGTAAGAACCCTTACTTGTTTGAGAGATATGACCAGGAACTCGTCATTTTCACGATTTATGGCCATTTTCATGAGCTATTGCCCACAGTGGGTTTCTAGGGCGATTTACATCAACCTTAAGACCCGATACATGTTTGAGATTTATGACCAAAAACTCGTCGTTTTCATGTGTTATGGTCGTTTTCATGATCTATGGCCAATAGTTTTGGGGTTCTAGGGCGATTTACAACAACTTTAAGAACCAATACATGTTTGAGAGTTTATGACCAAAACCTCGTCGTTTTCGTGTTTATGGCCATTTTCATGAGAAATTGCCCACAATTTTGGGGTACCAGGCGGATTTTCATGCCTCATAAGAACCCTTACATGTTTGATAGATATGACCAGAAACTCGTCGTTTTCGTGTTTATCGCCATTTTCTTGAGCTATTGCCCACAATTTTTGGGTTCCTGTTGGATTGACAAGGCCTATATTACCCGTTACGTGTTTGAGATATATGACTAAAAACTCGTAGTTTTCGTGTTTTATGGCCGTTTTTATAAGGTATTGCCCACTGTTTAGGGGTCCAAGGGCGATTTACAATGACCTTAAGACCCGATACATGTTGGAGAGATATGACCCAAAACTCGCATTTTCCGTGTTTTATGGCCGTTTTCATGAGCTATTACCCACAGTTTTGGGGTTCCAGGGAGTTTTACATCAACCTTAAGACCTGATACGTGTCTGAGAGTTATGACCAAAAAATCATCATTTTCGTGTTTTATGGTCGTTTTCATGAGTTATAGCCCACAGTCTAGGATTTCTAGGCGGATTTGCATGCCTCGTAAGAACCTCACATGGTTGAGAGATATGACCAGGAACTCTTCATTTTCACGATTTATGGCCATTTTCATGAGCTATTGCCCATAGTTTTGGGGTTCCAGGGCGTTATACATCAACCTTAAGATCTCATTCGTGTTTGAGAGTTATGATCAAAAAATCATCGTTTTCGTGTTTTATGGTCGTTTTCATGAGTTATTGCCCACAGATATGGGGTTCCAGGTGGATTTGCATGCCTCGTAAGAACCCTTACATGTTTGAGAGATATGATCAGGAACTTGTCGTTTTCACGATTTATGGTCATTTTCATGAGCTATTGCCCACATTTTTGGGGTTCTAGGGCGATTTACATCAACCTTAAGAACCAGTACATGTTTCAGAGTTACGAACAAAAATTCGTCATTTTCATGTTTTACACCCTGTAACCCCAAAGTTGTGGGCAATAAGTCACGAAATAGGCCATAAAACGAGAAAAAGATAAGTTTTTGGTCTTAACTATCAAAAATGTATCGGGTCTTACGGTTATTGTAAATCTCCCTAGAACCCAGAAATTGTGGGAAATAGCTCATTAACTGGCCATAAAATGAGAAAACGATGAGTTTTTGGTCATATCTCTCAAACTTGTATTGTGTCTTACGGTCGTTGTAAATCATGCTAGGACCCCAAAATCATGGGCAATTGCTCATGAAAATAGCCATAAACGTGAAAACGCCGAGTTTTTGATCTAAACTCTCAAACATGTATCAAGTCTTATTGTAACATCCCAGCATTAGAGCTTAGAAATAAGCTGAACTGAGATGTGTGCATTGCATTCATGCATAGAAAATCCAAATAATTTTCGCGCCTTTAAAATAGAACTTGTCAAAGTGATTGGAGCTTCTCTTAACTTGATGGAATTGAAGTAGATCATCAAGTTAACTGGGATAAGTTTCAATATGACCTTTTCTAAAACCTTATTTGGTTAAACATGATTTGGTCTAAGGGTAGACCAGATATAATAAAATGTCACTCATAATACATTGCTTAAATGATTCATATATGATCCTTAAGGGATCATATCATACTATCCATCATACCAACCTATGAATACTAAGTTAAGATTACCACTAAAATACTAAAAAAATGCAATGATTAATGTTGACCTATCTTATTTTTATCTATTCCTACTATGAGTATCATAGTAATACCTAACCTTAAACTCTTAAAGGAGCTGGAGTTGGAAAAAGACTAAGTCAGGTTCATCCACCATATATATTTCTTTCCATATCAATCTTTATGGAACCTATCCTAATATCTGTTGTTCATCAATTTTGAGTAATCAACCATTGATTCACAAATTCTTTAACTATCAATCTTTGATCTACTATTTCTTGATCTTATCATAACATATACATAAATCTTTTAATGAGGGCATAGTCCATTAATAACCTTAATCCAATATGAGATACTAAGAAGATAATTTCAAGATAATGGAAAAGTAGGATTGATAAAGTCTTGCTTAACCAACTAAGAACTTAAGCAATAAATGATTAAAGGATTATATTGGTGATGCTTTAGCCACCAATGTTGAATGCTTATATTGAGTATAAGTAATACTGGTGGGTATAACATGATTGGAACCTTAGTAGAGATAAGTTATCCTAGAATAGTCATCGCAAGCCACATAAATATAATTTAGGGTTGGAGTAAAGTGAATATAGGATGATATTATTCCATTAAAGCTAGTAAAGCATAGATTTATGGAAGTAGTGTTATCCATTTTAAAGGATAGTAAACTTGGGAGGAAGATAGTTGGATATATTCATCTAATGAAGAAATATTAGTGATGGATGATTAAGGAATATTATGAGTGGAGTCTGAAGGAACTACTTGTTGGATGGAAGGTTATCAATAGTAGAGTAGTGGATATAATTCAGAATGAATATAAGGAAACTATAAAAGTTTCAATGTCAAGCTCATTAGGTTTATCAATGAATTTATAAGAATAAAAGGTGAATAAGAACATTCTTGTGAAGTATAGCTCATCATACTAATTATGATGATGGATAGGAAGAAGTGTTATATCTAGGAAAGGAATTCCTTAATTAGAAATCCAGGATTGTGAATTATGGAAGATAGACATTCTTGTTAAACAACCAACTCTAAATCTTAAACCAAGTAAAATGTCCATTCAGGGAATTGATTCATCATTTTATATCTATAACACTTTATAGTAATATTTTCCTATAGCAAATCACTTAAGCACGTCTTTGACATTTCAAATTGTCATAATCATATGTGTTTAGGAGTTATCTTTATCAATTCTTTTCCATCAGACATTCGAGTTAATAACTTTCTATTTTAAAAGGTGATATCATTAAATATCACAAACAAAATAGAAAATATACTTAATCACAAACTTTTATCAAAAAATAACATAAGTATATTAAGAACCCTAAACTCTAGGGTAAGCACTTACAATTCAAACCCTAACTTCTGAATTAATTATAATAGAATATATACATTGTTATTTCCTAAATTTATGAGAGTAATATTAACCATATTAATTCTTTTGTACCTCAGACAACAAATACTTATATAGGATCATAATATAAAAATTTCCATTCAAACTATGAGCTAACTAGAATTGAGTTTTATAAACAAATAAGGAAATATCATAAAGCCATGATTTAGTATAAAAAGAAAATTAATAATAAAGGCTTCTACAATAGATTAAAAGGGATTCACATAAGAAAATAAAAAAGTATAAAAATAATTATCCTAAGGGTTTACAAAATGAACCTCAATCAATATTAATTGTTGCTACAAGTATTCAGCAAATAAACTTTGTTAAAAAGCTCAAATCAAAGATTTAAAATACAAATCTGAAAAGAAAAACAGAGAATAGAAAAGGGAAAAGGAAAAGAGGAAACAAGCAGTGCCAGCCCAAGGCCCATTTCCTCACCCCTCTATCTCTCGCTCGCTAGCCGCAACCAGCCTTTTTCGATCACTTCGTCATGGCCCAGTGGAAGCCCAGGCCCAAATACCATTTTGTCTGATCTATCATCGTTGTCCACTCGTGCTGCCGCCGAAGCAGCTGCGTGGCGCGAGCGCCGTCGCTCACCGACGTTGATATGCTCGCTGTCGTCTGCTGGGAGGATAAGAGCACCACCGCGAAGCCCTCGTCTTTATCCTCTCACTCGCGCATCTTCACTCCTCGTCATCCTCTCTGCTTAGCAAACGGCCGAAACCCTAGCACGTCGGAGCCACGCATCGCCGTCGATAGAGTCCACCCCAAAACCTATGGAGTGATCGAGGAGAACCGCCACGTTCCCCTCTTCAACTTAGTAGAATCATTAGATCAAGGGGAGCTCGGGTGGGTGTGAATTTTATCATTCCCTTCCGTCGGGGCTCGTCGGAGAAGTCGACCGTGTGCTCATCTCCGACCGCTCCGGTCCTCCTCGACCTCTCTATCGTCATCAGGGTGAGTTCTTGAACCCTCCAGTACCCCTAAATCGCTTTATCTCAATGTGAATCGCCGTCTCACCGTGTGCCACCGTCGGCCACCATCGGAGCTGAGGCTCCGATGACCATTTCCGAGCGGCGCCGCCACTTTAGGACTCAGCACGATGCACTGATTCGAACTAGATTCATTTCGTTTGCTAAGGCGCAGTTGATCATCATCGGCGACCAACCACTGACGGCGGTGGTGGTGCTGACGCCATCGCTACGTCATGCCGTCGCCACCCTGAACCCAGCCAGCCAGTTTGACTAGTCTTTGTCTCGCATGGTTGATGACATGGCCTTGGGCCCATGTGTCATCGACTGGGAGTAGAGCGAAGGTCACTAACAAATGTATTTTCTTTGACCAGTGTGCTGAGGTGGCCACTGGCCCACTAGTCAGTGACTCAGGCTAGTCTTAGGTGCGGTGTAAAAAGTATTTCCTGTTTAAGAAATAGATAAAATGTTAT
Source organism: Avena longiglumis (assembly GCA_030063025.1). Classification (NCBI taxonomy): domain Eukaryota; kingdom Viridiplantae; phylum Streptophyta; class Magnoliopsida; order Poales; family Poaceae; genus Avena; species Avena longiglumis. The sequence continues at coordinate 76,414,763 of CP125974.1, read as the reverse complement.
AAACTTAATTATTAATATTCTAGAAATCAAATAAATGATTAAATCTTGTTTAATTAATAACTTTTGATTTATAATTCATAAAAATGTGTATAATATATGAAAATTTGTAGAAAAATAAAATCTACAACTTAAATCTATTCTCAAATATTAATATAATAATTATTTAAATAAATATTATTTAATAAAGGTTTTATAAATAATTAAAGTTTGATAATTCAAATTTTAATCATGGTAAATGTGAAAAATATAAATAGAATACGAAAAATCTTAGAAAAATAAGAATTACAATATAAAATAATATACATTATAATTCAACTTAATTAAGTATTTATTATTTATTAAGTATTTATAAAGTAATAAATATTATAAAAATCATATCTTATTATTTATAAATCACAAATATAAATATAATATACCAAAATGATCACAAAAATAATATCTACATGTTAAAAATCTAATATTCCACTTTTGAGTTAAATAAAAATTCAAATACTTTAGTAACTCAAAATTTAAACTTATTTAATTAAATTATAATTAATATAAGGATAAATAAAATTTATTAATATTTTAAAATGAGTCAAATAAGTCTAATAAATAGTATTAGTCTTAAATATTAATAATATAAGGCCATAATGGTTTAAAACGTTATAAATACCCTTTTATTTAAATTATCCTCAACCTTGAGGGAAGATTATATTCTCAAAGGATTCCAATGCATGATAAAAACCTAAAAGAATAACTTGTAAATAAGTCAGATCATTCCTATCTACTTTAACCACCAAATTATAAAAACTACCACCACACTATAATAAATCCATAAGTAGTTAAGTAATATTATATTTTGGTTTATTAACTATAACCACTCATTGATAAAAGGTGAATGATACTACTCCATTATAAAAATCAAGAAACCACTACACTAAGTAAAAAGATAACCAATTTTAAGCAACCTAAAGGAAACATTCCAGATACACAAGATACAAATATTATAAGTATTATACTTTCAAAACTATCAATATTTTAAAGTTAACTTTAGTCTCCAAGAATCTAAATATAACATTATAAACATTACTCTATGTTTTATAGTTAACTTTGGTCTGAAGTAGTTAAGTTATAAAAACATCTCAAACCCAAACCATTCGAGCAAACATAAATAACAGCTACCAACTCAACTAACCCCAAAGCTTGTTTAAACCCTAGAAGAGAAACCTTTTCTTCGAAGGTTATTCTTTTTGCCACTTCAAACAAGAACTCATATATAAGCAAGTTTGACTAGTATTTCATAAGTATATATTTTGTTGCTACATAAGTGTTGCTCACAACCACTCATAAGCTCTAATAGAAGCACAAATGTGAAACTTATCTAAAAGGACCACACATTCCAAAGTAACCATTTTCGGAATCAAAATCCTAGGACAATGTTATCCCCGGGATTTGCGTTTAGAATGTGCATCACATTACTTATGCATAAAAGCATATTGCTTCTTTAAACATTAGTCCTTACCAGACCAATGATGCTGATTTCATATTTTGGATCTTATACCGATTCAAGACCGTGAGTGCATAATCTTGCAATCACAAAAGGCAAGTTCACACTTGCTCATGTCCTTTGTTTATTTTCTGTAAAGTATTTTACAAATCCAGTGTTGTTATCACCTGCATTTGAAAAAGGTCCAAAAACACTATTTTTGGTAATAATGTGAACTATTGGTTACTAATCCAGGGTGATCAGCTAATCTATTAAATCTGACAGTTGGAATACCACTGTTCAGAACTATATCACCTAGGACTTAACAACCAATGTTGCCAGTGATTCTTGCGTCGTATATTATGCGTTGACCATGAGATTTCGAATGGGACGGAGAAGTCAGCTGTATCTTCTTCCTCTCGCATAAAGCCGGATGTGCAGGTTGTGGCTATTATCCTTGAAGCGTGCATATTAATTGGTAATTCGTAGAGGATATGCAGCATATGCGTGGGAACCCTCAACGTCCCACGATAATTCTGGCATCTAACGGTTTGTACAAACCATTGCCGTAATCCAATATGTGGGCATGGAGTACACCAAGGAGGCATGCGAGGTTGCGAAGGGGGTAGTGATTGGCTTGGATCATCTTTTGGGCCCCACATCATGGAATTGTGGACGGGAATAAGCTGTCCGGTTGTGCAACAAAGAGTTGATCTCTCATGGGTAAAGTAACGCACCTCTGCAGAGTGTAAGGCGTAACTTGATACTCCTGTTAGGAAGGAGCTACGAACGCGGCGGGAAAGGAACTCCATGAAAGTTCTGGTAAACCCGTGAAGGCCGACGGACATAGATTTTCAAAATAAAACCAACCTTTGAAGAAATGTTTATGAAAACTTGCATCGCCTACGACCTATGGTCTGTGGATGTAGTTATAGTGCATCAACCACTCCTTTTCTAGTGAATTTGCTGAGTATGCTCATACTCAAAGTATCTTATTAACCCTTGCTAGATTCTGAAGCCGGAATTGACAACATCCACATCAAGTATGCTCTAGGACTCATCATTCAAAGCTAAAGCTCTTCAATGAAGTCAAGGAAGTCAACATATACATCAACTCAAATGAAGACGAAATTACTGATTAGATAGGAATATAATCTCTAGCCAAAGAACCTAATTCTGTAGAGTATTGCAATAGCAGCAATGACAACCCCTTAGTTAAAATACTCATCATAATAGTATACTAGTTCTTGCGTTATTCATCTTTGATTCTTCTCTGTAAGAAGTTCATTCTCTCTGTTTAACCTAGAGTGTTCTCTGGATCTTGTGTAAAGAGTGAGTTGTAACCTTTAGCCATGTATTGGACCCGCTGTGTTTCTGTTGTGCCATTCTGAGGGATGTAATACTAGTGAACGGTGTCATTTGTCTTATGTCAATGACTAAGTATACTACATCATGCAGTGGTATGCTGGGTCACCGCACTTATGGTCGTTGTAAATCTTCCTTGAACCCCAAAACTATGGGCAATAGATAATAGAAATAACCATAAAACGACAAAATGATGAGTTTTTAATCATATCTATCAAACATGTATCGTGTCTTACCGTCGTCATAAATCTCACTAGAGCCCCGAAACCGTGAGCAATAGATCACGAAAATAGCCATAAACGCATTCAGGGCGAGTTTTTGGTCTTAATACTTAAACATGTATCGATTCTTACGGTCGTTGTAAATCTCCCTACAAATAGTGGGCAATAGATAATGAAAAAGGCCTTAAAACAAAAAAACACGAAGTTTTTGGTCATATCTATCAAACATGCATCGGGTCTTACAGGCCATCCAAATTGCCCTGGAGACCCAAAACTATGGGAAATAGCTCATGAAATCAATCGTAAACCGCGAAAGCGACGAGTTTTTGGTCATTTCTGACAAACAAGTATCGGGTCTTACAGTCATCAGAAATCTCCACAGAATCCCAAAACTATAGGAAATAGCTCATGTAAACAACCATAAACAAGAAAATATGAGTTTTTGGTCTTAACTGTCAAAAATGTATCGGGTCTTACGGTTATTGTAAATCTCCCTAGAACCCCGAAATTGTGGGCAATAGCTCATAAAAATGACCATAAAACTAGAAATTGATGAGTTCTTGGTCATATCTCTCAAACATGTATCAGGTCTTATAGGGCATGCAAATTTCCCTAGAGCACCAAAATTATGGGCAATAGCTCATCAAACGGTCATAAAATGCACAAAAGATGAGTTTTTGGTCATAACTCTCAAACATGTATCGGGTCTTATGGTTGTTGTAAATCTCCCGGATACCCCGAAAGAGTGGGCAATAGCTCATGAAAACGGTGGTAAAACGAGAAAATGACAAGTTTTTGGTCGTCACTCTCAAACATGTATCGGGTCTTACAGTCCCAAGAACCCCAAAATCGTGGGCTGTAGCTCTTGAAAAATGGTCATCAAACGCGAAAACGACGAGTTTTTGGTCATATCTCTCAAACATGTATCGAGTCTTAGGAGCCATGCAAATCACCCTAGAGCCCGAAAACTGTGGGCAGTAGCTCATGAAACGGTCATAAAACGCAAAAACAACGAGTTTTAGGTCATAACTCTCAAACATGTATCGGGTTTTATGCTCATTCAAAATCGCCCGGGTACCCCAAAACACTAGGCAATAGCTCATGAAAACGTATATAGAACGAGAAAACAATGAGTTTTTCGTCCTAACTCTCAAACATGTATTGGGTTTTATGGTTACTGTAAATCTCCCTAGGACGTAAAAAAATTGGCAATAGCTTATAAGAACGGTCGTAAAACGAGAAAACGACGAGTTTTTGGTCATATCTCTCAAAAATGTATCGGGTCTTACGGTCGTTGTAAACCTCCCTAGAACCCCAAAGTTGTGGGCAATAACTCGTGAAAACGGTCATAAAACGAGAAAAAGACAAATTTTTGGTCTTAACTATCAAAAATATATCGGGTCTTACGGTCCTTGTAAATCTCCCTAAAACGCCAAAACTATGGGAAATAGCTCATGAAAACGGCCATAAAACACGAAAACGGTAAGTTTTTGTTCATAACTCTCAAACATTTATTTGGTTTTACGGTCGTCATAAATCACACTAGTACCCCAGAAACATGGTCAATAGCTCATGAAAACAACCGTAAACACGAAAAGATGAGTTTTTGGTCTTAACTCTCAAACATGAATCGACCCTTATGGTCGTTGTAAATCTCCCTGTAATCCCAAAACAGTGGGCAATAGCTCATGAAAACGACCCTAAAATAAGAGAATGTTGAGTTTTTGTCATATCTCTCAAACATTTAACGGGCCTTATGGGCCATGCAAAATCGCCTGGAAGCCCCAAAACTATAGGAAATAGCTCATGAAAGCGGTCTTAAGACGTGAAAACGATTAGTTTTTGGTCATAACTCACAAACATGTGTCGTGTCTTACGGTCATTGTAAATCGCCCGGATACCCCAAAACTTTGCTGAATAGATCATAAAAATGGTGGTAAAACACGAAAACGACGAGTTTTTGGTCATAACTCTCAAACATATATCGAGTCTTATGGGTCATGCAAATCGTCCCGGTGCCCCAAAAATTTGGGCAATAGCTCAGGAAAAAGTTTGTAAAACGCAAAAATGATGAGTTTTTATCATAACTCTCAAACATGTATTGGGTCTTACGGTCGTTGTAAATCTCATTAGAACCCCAAAACCGTGGGTAATAACTCGTGAAAACGGCCATAAAACCCCAAACCCGACTTGTGCGGAGCGCGTGTCTCCCTCCAAACGCCTATCACCGAGTGTGCCGCCGTGCGGACCATCTAGCGCCGCGGGGAAGGAAAGTGCGCATGACGCGGCGGCGCCAGGAAATATCGTGCCACGGTTCCCGCCTCCCTAGGAGAGATGGACTCCCCATCGTCCATCCCATAGCGAGAAAGAATTGGGGCAACGTGGATAGCAGATTGGGCCAAAACTTTTATGCGCTATTATTGACTCTGAAAATATATGGATAAGATTGAGATTTTGATTTGTATAAAAGGAGGGTAATATTGTAGAAATAGTATGGTTTCAATTAAAATATTTTTTAGGGCAAAAACAATGTATGGTTATGTCATGAAGAGTGAAAATAAAAAAAAGGCAATTTCTATTTAGAGATTTTATGGGTTTTTCTGGGATGCTAGAAAAGCCTTGAATCCTCGTAGGTGGTAGCTCATTTCTGTGAACTTTATTTTTGAATAAATCGCATCTAAAAAAAATTATTTTTTCCTACAACTAGGTCACATAAAATGACAAATTGCGCTAGGTTTTACTTTTTTTCATTATTTTGAATATTTGAGACTAGATTCAAAATGCGGTAAATACGGTATACATTGGAGTTCTTTCAAAGATCTCGGTGTATCTATGAAGTAATGACATGTTTTGTACTAGAAATTATTTTTGAGAAAATTCATGAGCAAGCTACGAGGTGCCTCGAGGTCAAATGGGAGCCACGTCTAACTAAACCAGCAAAAACATGTCTGAATTGCGAGAGGGGGATGGAAAGTTTGGAGATGCAACCAATTGGTGATTTTTTCACTACATCTAGTCTAATATTTACGAAAAATGGGGTGGTGCATTTTTTTCAAGAGACATTCTTGGTAGCTGCTTCACAAAAAACACTTTTTGGTACTAGGAAAATGGAAAATCGATTTTCTACGAAGAGAAAGTGAAAACTTTGAGACAATATTGTTTGACATCACACGATATACACATGTGTAGAATATGGGCACATTACTATAAACTATTATATGTTTGTACTCATAACCTAGCTCATTTTCCTTAAAAGCTATGAATTCTCGGATGTGGTAGCTCATTTCTGTGAACAATTTTTTCGAACAAAGCCCATGTTCCAAGTTTGTTATTTTCCCTAGCAACTACTCCCTCTGTTAGGGATTATAAGGCTTATGGACCATTTTGATAGGATTAAAAAAAGCAATAACTCACCCTCTTGATTACTACATGCACCAATAGTTATACATGCATGAGAGAAGAGAAAGAAAAAGAAGACCATGCATTGGATGAGAGATGGTAATAAATGAGAAAAGACTTGTAATTCCTAACATTTTAAAAAAGCTCTTAGGTCTTATAATCCCTAACGGAGGGAGTAGAACACATAAAATACAAAGTGCGAAGGTTCTATATTTTCCTAATAATTCGTCATCATTAATTTTTTTTATTACCACAATCGCGCCACGCCATCTTGGCTAATAGGAACAACACACAACCGACTAACATTTCAACTAACCAACATTTTAGACGGGCCCTTACAAGAAACCCATCAGCGAAGAGGACCGGTTAGGGTTGGTATGATAGAACGACGCTGGGCAAAAATCTTTTGACCGGTGGGACGAAAACTGAGAATGAAAATATATAGAGAGAATCTCATGGACTACGCATGTTAGAGTTCAGGGTTTGGGGTTTAGCGTAGACAAAGTAAATTCTCTAAAATAAACTATAGGTTAGCTCCTCTGGGCGTAAACAGTAATAGGATCAAAGTAGGCTAATACTAGTGGTAAGCATGCTTCTGTATTTTTTGATAATCTTCCAGTTGCAAGATTGTAGGTCACAAAACATTGTTTTCCATTACCACGTGTCTCCTATCAAAATGAATATGGCCCCGTACAAATCCTATTGAGAAATTTCCATAAAGATCTTGCCCGGAGATTGCAAGTTTGCTGCGAGGCTTTCTTGGTGAAGCGGCCCTATCATGCAAGTTTGATTTGGACCCCTCCCTACATTAACTAAATCCAATGATGAGCCCATACGGTGAAGGACCGGGATAGGTACGTTGTAGAGCTCCGAATGGGCCATTACCGTAGAGATCCGAACAGAACCCGTGATAAATTGGATCCAGATTCCAGAGTAATCATTAAATTTGTAGGGACGCCAGCACCGAGCTTGGGTTTTTTTTTTTTTAATTCACCCTCACAATACATCCATACACTTATCATGCTGAAGACACGAGCACGTACACTCTACCCGAGTACCTTCGAAAGACCGTGTCTAAGAGACTAATCTGGTGGCCACCATAAGCGACTCGCTATAAGCAAGAACATAGTCATCCACTGAAAAATATATTGCATTTTTAGAGAAACAAAAGCGTCAAAACCGGGGTTGAATTCTTGTTAGGCTCGGGGCACCACTGTGACACTGTCCTCTTAACCATTCAATCACGTGTTGGCTCTCATATTTTAAAACCTTAAAGTTAACAAAGTTTTTTGTTTAAGACCGTACGATGTGAATAAAAGAAATTCGGTACGGCGATATAAAAAAAGAGTTCGCTTTGGCTAGATTTCAATGTTGTCTCGTACATCATCTTTTGTACTCATTTAAATTTATCTGTATTTTTATGAATCTACACAAATCCATGTCACTTATTTCTTGATGGTTATGGATTGAGGGAGTACCTCGGATGGAATCTGAACCTGCGCATGTACTGCAACACTAGCAATAGAGTCTGTACATGCAAGAGGCGGGGAATCAAAGGTTCGGCGCCACAAAGCGTAGACAAAGAGTATGAAATTGTCTAATAAGGCACAAATCCTAATGGGAATCATGATTTGCTTCTTCCATCTAATTTGCTAGTTAGCTATTGGAATAAGAAGAGGCCTCCAATTGATAGATTTCACGTGCACAAGGTTGATAGCTAGCTTGTAGAAGGATGTAGAAGACAGCCCGTGATGCCTTAAATATAGTATAAAGAATTGGCTAGTATTAAAATCGTGTGACATCAAAATTGTAAATACAACAAACATTCAGATTAAGGTCATGTTTGGATCTAGCCTCCTCGTGGAGCGCGTGCGCACGTCCCATTCATCGTTACCATCCAAATCAAACATGACGCCACTGAAAGAAGGTCCACCATCAATCATGTCAGCAAGGCTATATCATCAAGCTAAAAAAAAAGCTACCGCATGTTGTCTGCCCAGGCCAAAATTGCTGATTCCATCCTTATTTGTCTCGGCTGCTTTGTCATGGACACTGATGAATTGTACTCTTGGCTCCGAGCGACCTCGACTAGATTGTTCTGTTGTATTTACCAAAAATACTGTTGTTGACTAATTACTTTCACCTACATGTAGTCTTGACATTACGAATTAAATTAAAATTGTATCCTCTATGGTATATATATCACTTTTTTGGCTAAAAGTATAACATTTTTTCATAAACGAAAAATGGGTTTGAGCAATACGAAGATTTAGTTATTTCTACTAATCTTTATTTTGTAATAGTTAGTAACAACATATACATATCTATCGCATACTACTCACTACTATAAATATAATGTGATATTAATCATTAAAAATTAATAACAATTGATTTTTCTAGCATACTCAGACCAGGACCGGGCTCAGCATGAAGTATGGCCATTAACAGTTCACATGCATGGCTTGATGACACGCCTTGTCGTAACATGGTACTACATTGGACTCAGCTTTCTCGGTGGCCTCAGCTTTGATTCATAGTGGTGTCAGAGCTGTGTCGCCACGCCCAACACGAGGACGCGCTGGATGAACCACCGTACAGCACTCAATTTGTGTCAGAAATTATCACACGTGATGTTATTGTAGAAATATACTCCCAAATTAAAATATAAGATATTTTAATCTTTTTCTAAAACATACTATATGTATTTAGATATCTTTGAGTGTGTATAGGTTCACTCGATTTGCTTTAAATCTATACCCTGAAAGCATCTAGATTTATGCGTTTCAAAAAAAGCTAAGCTAAAACATTTAATTTTTAAACGGGGGATGTAATTACAGGGACATATACCGTGCCATATTCTTAGGACTCCCAAAATTGGATTTTCACATGTTGTCACTGCACATAGATAAAAATGCTGATATGGCTCAACAATTAGTAAAAGAGGAAGGTGATAGTGGTAGATTATGATTTATAATCAATGAAAATTCGCATAGGGTTTAGGGTTTATACAATATGATTTTAGAAGTTTATCAAACATTATTCCTTGATACTTTAGTAACAGAGAAAAAAAGAGGGAAAGTTGGACCATCTGTGGGCTAAAAGAGAGAGGGGAGAAGAGGACTGTCGGGCTTCGACTGGCCCAGTTGGCGGGTGCACTTTTTTGATCTTTTATTTTTTCCTTGATAATTTTTATTGAAGTGTGCAATTTTTCTAAACTGATATCAAACAAACTAAAAAAATAAAAAAAGGATATTTGGACTTAGGGAATCTATTCCTAGCCTAACAAATGAAGACCCCATATTTGGACCGTGTACAATGGATTGCAGTCAGGGTTCTAAGGTTAGCCATCCCAAGCTATAGAACAGGGATTGCGGTTGGAAATTTCGACTATGCCAACATTCTTAATTCTGGTCGCTTTACACAAATCTCTCACGCTTCGAGCATGTTAGGTAACCTGGTGCAGCCTTGGAAAATAAATTTTGATACCGTGGCTTGTTGGCTGGCAACTGCTGGGCCAATTGATGGCCTCGTGTGCATTTTATTCTTTGATTTTTTTTCTTGATTTGAGTCCCCAATTTTCTCAAAACCATATCAAACAAATTGAGAACAATCTCAATAGAATTTTGAACTTAGGGGCACTAGCTACTTCCAGCTCCAAAATCGAAGAAGACATATTATCTTCCGTCTTTTTTGTTTAAATTTGAAATTTACATTGAATTTTCTGCAAAAATCTAAAATGGAAATAAAAGTTAACTAATATTAAAATATAGTAATTTGTAAAAAAAATATAATTTTGCAATTTAAATAGCTCAAATACTCAGATAAATGTGGTAATTTGGACCATAACTATAACCAGTTGCCCCATCGTGTAACATAATTGAGGTGCATGCGTCCATGTGAAGTTAAGGACCACGTACGGTATGGTATCAGAAATGAGCTGTACTCAAACATGCATGAGAGCGAGCCTTATTTGTGACCAAAAGATATTATGTCTTTTTTGGAAGAGTGGTAGGAGCTAAATGTGTCATGCATACGAGTCGGGTCCAAGGAGCTAATTAATGAGTCAGTACACCGACTAGATCTGGAATTGCCTTATTTGCGACCAAGACACTGCCACGCGATCAATGGAATGTCTCGATCGTCACATTACTGTAGTTGGAAGAGGTGTATGTATGACTTCAATGTGCAATATGAGTCTGGTCCCGATCGACGCACTGCAGCGGGCGTACGTGCCGACCAGATCTAGGTCGTCCGTGAACCCTCATTATTGCATTGTACGTCGTGTGAATAAATATATACAGTATTTACTAAAATGTTTTTATATGCATACGAATCCAAAAGCATACGTGAAAACTTATTCGGAACGGAGTGAGTCTAATAATAATCCACTGACATAAAACATTTAAATCAAGTCTAGGTGATGATGACGAATTGACTTGGTGACTCGTGACTTGGAGCAGTGGCATGCAAGTGGAGGCGACTGCACAGGAAAGGTTCACGGTCCTACCTTTCAGGCTGAAAACCCAGGGTTTGGTCTTAGTTGGTTGTGTCTGACAATGGCCTTGTTAGAGGTATTGTTTTGAGAGAGTGGACTTTCTTCATGGTGAAAACCTAAGATATATGATCGGGCGATGATGATGTGTGTGCACTGTTTTCTTCTTGGAGATGTCGCTTTTGGAGAAGCTGGACTTCGGGTGTTGTCCTGATGGTGGTAGTATCGCCGTTTTAACGAATGGGTCACTGTAGCAGGACTTTTCTTTTTTTAGTTCTTTTTTTGGTTGTGTGCATCTGTATGGCCGCTAGGGCAATGCGTTGTTACAGAGGCTAGGTGTAATTAGTATCTTATGATATTAATATATGCTCCTTTCAACAAAAGAAAACACGGTGAAGGAACATGAAAGGTATGTTCTAGGGCTCGTAATGGGCCGTCGCAGTAGAGATCTGAATACTACCTCTATTCTGGTTTATAAAGCAAATATATACTTTGAGAAATTAGTTTAACCATAAATATAGTCAATAAAATATAAATTATATTTAATAAAAATTATACCAGTGGATTTATATTCAAAATATGCTTTTAGTGGTACTCGTAGTAGAACCGATCCAGAGTAGCATTAAATCGGAGGGATGCAACGCTCGTAAATAATAAATATATATATACGACAAGTAGATCGGAGGGAGTAGCTAGGTTGGAGAAGGACGTAGAAGACAAATTAATAAACATTCACATTATGTTATGGTCCTCGTGGAGCGCGTGCCGACAGCGCGTGGTCCATCATGTCAGCTAGGGTACGACGCATGTCATGTGGCCTCCTATTGGGACACCTTCATGTTTGTCCGGCCTGTAGTAGAAACCAGTGTGGGTCCACAACGATAAAGGTCCGTATATGTATCACCAAAATTGTAAACCAAATTGAAAGATGAGATATGAGAGAATCAAGTAGTAACTAATTCTTCTTCTTACATGTTAGCAACATGAATTTTATTTCTTCAAAAGATGCATATCTATCTAAGATAGTCGGACAATATTTTTTTTCCTATGGTTGTACCGAGGAGGATTGTTCTTGCAATATTTGTCTCAGCTTCTATGTCTTCGACAATGGTGAGTCATACTCTCGGCTGCCAGACAACGTCGACTATTCTATTCTGTTGTATTTACTAAAAATATTGTTCTTGACACTCTTACCATGTTGGTCGATTAATGTAATGACCGTGCATGCACGTGCATGTAGTCAAATTAAATCATGAGAATACCCTTGCTGGTATTTAGAGGTTTGTGATTTGGTACCTATACTTGGTGTCATGATACGGAGTACGTGGAGCCCCCCCTCCACTCTCTACTGTAGCTGAGCGCCTTCCCCTCCACTTCTGGCCGAGCCAAGGCTGCCGCCAGAGAGTGGCGGAGGCGAGGCCCTCCCCGTAGTCTAGGTTCCTGGTTTCTCGCCGTAGGTGTCGTAGGGTTAGGTTTAGGTTTTGTGTTTGCCCATGTGGCGATTGGCGAGATGTCGTTGGTCTTGTCCCCTCCGGCGCTCCTGCATGGCGTCGGTCGGCCGTCCTCACGGTGGGTTGGCAAACTCCAATGGTCGGAGCTTGCTGATGCTGCTGTCGCGGATGGAGGACAATTGAATAAAGTGCTGCTGCCTCTTGATCTGGTAGCTGCGGGTGCTCTTTCTCTTCCTGGCCGGCCGCGGTGGAGGGGGGAGAGGAGGCCGTGCTGGTGGCTGCGGGATTCACGAGGTGGTCGGGGTGCCTGATGCGCGGTTCTTCTGGCCAGAGCTGCCATCTTCTGGAGCTGACCTGCTCTTCTGCAGAGTTCCCTCGGTCGGAGCCAGATCCGGCGGGAGCATCGTCTCTGGAAGCCCCATCCATAAGGTCAGTTGCTCTGGCTTGCGCAAGCCTGATTCGGGTGTTCACTGCTCCTCTCCGGCCGGCCGTGGTGGCGAGGCTGAAGCGGTGTGGCACAGGTGGCATGTTGCTCGCCAAGCTTGCGGTACCGCAGTGCTGCGGTCGGTGTGGCTTTCCTCGATCTTTCTTCAACATCGGCAAAGATGCGCCGGTGTTATCTGTGGCGAGAAGGGCCACATCTCTGCTCGGATGAAGCCGAGATTGATCTTCCGCGAGAGGCGGATTCTTCTCGTCGCCCTGCGCGTGTGGTCCATAGCTAGCATCACCCCAAGTGGCAAGTTCCCCGGCGACGATGCGGGCTCCAGGGCGTCGACGATGACCAGATGCGGTGGAGAAGGGCAAGGACCTGATTGCGTTTCTTTTCATTCTGTTGGGGTCCTTTTTGCAAATATCCTGTCCCTTTTCTGTTTGGCCCCTTTGTTCAGGGGTTTCTTTGTAATTGTACCTACCGCCGTTAATTGAACAGCTTCTTGAGCCTTCTGGCCCTTTATCGTTTAATAAAAAAACTTGGTGTCATGATATTTTATTTTAGCATGGTACCACTGTCACCTCCCTCAAGAATGACATGACGTGTGTCACAAATTAGTGGTCACGCGGCCCTGCATGGTGGTTTGTCGTGTTGGGCGTGGCGACACAGCTCCGACGCCACTATGAATCAAAGATGACCCATAGAAAAAGCAAGTCCAATTATGGCCATACTTCAGGATATTCCCTAGGAGCCGAGCCCGGTCCTGGTCCTGGTCCTACTATGCTAAGAAAATCAATTGTTGTTTTGTTAACGATCAATATCATGTTATAATAGTATTGAGTATTATGCGATAGATATGTATCAGTTGTCTTCAAAGATTACAAAACAAAGATTAGTAGAAAAAACAAATATTCGTGGTCCCCAAACTCGTGTTTCTTCTATGACAAAATGTTACTCCCTCGGTTTACATTCGCGTTCTGGATTTAGTCAAAGTCAAACTTTGCAAACTTTGACCAATAATATGAATAAGAACATCAACATCCATGATTTCCAGTTTATATAACATGAAAATATAGTTTATGACAAATTTAATACAATAATATTGATATTTTTTCTAAATCTATGGTCAAAGTTTACAAAATTGGTTTATTATGCCCATTTTAAATGAGAAATATGCCTTGGCAATAACTTCCCATTAATGGGCATGTGTTTCATCACCAAATAGTGATGTCTGGGAAACAATTACTATGAGTCCACAAAAGTTTCAACAAAGGTAAGAAATTTCATCGACCCTCACAAATTTTGATTTTTTATTGCGCTGTTCTTTCGGTTCAGTTTAATGGACACGCATATGGTATATTGCCATAAAATATCTACCAAATTTGTCAACAAAATGCTCCGATATGGTACATGCCACAAAATACCAACTAATTTTAACCAGCAAATTAGTAGGTCTAGGCATCGACGGAGTCGAAGCCGCTGCACCGTCTCCTCTTCTATGGGTCCAAGATCCAGTTCACGGACTCCCTGCTCAAGATCCATTCAAAATATAAGACGTATCTAAATATCTTTTAGTGTGTAAGCTCATCTTATTTTGGCCTTTTTAAAAACAGACTTCTCTAAATATCTTTTAGTGGTTCAACAAACTTTAAAAAATCAATCGACCTATTTCATTAATTAAACTTTGGCAAAATAATAATTTTTTAGGATGTTACTATTTAATTAGATCAAATACTCACATAAATGTAGCTTGATTTTTCGAAAAAAAATATATGTCTTATGTTTGTGACGGAGATAGTAATTTATACTCATAACTACTTTCTCTGTTAGGGATTATAGGGCATAAGAGCTTTTTTAAAATATTAGAAATTATAAGTCCTTTATCATTTTTTAGCATCTCTCATCCAATGCAAGGTTTTCTTTTTCTTTCTCTTCTCGCATGCATGTATAACTATTGATATATATAGTAATCAAGAGGATGAGTTATTGATTTTTTTAATTCTATCAAAGTGATACATAGGCCTTATAATTTGTAACAGAGGGAGTATATAGATATTAGTTGCCAGGTCTACCCCATCTTACGTGTAATATAATTGAGGTGCGTCCATGTGAAGTTAAGGACCACGGTACGTGCATGCACAACTCTACTGCGACCAAGACATTACTGTCTTAGTACTAGTATTTGGAACAGTCCCGTTATTAGCCTGGTCATAGTGGGAGTAAAAACTCAGCACTTTTGCTTATGTGGCAATGAGTTAATGAGGAAAGAGATAGATAGAGTAACTAGCTATGTTACTGTAACATCACACATATCAATGCAAAGTAAGTCTACAACCTAATTAATGTGACATTAATGTTACCATACTTAAGTTATTACTCCCTTCGTCCCGGTTTAAAGGACACAATTTGCAAACCATGCAATCCCAAAATATTTAGACACAGTAGCATTTAATCTCTATAATTACTCCTGTGTGAAAGCAATAAAATGCTTGCATGCACATGTGTGAACAAATGTGAACACTTTACTAACTTTTTTTCTCCTTATGCATGTTCTACTCCATACTATTAAATGGACCAATTAGACGATACCTAGAGCCCAGAAAATTGCAAATTGTGTCCTTTAAACCGGAACGGAGGGAGTATGCACTATGATCGGCCTTAATTTTTCATAAATTCCTAGTCTTCTGCTGCACCATACGACATGGTTTTATAGCCCATCCTGACATGCACTTAATTCAGAAGGACAAGATTGGTGCGCACACACATATCTAGCCCAGAAAAATCAATCTGTCATGAATGGTCCATATATAGCGGTGATACTACTGTATATACATATTGAGATAAAACTGAAATCAATTAAAACACATTTAGGCATCTTCGCTAGAACAACCCACGATGGATCCGCGCGGACGCGTGAGACGTGCGTGGTGCGCACACATATGTAACCCAGAAAAATCAATCTGTCATGAATGGTCCATATATAGCGGTGATACTACTGTATATGCATATGGAGATAAAACTGAAATCAATTAAAGCACATTTAGGCATCTTCACTAGAACTACCCACGATGGATGCGGACGCGTGAGACGTGCGTGGAGCCCAGCGATCCACCCATCGGGACTGACGCATCCCTGAACGACTCATTCGGGCATAAAATCTGGGTCATGGTTGCGTTTGTCCGGACTAACGCGTCCACATGCTTGTCCAGATGCAGACGTTAATGGGTCTTTTTCTCTTGAGCTGGCTCGCCTGTCAGTTTTCTTCGTTTAGATCGGGCTGCTGTACGTCGTCGGCGGATAGCTGCGAGCCTAAATCATTCGTACCCGACCCAAACAGATAGAATCTGACCATTTGGCTGAGATGCCCTTACCGTGTGTGTGATTCTTTGCAACGGTGTCAACTTTGCTGTCCGATTTCATACAGTACTTTTGCTGCAGTCGTGCGCGATATAATGACCACACAGTAGTACATACAGTGAAAGGAGCTGTTGCAAACTGCGACCAAGACAAGACACTCCCACAAGTACGTACTGCAATGCAATGTCTCGTCACACCACTGTAGTCTTTATTTGGCAGAGGGCGTATGATTTCAATATGGAGTACGATCTATTCAGGCCCCTCCTTGACGTACTACGTGCTCTGCTGCAGCAGAGGAGGCCGACCAGATCTAAGACCTCCGTGAATCCTCGTTATTGCATGTACGGCGCGTACGTGAATAGATCGACCTGCCAAGGGTGAGGCTAGTACGGTCTTCACCAAGTAGTAAAATTTGAGTTTATTAGATTTTTATATATATATTTATTACTAAGGATGACATCTAATTCAGGATAGAAGAAGGATAATATAACAAATAATCAAACTATCTAAAACTAAGTATACAATGCATTATGACTACTCAGATTTGATCTTTCCTTCTCCCGGTGGAATAGCAGGAATCTCCGATTACTGGATACAACCGTTCGGCTCACGATATTTACAACGAGGGTGGTTGACTACGTCATATTAGTAGATTATTAAGAGATGTCTCCAGCTACTATATACTCCCTCCATTTTAAAATATAAGATGTTTTAGGTTTGTGAAGAAAATGAATCTAGACTTCTTTGAGTGTGTATATTCATCACAAAGTTGAGTGAACCTATATAGTAAAACAAGTCTAGATTCATCATCTTCACAAACCTAAAACATATTATATTTTAAAAAACGGAGGGAGTATATGCTTGCATGATCCATCATATAGTCCCGCAAAGTGTGTGTGCTCAAGCCCTTGCTGCAGCTAGCTCGAAACTTTACAGCTCCGTTATGTTGTCTTTCCTCTTGTGTGTTCCCAATTTAGCAGAAATATAAACATCGCTTTAGAGCAAGTAGTCAAAAAAATAAAAAGATTGTGTTGTCATGCAAGAGCCGGTTGCAACACATATTGTTAGCCCTGATCTGTTACCGTGGGAGGTGTGGCATATTAATAAAGTAGTAATCTTTACAACTTCTTCCGTTGCAAGTTGTATTGTGACCCTTATATACCGAGGCTAATACCGCTAGTAGTGATGGTAGGCGGATGGTTCGTATTTTCTCGTGAACTTACAGTTTATAGCACCAAACTTTCGTTTCTCTCTATTATATGTCAAATAAAATGAGCCCCATGTGTCTGGTCCCATTATTAGATTTTCATAAATAAAATACCTTGTCTGCAGTGGAATTAATGTGCTGGGAATAGACGGCGAGCAGGACCGGGACCGGGCTCACATGGATGGATGGATGGCTCGATGACGCCGGCGGTCTCATTTTCGTAACGTAGTACACTGGGCCTGCTTACTCTACACAGAGCCATGCATGCATGTCGCCACGCCCAACACGAGGTAGGGCCGCGTGAGTGACCACGCCAAAATTTTGCATTGTTGCATCATTTGGACCATGCATAGTAATAACAACCATACCTACTTGTCTGGTGTCTCTGCCTCATCATCGTGTGTGACATACATTATTGAGGTGTACGTGTCCATGCATGCATGTGAAGTCAAGGACCACGGCTATACTTGCGACCAAGACACTTATTTGGAAGAGTCGTACAGAGTCGGGCAGCAGATCTCTATTAATAGACTGCTAGCCCGCCTCGTTATGCCATGGGACCAGCAGATCTACAATTGGTGTCTCTATATATGTGAGCGGTGAGCCCACATTGTTTGTAAGCAAGCTGCTCCCTTCATTTTAAAATATAAGATGTTTTAGATTTATAAAGAGAATGTATCTAGACTTGTTTTAAAAATATCTAGATACATTTACTTCAAAAAGCTAAAACATTTTATATTTTGGAACGGAAGGAGTACTCGTAAGCATCTCCTTAGGCGAGAACAAACTACACATAAAATGAAGTTTTCTGCTCGTCTGTAATGGCGCGAGGTAATGCACAAATGGAGTAATCCTTAAAAAATACTTCCTCCATTTTAAAATATAAGATGTTTTAGACATGTGGAAAAAATGTATCTGGACTTGTTTTAGTGTATAGGTTTACTAAAAACTTAAGTAAATCTATATATTAAAAAAAATAGATTATTTTATTCAAAAATCTAAAACATCTTATACTTTAAAACGGAGGGAGTAGCAATCATTAATTTTTCTAGCCTGGAAGTATATATGATGGCCATTACGAGGCCACATGCATGGCTTGATGACAACTTTACACTAGTCGTCACGTAGTACTACTACACTGGACCCGCTTTAATATTTGGTTCATAATAGCGTGAGAGCCATGCATGTCGCCACGCCATACACGAGGTCGCGCTGGACGAACAACCATGCAGTGCAGTGCAGCGCAGCGTGACCACCAATTTGTGACATCATTTGGACCATAACTGTAACTTGTTGTCTGATATGCATGCCTGATCGTGTAATATAATTGAGGTGCGTCCATGTGAGGTTAAGGACCACGATACGTTCATGCAGAGCCTTATATGCAACCAAGTCATTATATGTCTTAATTGGAAGAGTCGTAGGACCTAAATTTGCAGCAGATCTCTGTTAGATCTGCAGTTGGTGTCCCTATATATGTGAGCTCACATTGTTTGTAAGAGCATGTGTAATGGGAGTTGTTTACAGTAGTGCTTACAAACATAAACCAACCAATTGGCTAAGCATTGGAAAAACCTCATACTATTGTATATTAAAAACTCAAAACCTAGTACTTCTATATCTTTTGAAAAATTATGGCGTTAAATATGTAGATGCATGGTACTACATATGTGTTTCTCATTATGACTATTCTGTGCCAACTAAGGAGGTGTTTGGTTCCTTGCCACAATTTGCCAAGCCAAAGTTTGACAATTCAGTATATATTTGGTTTTTGTCACATTTTGGTTTCTCACACTTTATGACCATATGGCCCATATGTCATAGGATGAATTTGTTGCCAAGTTTTGCCACACTTTGTGGCTTCAGAGGGTGTTTGGTTCCCAGACACACTTTGCCAAGCCAAAGTTTGGCAATTTGCTAGGTGTTTGGTTCTTGCCATACTTTAAAGTTGCCACACTTTATTGTCCATGCGGCCCACTTGCCATAGAGTAAATTTTTTGCCACACTTTGGGTCTGTTTGGTTCCTAGCCATAGTTTGCCAAGCCAAAGTTTGGTAAAGTATGGCAGCCACAAAGTGTGGCTAACAAATTGGAAGCCAAACTTTGTCAAAAGTTGGTAAAAAAAATTAACTCTATGACAAGTGGGTCACATAATTAATAAAGTGTGGCAAACTATAAGTCTGGCAAAAATCGAACGTAAGCCAAACAACTTGTGGCTGCCAAAGTTTGGCTTGGCAAACTGTGACTGGAAACCAAACGCTCCCTTTGTGGCCTCCAATTTCCTAGCCATACTTTGTGGCTACCACACTTGCCAAACTTAAGTATGCCTAGGAACCAAACATTTGTCAAAGTTTGGCTCGACAAAGTGTGGCAGAGAACCAATCAGGCCCTAAAACACTAATCAAGGCCACGCACCTTGTCGCCTCGTAGTGTGCATGGGTGTATGCACATTATACCAGCTAAAAGAAAGCACCCCTCTGTCTAAAAATAGATGTACGTTATTTAAATTTGAAGGTATATATAAACTATTTTTATTAGATGCATCCAAATTTAAATTATTTTACGAGTATAACTAATCCACGACCACCCGCTGGGTAAATCAATGAAACGAAGAATCACTGAAGGAGTAATTATGAAAAGGTAAAACCGTTTGGTTGCTCGGAAGGAACCGTTAAAAGATGAAATACATAATTGATTGTGAAAAGGCAAAATGGGGATAACGATTCCTGTGTATTTTTTTCATAAGCTTACATTGATAACGTTGTTAAATTTCAATAAAGATGTTGACATACCCATGGTACTCCTACTCGCTGCGACAATTGCTCTACCCCACTAATAATGGTTCTCAGCCCATCCCGTACCCGATGAATGACCAAGACAGTAGTACTACTCCTACCTTGCAGGATGTAGGCCAGAAAAATAAATTTCATGTAGTACATACTATAGTAGTACTACCAATCTTTATTGTCGTTAGTACGTAGGAGTGCTACATTGCGTCAGAGTTGTGTCGCCACGCCCAACGAGGAGGTCGCGCAGGACGAACCATCGTCATGTCAATGTAGAAATCTAATAATGGTACCACGCTAGTAGACCATATCAAAACCAGACCTTGACAATAACTTTATGATGGCACGTCAAAAGTTATTGCAACTAGAACTTGGCAGGACGAGGACCAGGCTCACGTGCATGGCTTCCTTCTTGTCGTCGTACTACACTGGACCCGCTTTCTAAATGCATGGCTTCATCTTTGATTCGTAATTGCGTCAGAGCTGTGTCGCCACGCCCAACACACAAGTGAGCCCGGTCAAAAAATGGGTATTTTTTTTGATAAATCTGACCCTGGGTAAAACTAATTCTTCATATGACCTCTTCATAAAATTATTTTGGAATCTAAACCCCGGAGTCGGCGTCATTTGAAAGTATAGATCGGCGCCAACACAAGACAACAGAGGAGCAACCTAGGGCAGGTTGGCGCCATATCAAATGGAGCCGGCCTCTTTCAGTTTAGTTTTTGCTAGACCGGCTCCGAACAACTTCGGCTCCATTTTAAATGGTAGCTGATTTAGAAGTTAGATTCTGAATTAGGGTTTGGGGGTGAGACGTGAAATTAGTTTCGTAAAAAGATTAGATTTGGCAAAAAAAAAAATGGTAGAAACCTAATAATGTACTACCATGCTAGACCTTCTGAAAACTAGAACTTGACAATAACTTTATGATAATACCTAGTAGTAGCTAGT
Source organism: Avena longiglumis (assembly GCA_030063025.1). Taxonomy (NCBI): domain Eukaryota; kingdom Viridiplantae; phylum Streptophyta; class Magnoliopsida; order Poales; family Poaceae; genus Avena; species Avena longiglumis. The sequence goes on along the minus strand of CP125974.1, from coordinate 76,393,637 downwards.
ACATAATTTTGTATTAATTGGACATGCGTTTCATCACCAAATGGCAATGTCTAAGGAAAAAAAATCACTATAAGCCCACAAAAAATTTCAACAAAGATTTTTGCGCTCCAGAAAAATCACGCGCCATCCTCGGAGGAACAGATGGAGTATGTCATTTCCAAACTCAATTTTGACCGACCGGTTTCTTAAAACCTTTTCTACTAACTTGTGGTGTTTGAAGTTGTTCTATCATATGAATAGTAGTAGTACTATCATAAAGCATGTCATGTTGGCAAAATATATAGTTAGCAGGGCATGTTATTATTGTGTTATTCTTGCTATGGTTACCTAAAAAATTGTGAAAAGGCAAAGATGCTTTTTTATATAAGCTTATATTATAACATTTATAGCATCGTTGGTCAACAAACTTTGTTGTTAACTTTCAATAATATATAGACGCCGTCTTGGACGTGGTACTCTCTGCCATATCTGACAGGAGGAGTACATGGTACCTTGCAGGATGTAGGCTAGAAAAATAAATTTCGTACTGTATATATATATATATGTAGTACCACGTCAGAAAGTACTGAGTTAGCGACAACCAATGTTACTGCTAGATCTGCAATACTAACTAGGTATGGGTCACATCTTTGATTCTGTTGGCGTCAGAGTTGTGTCGCCACGCCCAGCACGAGCACCGCCAAGAAATGTACACACACGTACGTCATGTTACCTACTGTTAAAATCTAATAATGTCAAAAAAAAGTTGTATGATCTGTCTCATCAGCCGTGCAAATGCAACAATTGCAACCACCAAGACCGTAGCAGCGGGGGTGTAAGAGTGAGTGAGGTCCCGACGTCGTCATGTAGCAGCGGAGGTCCCGTCCCGTACGTACAAATAATTTTTGCCGATCGACCAGATCTGCATGCAATTTGTGTACGTTACGTCCATCCGTGCGAATTATTGCTCAGTGGTCGTGACATTGTCTCGGAGTGCAGTACTAGGTGACCAACACGTCCAACGACATTATTCTCGTTCGATAGTAGAATAATATTTCGTCCATTCCAAAAAATATAAAATATTTTACCCTTTTTATAAAATAACTGTTTACCTATACACTATTCACGAAAGCTAAAAGGAGAGAGTATGTCGTATGTGAACCGGACAAGTTTTACCGTACCATACGTACTTGAAGAAGAAGCAAGGCTAAAAATCACTGTAGAACGAGCTGTACTACTAAAACTGCCACACGAGCAATGCGGTGTCTGTCATGTCTTATTTGGAAGAGGTCCCGACCAGACCAGATCTGGCATTGACAAATGTATACACTGCTCAACCGTGATATCGTATCGGCACGTACTGCATGCATGCACCATCAATAATTAGCTAGGTCGACCAGATCTCTGCAGCCTCTTCACTGCTCGTCTGTACTAGTACTAGTACTACTACTACTACTAGTCCGATCGAATAGGACACGTACCGAGAGGATTGAATAGTTTTTACCTACTTTACATCCGATCTCTTCACAATAGTACAGTATCATGTGAGGGGGAAAAAAAGGCTACCGTCTGAGTAGAGCCAGTAAATTTGTGTTTACTAAACTAAAATATATCAAGCCTAGCTACATGGGACACAGCGTAAAATGCAGCACGGTTTAGAAACCGAGTGCCTCTACGTTTATTTTATAATAAACATGCATCAAAACCTACCTAACACTGCTGGTCACATTGGTTATTATCGTGCATGTGGTATATATTACCGTCTGTTTATTATCTTTACAGTGCATTGTGCCTTGCTATATTTATTATTTTATAGAATCTCAATACAAGTTTGTGTATTATTTTTATTATTAATTGCAGTGACACGACGGACCTCTATTATATGTACTATATTTTACTATCTTTACAACACCATATATATTACCGTATTTTTACTATCTTTACAGTGCATCATGCCTCATTATATTTATTGTCTTGTAAAATCAGATTTGGGTTCATAGTGATTTTTTTTTCCTTAGACATTGCCATTTGGTGATGAAACGCATGTCCAATTAATACAAAATTATGTACTAGCTACTACTAAGTATTATCATAAAGTTATTGTCAAGGTCTAGTTTTCACAAGGCCTAGCATGGTAGTACATTATTAGGTTTCTACCAGTTTTTGTAACTTATTTTGCCAAATCTGATCTTTTACGAAACTAATTTGACGTCTGAACCCCAAAACCTATTTCAGAATCTAACTCATTTATCGGTGCCATTTAAAATAGAGCCAAAATTGTATATGTCGGAGCCAGTCTAGCAAAAACTAAACTGAAAGAGTTAGCAATTTGTTGTCTACTCCCATGTAGCTAGGCTTGACATGTTTACTAAACTAAAGTATATAGGTTGTTTAGTGTTTTGATTCCACTTCCCCTTCTTTGACTATGTAGGATATATTTGATGTAAGTCTTGTGAGTACAATGCAATACTCATCTTGATTTAACTTTATTTTTACCTGGGATCGCCACGAATTGTTTCGGTGGCATTTGGGAGAACATGTATTATGAAGAGTGACGTTAGCTAGATTATCCCTCTGACAGTGGCCTAGGTAGCTACATGGATGCCATCCTTTTCTCTTTATGACTCTCATGCAAACTTGTTAAACTTGTCTGTACAATGACATTTATTTTTGGTCATGAATTGTATGTTGATTGTATGACACTTGTAATGTACCCCTTTGGTAAACTTGACTCTCCAGTTTGGTTATATATGTTGTTGTTTCGGGTTCTTTCATGAATTTGTATAATGATATACTTGTTGTTCCATCTGCATAACTTGGGTTCGACGCCATCGCTTGACCTGCAGAACACATGGCATGGCTAGATTGACTAGTCGGATAGGCACGTGTTGAATTGGAGTAAAAAGATGTAAATTATGGTAGGAGTCGGTTATCCCTAGTATGGCTCATAGATTGGTCCACCAATGGTCGGCGTTGAGGCGTATTCTTCCTAGCAGTCTCTTATTCTATTATGAGCTCATACGCATGTGTAGTACCCTAGAATTGTGATGTTAGATCGCAGCTAGTGTGATGGTTCCGCTTCTAATCTTAGTAGGCGGAGGGATCTTATAATATTCCATGATGATCCGATCTAAAGTCATCCTAGCCTAGCGTATGGTAGAAAAGTGTGGTGCGAAACATTCTTGTGTACCCTCGGCACCAGGGGTGACACGCTGCAACCCGCACCAAAGGAGGCCGAATGAAAGCGCAATACAACTTAATTACCCAACTCTTTTTAGATCAGAAGCACTAGTTTCCCGCGAGGGACTCCGTGAGGGATTCGGTGAATATACATTGAGCTAAGTAATCTTGAATGCTCTTAACTAGGTTCTCAATAAAAGAACAAAATATGTATGAAATCGTTAATGGACAGAGGGAGGGACAAATGTTTGAGACATAAAATTAGATGTATGGATAAGTTTTTGATTGTGTGCTTAATCTCAACCTGCCATCACCTCTCGCATATATATGAGACAACCAGTGTTCCCATACAAGTTTTTGGACAACTTTTGACACGTTTAGATGTCATAAAACTATTACAGATCTAGCTAGCTCTAAACTAGGTAAGTCGACCTCCGTCTTCGTATTAAATCTAGACCCAAGCATCTGCGTTAGCTCCTAGTGTATGCCATTGTAATCCTTTGACATGTTATAAAAAAGAGATCACATGGCATGTGCCACCGATCTATTACTCGGTCTGGTTGTCTATACATAGGGACAACTCTTCGTTTTCAATTGTGTTCGTCTACTATACCCTTGAGTTGCCATTTTCATCTCCATTTACAACCAATTACACTCCTAGGTACACAAAATTATTTATAGCAGGTGAGAGGGGGTATATATATGAGAAATAACAAAAGAAAATTTAACTGAGATTACACATGTTAACATGGAGATAAGTCCACTTCAGTAGTTCAGACACATGATATGAATATGCTTTTATGTGTGTGATATTTAATATGATATCCTAGAGATTAGCTTGAAATTACAAAAAAAAATCCTATCAAAATCAATAAAATTTAAAACTACCTATTTTGAAGTATTTATGTTCAACTTACATTCTTGATGTTTACTAGTATAACAAAATATGCATAATATATTTGTAATGGGTATATTCCATGGACAGTGCCAAGACTCATTCAAAGTGAACAATCTTTAGTGATATGATAATAAAAAATGTGAACATATAACGTAAATGCATTTATTCCAGCGAATTTCCTTCTTGATTATTATAAAGTAGCACAAACGATCAACTGGCCAAATCTATGAATTAACAAACTTGCAGCGGTAGGGAAGGAACCATAAAGACGGTTGCAAATTATTACAATCGCGCATAGTGTCTTCTGAACTTGTTCTTAAGTTTTGATTCTTACAGAACCAAATAAATAAGCAGCAACGCTGGACATGCTTTCACTAAAGCAGTTTTATTCCGTCCACCCCTCAAGCTTTTTGGAGAAGTTGGATGTGAAAACCATCTGGAAATCGCAATCCAGGAGAAAGCACCATGTTGCCTCCCTTGATAGTTTTCCACCTGCAGTATGCATAAGTTTCAGTATATGCCTGATACTATAGAATGTAACTGTTTAGGTACCTCAAGTACAAGAAGGTAACCTGTATTTAGTAACTAAGCAATGGAGAAATATAGACATTTGCAGCTTAGACAAATCAGCGCCAACACATAACCGCACCCCTCCTCCAAAAGCCATGAAATCTTTCGAGGCGCTGCCAACCGGTTCTGCAGAATTCTGTATACAAGCATGTGTAATATTTTGAGTTATAAAACATGCGCAAATAAAGTTGCAAACTTCAACTAGTATTATTAAACAAGCATATGTACTACATACTTATGAGAATCTGATAAGTATATTATTGTTTCTTTCATTGCACCCTTTTTTTGCTGATAAAATAAGTGTATGTGTCGAGCAATATGTTTGTTTTGTAACATGTGCATGATAAATTTTCTTAACATGTTAACTGACCTGCCACCTCCAGGGGTTGAATACATGAGGGTCCTCGTAAATCTTTGGATTCAGGTGAGTAGCGGCGGGACTAATCATGATCTTTGATCCTTTCGGGATAGTGTAACCTTATTAAACAACCACGAAATAAGACACAATTTAGCACAGTAGTAATGGCCACTTTTCAACATATATGTCACCACATTATCTGTATGCATCAGGCTGTCTCTACTAATACCTTTTATCTGGACATCCTCTATGGCTCTTCTAAACATTACGGGTGCAATGCTAGCCAGCCTCAACGCCTCATGAATAACCTAGATAAAAATCATATGAAAACATATTAAAGTAGTGTATAATTTAACCGAGCACTAACTAGTTAGGATGAACAAAGACAGAAATATATACATGAGATGTAAATTTCATGGACTTATATTCCTCCCACGTAATTTCACTGTCCGGAGTGGCCCTTCTTTGCCGAATGCCCTCGTGCTCCTCCTGAAAAATCAAATTAGTTGGAATTGTCAGCTATATGATATTTTCAAAACCTCCATGCATGAAAGATTACTAGCTAAAATTTTCAGATATGGATGCCACTGCTAGGCTTCCCATTTACTTACCGTCAGTTCCTGCAGGGCCTTGGGGTTGTCGGTGAGAAACCTGAGTATGATGGTCATCGCAGATGATGTGGTCTCAGAGCTCGCGAAAAGAAGCAACACAATCAAGTCCAACCCAATTTTCTCGCTCATCTCAGGCCTGCCCTCCTTGATGTCGTCGATCAAGATATCAATGAAGTCAACATACTCCCGTTCTACATCCACAGCCTTCTTTCTCTCGTCGAACAACTTCCTCAACGTCTTCATGATATGCTTTCGACTCTGTGAATGAAACAATTACATTATCCTTCACCAGGTCTTCAAAATAGATATATTAGTACGTACGGAAGATTATCACAAAAAAAATATGTCCATCTGTTTTTGTTTGCTCTTAATTACCTGCATACATTTGTAGAAGGCCGTCCCAGGAAAGTAAATCGGAAATGCTATTAGGCCGTGAGAGAAGGCAGTGAAATGTTCCAACAAGTTATCATCTGCGGTGGCGGAGTCATAGCCGATTAGCCTCTTGGCCGTGATGCTGAATACCATCTGTACATGCACATGAAATTGTATTTAGGTTTCAGCATGATGCATGCATGTATAATTGCAGATGATGCAGGGGATGCAGGGGATGATGAGAGACAAGGAAGACTTACGCTTGATGTTGCATCTTTGAGTTCGATGCTGGGCTGTTGAAGCCAGGAGCGCAGGCTGGCCTCGGCGGTTCTCTGGATGTCGCCGAGGAGGACGCGGCTGAGGTTCCTGGGGCCGAAGAGGCGGAGCACCAGGACCTTGATGTGCTTGTGCAGGGACTGGAGCACGTTGATGACGTTGTCTTCCCCGAGGATCCTCATGAATGAGTCCGGGTACCATATGTGGAAGAGCTTCTCCTCTTGCTGGAAGATGTAGGTGTTGAACTCTGGATCCAGGGAGACGATGAGGTCCTCGCCGATCAGGTTCGTCCGGAAGATCGGTCCGTACCTGATGAGAGAGATGCATTTGTAACAACTATATATGTAAGGCTAAATTTGTAGTAAATGGATCGCTAGCTAGCTAGCTAGCTAGTACACAGCATTAAGGTTTTTCCCACTTGATAAATTTCTAGTATCACCAGTACACGTTTAGTGCTTTCAACTAGATTATCGATTATGCATGCAAACAGGACACCAAACAAACGAAGAAAGTTGATGAAAATCAGTACTAGTATGAATGTAAAATCTGTTATTACCTATCAAAACGGCGCTTGAGGAAGGGGATGAGCTCGAGAGATGGTGTGGATTTGAAGAACTCGAATGACTCCCCGATGATGGGCAGGCCCCTCGACCCTGGGAACTGCATAGCTCCGCTCGTGCGGTTCCATTTGAACACCATGTGGAGGAACCAGGCCGCAGTGGCCACGCACACGAGAGCCACGGCCACACCACCGGCCTCCATCTTGGATCGATCTGCCTGCGCACTGCTCAATGGACACGAATCTTCCTCAACTGGAACTCGTATATGTAGGGCAAGGTATCAGTACTCCGTGATGTCCATGAAAAGGGAGGAAACCTTTTTTGTTTTTTGTTTTTAATACAAGCCAGTAATGTACAACTCGTGTTGTTCGTGGAGTGAGTCTTCATTCAGATCCAGCTGGACAGAGTTGGCAGCTGGTGTGCTAAAACATGTCCATATGTGTTCTCTCTAGAAAAGTTTCATGAAAAAAAATATTTTCTTTAGGCTATGTATATAAAAAGATAATTTTCAGTGCTCGAGCATGTTAGCTTTTCAGCTATTTAGGGTGGGAGCGATTGCCGTTATTTGATCGCTATGGACATATAAGAATGATAAAGTGTTTAATGATAAATTGGCTATCCTTTTGCAGGTTATCTACTCCGTTTATGGTCACCAATACATCGTGCGGATGTTTACGACCTATTTACAAAGGTGTGCACATGACTAGAGGATACGGCGAGAGGCTTATTTACTTGTAATGGATGGCAGCATAATCTGCGAATAGGCCATCTTCCATCTTAGGCATTTTTTCATGATAATATATAATTTGCCTTTTTTACTTTTTGTTAGTTATGTGGATCTAAAGACGGCTGTGTGCATCTAAGTTATCCAGAGGCCGGCTGTAAACGCTTAAAATACACTTAGGATTTTTTTAGGATTATTCTCATATTTTTTCGCTCCCTCATTCAGCTTCGCTTCCGGTGGTCCCTCCTGCCACCACACCATTCCGCCTTGGCACCGCCCAGCACCTCTACCGACCTCCCGACCTCCCCTTTTGTCCTCTATTCTTCTCCCTCGCTGTTGTACCATCTCTCTCCCCTCTGTTTCCCAATGTGACCTTCCCTGTTGTGGTCAAGAGGTTGAAAGCGAAAAGTGTGAGTCAGTCGCTGCATGCATGCCTATGATGGTGGACGTAAAGATTTCTTACTACAGGAATAACCAGATAGTCCGACGGCCTTTTTATACGTCGACGGCAAAATGTCAGGGCCGCCGGCATAGTGTGACGGGCCATCGGACCAATTTTGCCGTCGGTGTAGGACAAATAGGCCGACAGCAGCCGTCGGCGTAAACGAGACCGTCGACGTAGCCTATTATGCTAATGGCAGAGCGACGACGTCAAGTCTATACCGACGGCAAAGCCGTCGGCATTTCACATCTATACCGACGGCAAAGCCGTCGGCGTAGCTATTTTTCTTTATTGGCACATTAATCTTAGAAAAATTATAACTAAATCATTTAAATTCAGAAAAATACATATAATATATCAAAATTTTCAGAAAAATAAGATCTATCTATATAAACTCAAATATTACATTTTTTCAAAAAATTTATAAAAATACAAATACTTTCGTATAACATATTTTTCATTTTGCGAGTGCAAAAAACGGGTTGTTTTGTGAAGAAACCACCAAATGAAAGTTTCAAAACGATACTACATCATTTTTCAAAAATAGTAGTCCATCTTGAATGGACAATTTTCCAACCTAGATATCTCGTCCACCCCTCGTAAAAAAAGACAAATTTCTGCCGAATCGGTAGGAAATGAGTTATATTTGAACTACAGGCACATGATATGATGCTCATGATTTTTTGCAAAAATCATTTTTAGGTTCACAATATGCTATTTCATCACATATAATGCAAGTTTAGTGAGGCTCGGCCTCGAGCTAAGAATCTTCATGCCCCTCGATTTAGAAAGTTTGACGATAGTTTGAAATGGGCATAAACAATTCAAAAACGATCGAAACAATGCAAAACCTTTGTGTAGTGTCATATTATGTGACATAGTTGCATGGAAAAATACCAAACTTGGTATATTGATTGTGTCTAAAAAAACCTTCACAAAATGACCTATCTCGATCGAGGTTTTCTGTATTTTAGGTCAAATGACCAATGTTATTGCTAGAATCACGGTACAGTTTGTGATAATGTGCCCATATTGTTCATGCATGTGTATCATGGGATGACAGACAATGTTGCAGGAAGAAGTTTTCTTTTTCGTCGCGCCAAAAAGCCATTTCTTATTTTCCGAGTGCAAAATACAGGGTGTTTTGTGAAGCAACCACCAAATTAAAGTTTCAAAATGATAATACCCCATTTTTCAAAATTATTAGACCACTTTTAATGGACAATTTCCCAACCGGGGTATCTCAAACCTTTCCGTCCACCCCTCGTGAAATAGACAAATTACTGCCGAATCGGTAGGAAATGGGTTAGAATTGAACTATAGGTACATGATATGATTCTCATAATTTTTTATAAAAATCATTTTTAGGCTCACAATATGCTATTTCATCAGAGATATAATGCAAATTTAGTGAGGCTCGGCCCCGAGCTAAGAATCTTCATACCCCTCGATTTAGAAAGTTTGACGATAGTTTGAAACGGGCATAAAAAAATTCAAAAACGATCGAAACAATGCAAAAACTTTGCATGGTGTCATATTATGTGACATAGTTTCATAGAAAAATACCAAACTTGGTATATTAATTATGTCTCAAAAAAACCTTCACAAAATGATCTATTTCAATTGAGGTTTTCTGGATTTCAGGTCAAATGACCAATTTATTGCTAGAATCGCGGTATAGTTTGCGATAATGTGCCCATATTGTGCATGCATGTGTATCATGGGATGGCGAAAAATCTTGCAGGAGGAAGTTTTCCTTTTTGCCGCACCAAAAAGCCATTTTTTTATTTTCCGAGTGTAAAAAAGGGGTGTTTTGTGAAGCAAACACCAAATGAAAATTTCAAAATGATAATACCACATTTTTCAAAATTACTAGACCATATTCAATGGATAATTTCCCAACTGGGTATCTCAAACCTTTCTATCCACCCCTCGTAAAAAAGACAATTTTTTGCCGAATTGGTAGGAAATAAGTTAGATTTGAACTACAGGTACATGATATGATGCTCATGATTTTTTGCAGAAATCATTTTTAGGTTCACAATATGCTATATCATCAGAGATCTAATGTAAATTTAGTGAGGCTCGGCCTCGAGCTAGGAATCTTTATACCCCTCGATTTAGAAAGTTTGACGATAGTTTGAAACAGGCATAAAAAAATCAAATACGATCGAAACAATGCAAACCTTTGTGTGGTGTCATATTATGTGACATAGTTGCAGGGAAAAATACCAAACTTGGTATATTGATTGTCTCAAAAAAAACCTTCACAAAATAACCTATCTCAATCGAGGTTTTTTGGATTTCAGGTCAAACGATCAATGTTATTGCTAGAATCATGGTATAATTTGCGATAATGTGTCCATATTTTTCATGCATGTGTATCATGGGATGGCGAACAATGTTGCAGGAGGAAGTTTTCCTTTTTGTCGCGCCAAAAATCCATTTCTTATTTTCCGAGTGCAAAATACAGGGTGTTTTGTGAAGAAACCACCAAATAAAAGTTTCAAAATGATAATACCCCATTTTTAAAAATTACTAGACCACTTTGAATAGACAATTTCCCAACCGGGGTATCTCAAACCTTTCCGTCCACCTCTCGTGAAACAGACAAATTCCTGCCGAATCGCTAGGACATGGGTTAGATTTGAACTATAGGTACATGAGATGATGCTCATGCTTTTTTGTAAAAATCATTTTTAGTTTCACAATATGCTATTTCATCAAAGATGTAATGCGAATTTAGTGAGGCTCGGACCCGAGCTAAGAATCTTCATGCCCCTCGATTTAGAAAGTTTGATGATAGTTTGAAACGGGCATAAAAAATTCAAAAACGATCGAAACAATGCAAAACCTTTGCATGGTGTCATATTATGTGACATAGTTTTATGGAAAAATACCTAATTTGGTATATTAATTATGTCTCAAAAAACGTTCACAAAATGACCTATTTCAATCGAGGTTTTCTGGATTTCAGGTCAAATGACCAATGTAATTGCTAGAATCGCGGTATAGTTTGTGATAATGTGCCCATATTGTGCACGCACGTGTATCATGGGAGATGAACAATGTTGCAGGAGGAAGTTTTCCTTTTTGTCGCACCAAAAAGCCATTTATTATTTTCCGATTGTAAAAAACGGGGTGTTTTGTGAAGCAACCACAATGAAAGTTTCAAAATGATAATACCACATTTTTCAAAATTACTAGACCATATTCAATGGATAATTTCCCATCCTGGGTATCTCAAACCTTTCTATCCAGCCCTCGTAAAAAAGAGAAAAATTTGTGCCGAATCGGTAGGAAATGAGTTAGATTTGAACTACAGGTACATGATATGATGCTCATGATTTTTTGCAGAAATCATTTTTAGGTTCATAATATGCTATTTCATCAGAGATCTAATATAAATTTAGTGAGGCTCGGCCTCTAGCTAAGAATCTTCATGCCCCTCAATTTAGAAAGTTTGACGATAGTTTAAAACGGGCATAAAAAATTCAAAAACGATCGAGAGAATGCAAAACCTTTGTGTGGTGTCATATTATGTGACATAGTTGCATGGAAAAATACCAAACTTGGTATATTGATTGTGTCTCAAAATACTTTCACAAAATGACCTATCTGAATTGAGGTTTTCTAGATTTCAGGTCAAACGATCAATGTTATTGCTAGAATCGCGGGATAGTTTGCGATAATGTGCCCATATTATTCATGCATGTGTATCATGGGATGTCGAACAATGTTGCAGGAGGAAGTTTTCCTTTTCGTCGCGCCAAAAATCCATTTCTTATTTTTCGAGTGCAAAATACAGGTGTTTTGTAAAGCAACCACCAAATGAAAGTTTCAAAATGATAATAACCCATTTTTCAAAATTACTAGACCACTTTGAATAGACAATTTCCCAATCGGGGTATCTCAAACCTTTCTGTCCACCTCTCGTGAAACCGACAAATTCCTGCCGAATCGCTAGGAAATGGGTTAGATTTGAACTATAGGTACATGACATGATGCTCATGATTTTTTGTAAAAATCATTTTTATGTTCACAATATGCTATTTCATTAGAGGTCTAATACAAATTTAGTGAGGCTCCGCCCCGAGCTAAGAATCTTCATGCCCCTCGATTTAGAAATTTTGACGATAGTTTGAAACGGGCATAAATTTTTTAAAAACGATCAAAACAATGCAAAACCTTTGCATGGTGTCATATTATGTGACATAGTTTCATGGAAAATACCAATCTTGGTATATTAATTATGTCTCAAAAAAAACTTCACAAAATGACCTATTTCAATCGAGGTTTTCTGGATTTCAGGTCAAATGACCACTGTTATTCCTAGAATCGCGGTATAGTTTGCGATAATGTGCCCATATTGTGCATGCATGTGTATCATGGGATGACGAACAATGTTGCAGGAGGAAGTTTTCCTTTTTGTCGCACCAAAAAGCCATTTTTATTTTCCGAGTGTAAAAAACGGGGTGTTTTGTGAAGCAACCACCAAATGAAAGTTTCAAAATGATAATACCACATTTTTCAAAATTACTAGACCATATTCAATGGATTATTTCCCAACCTGGGTATCTCGAACCTTTCTATACACCCCTCGTAAAAAAGACAAATTTCTGCCGAATCGGTAGGAAATGAGTTAGATTTGAACTACAGGTACATGATATGATCCTCATAATTTTTTCAGAAATCATTTTTAGGTTCACAATATGCTATTTCATCAGAGATCTAATGCAAATTTAGTGATGCTCGGCCTCTAGCTAAGAATCTTCATACCCCTCGATTTAGAAAGTTTGATGATAGTTTGAAACGGGCATAAAAAATTCAAAGACGATCGAAACAATGCAAAACCTTTGTGTGCTGTCATATTATTTGACATAATTGCATGAAAAAATACCAAACTTGGTATATTGATTGTGTCTCAAAAAAACCTTGACAAAATGACCTATCTCAATCGGGGTTTTCTGGATTTCAGGTCAAATGACCAATGTTATTGCTACAATCACGGTATAGTTTGCGATAATGTTCCCATATTATTCATGCATGTGTATCATGGGATGGCGAACAATGTTGCAGGAAGAAATTTTCCTTTTAGACGCGCCAAAAAGCCATTTCTTATTTTCTGAGTGCAAAATAAAGGGTGTTATGTGAAGCAACCACCAAATGAAAGTTTCAAAATGATAATAACCCATTTTTCACAATTATTAGACCACTTTGAATGGACAATTTCCCAACCGAGGTATCTCAAACCTTTTTGTCCACCCCTCGTGAAACAGACAAATTCCTACCGAATCGGTAGGAAATGGGTTAGATTTGAACTATAGGTACATGATATGATGCTCATTCTTTTTTGTAAAAATCATTTTTAGTTTCACAATATGCTATTTCATCAGAGATGTAATGCGAATTTAGTGAGACTCGAACCCGAGCTAAGAATCTTCATGCCCCTCGATTTAGAAAGTTTGATGATAGTTTGAAACGGGCATAAAAAATTCAAAAAGGTCGAAATAATGCAAAACCTTTGCATGGTGTCATATTATGTGACATAGTTTCATGTAAAAATACCAAACCTTGTATATTGATTGTGTCTAAAAAAAAACCTTCACAAAATGACCTATTTCAATCGAGGTTTTCTGGATTTCAGGTCAAATGACCAATGTTATTGCTAGAATCGCGGTATAGTTTGCGATAATGTGTCCATATTGTGCACGCACGTGTATCATGGGATGACGAATAATGTTGCAGGAGGATGTTTTCCTTTTCATCGCACCAAAAAGCCATTTCTTATTTTCCGAGTGTAAAAAACGGGGTGTTTTGTGAAGCAACCACAATGAAAGTTTCAAAATGATAATACCACATTTTTCAAAATTACTAGACCATATTCAATGGATAATTTCCCATCCTGGGTATCTCAAACCTTTCTATCCACCCCTCATAAAAAAGAGAAAAATTTGTGCCGAATCGGTAGGAAATGTGTTAGATTTGAACTACAGGTACATGATATGATGCTCATGATTTTTTACAAAAATCATTTTTAGGTTCATAATATGCTATTTCATCAGAGATCTAATGTAAATTTAGTGAGGCTCGGCCTCTAGCTAAGAATCTTCATGCCCCTCGATTTAGAAATTTTGACGATAGTTTGAAACTGGCATAAAATATTCAAAAACGATCGAAACAATGCAAAACCTTTGCGTGGTGTCATGTTATGTGACATAGTTTCATAGAAAAATACCAAACTTGGTATATTAATTATGTCTCAAAAAAACCTTCACAAAATGATCTATTTCAATTGAGGTTTTCTGGATTTCAGGTCAAATGACCAATTTATTGCTAGAATCGCGGTATAGTTTGCGATAATGTGTCCATATTGTGCATTCATGTGTATCATGGGATGGTGAACAATCTTGCAGGAGGAAGTTTTCCTTTTTGCCGCACCAAAAAGCCATTTCTTATTTTCCGAGTGTAAAAAATGGGGTGTTTTGTGAAGCAAACACCAAATGAAAATTTCAAAATAATAATACCACATTTTTCAAAATTACTAGACCATATTCAATGGATAATTTCCCAACTGGGTATCTCAAACCTTTCTATCCACCCCTCGTAAAAAAGACAATTTTTTGCCGAATCGGTAGGAAATGAGTAGATTTGAACTACAGGTACATGATATGATGCTCATGATTTTTTGCAGAAATCATTTTTAGGTTCACAATATGCTATTTCATCAGAGATCTAATATAAATTTAGTGAGGCTCGGCCTCGAGCTAAGAATATTCATGCCCCTCGATTTAGAAAGTTTGACGATAGTTTGAAACAGGCATAAAAAATTCAAAAATGATCGAAACAATGCAAAACCTTTGCACGGAGTCATATTATGTGACATAGTTTTATGGAAAAATTCCAAATTTCGTATATTAATTATGTCTCAAAAAACGTTCACAAAATGACCTATTTCAATCGAGGTTTTCTGGATTTCAGGTCAAATGACCAATGTTATTGCTAGAATCGCGGTATAGTTTGCGATAATGTGCCCATATTGTGCACGCACGTGTATCATGGGAGATGAACAAAGTTGCAGGAGGAAGTTTTACTTTTTGTCGCACAAAAAAGCCATTTATTATTTTCCGATTGTAAAAAACGGGGTGTTTTGTGAAGCAACCACAATGAAAGTTTCAAAATGATAATACAACATTTTTCAAAACTACTAGACCATATTCAATGGATAATTTTCCCATCCTGGGTATCTCAAACCTTTCTATCCACCCCTCGTAAAAAAGAGAAAAATTTATGCCGAATCGGTAGGAAATGAGTTTGATTTGAACTACAGGTACATGATATGATGCTCATGATTTTTTGCAGAAATCATTTTTAGGTTCACAATATGCTATTTCATCAGAGATCTAATATAAATTTAGTGAGGCTCGGCCTCTAGCTAAGAATCTTCATGCCCCTCGATTTAGAAAGTTTGACGATAGTTTGAAACGGGCATAAAAAATTCAAAAACGATCGAAACAATGCAAAACCTTTGTGTGCTGTCATATTATTTGACATAGTTGCATGGAAAAATACCAAACTTGGTATATTGATTGTGTCTAAAAAAACCTTCACAAAATGAACTATCTCAATCGAGGTTTTCTGGATTTCAAGTCAAATGACCAATGTTATTGCTACAATCGCGGTATATTTTGCGATAATGTGCCCATATTATTCATGCATGTGTATCATGGGATGGCGAACAATGTTGCAGGAAGAAGTTTTCCTTTTAGACGCGCCAAAAAGCCATTTCTTGTTTTCCGAGTGCAAAATAAAGGGTGTTGTGTGAAGCAACCACCAAATGAAAGTTTCAAAATGATAATACCCCATTTTTCAAAATTATTAGACCACTTTGAATGGACAATTTCCCAACCGGGGTATCTCAAACCTTTTTGTCCACCCCTCGTGAAACAGACAAATTCCAGCCGAATTTGTAGGAAATGGGTTAGATTTGAACTATAGGTACATGATATGATGCTCATGCTTTTTTGTAAAAATCATTTTTAGTTTCACAATATGCTATTTCATCAGAGATGTAATGCGAATTTAGTGAGGCTCGAACCCGAGATAAGAATCTTCATGCCCCTCGATTTAGAAAGTTTGATGATAGTTTGAAACGGGCATAAAAAATTCAAAAATGATCGAAACAATGCAAAACCTTTGTGTGCTGTCATATTACTTGACATAGTTGCATGGAAAAATACCAAACTTGGTATATTGATTGTGTCTCAAAAAAACCTTCACAAAATGACCTATCTCAATCGAGGTTTTCTGGATTTCAGGTCAAATGACCAATGCTATTGCTACAATTGCGGTATAGTTTGCGATAATGTGCCCATATTATTCATGCATGTGTATCATGGGATGGCGAACAATGTTGCAGGAAGAAGTTTTCCTTTTAGACGCGCCAAAAAGCCATTTCTTATTTTTCGAGTGCAAAATAAAGGGTGTTGTGTGAAGAAACCACCAAATGAAAGTTTCAAAATGATAATACCCCATTTTTCAAAATTATTAGACCACTTTGAATGGACAATTTCCCAGCCGGGGTATCTCAAACCTTTTTGTCCACCCCTCGTGAAACAGACAAATTCCTGCCGAATCGGTAGGAAATGGGTTAGATTTGAACTATAGGTACATGATATGATGCTCATGCTTTTTTGTAAAATCATTTTTAGTTTGACAATATTCTATTTCATCAGAATTTAATGCGAATTTAGTGAGGCTCGAACCCGAGCTAAGAATCTTCATGCCCCTCGATTTAGAAAGTTTGATGATAGTTTGAAACGGGCATAAAAAATTCAAAAACGATCGAAATAATGCAAAACCTTTGCATGGTGTCATATTATGTGACATAGTTTCATGGAGAAATACCAAACCTTGTATATTGATTGTGTCTCAAAAAAAACCTTCACAAAATGACCTATTTCAATCGAGGTTTTCTGGATTTCAGGTCAAATGACCAATGTTATTGCTAGAATCGCGGTATAGTTTGCGATAATGTGCCCATATTTTGCACGCACGTGTATCATGGGATGACGAACAATGTTGCAGGAGGAATTTTTCCTTTTCATCGCACCAAAAAGCCATTTCTTATTTCCCGAGTGTAAAAAACGGGGTGTTTTGTGAAGCAACCACAATAAAAGTTTCAAAATGATAATACCACATTTTTCAAAACTACTAGACCATATTCAATGGATAATTTCCCATCCTGGGTATCTCAAACCTTTCTATCCACCCCTCATAAAAAAGAGAAATATTTCTGCCGAATCGGTAGGAAATGTGTTAGATTTGAACTACAGGTACATGATATGATGCTCATGATTTTTTGCAGAAATCATTTTTAGGTTCATAATATGCTATTTCATCAGAGATCTAATGTAAATTTAGTGAGGCTCAGCCTCTAGCTAAGAATCTTCATGCCCCTCGATTTAGAAATTTTGACGATAGTTTGAAAAGGTCATAAAATATTCAAAAACGATCAAAACAATGCAAAACCTTTGCGTGGTGTCATATTCTGTGACATAGTTGCATGGAAAAATATCAAACTTGGTATATTGATTGTGTCCCAAAAAAACTTTTACAAAATGACCTATCTCAATCAAGGTTTTCTAGATTTCAGGTCAAATGATCAATGTTATTGCTAGAATCGCGGCATATTTTGCGATAATGTGCCCATATTGTTCATGCATGTCTATCATGGGATGGCGAACAATGTTGGAGGAGGAAGTCTTCCTTTTCGTCGCGCCAAAAAGCCATTTCTTATTTTCCGAGTGCAAAATACAGGTGTTTTGTAAAGCAACCACCAAATGAAAGTTTCAAAATGATAATAACCCATTTTTCAAAATTACTAGACCACTTTGAATAGACAATTTCCCAACCGGGGTATCTCAAACCTTTCCGTCCACCTCTCGTGAAACAGACAAATTCCTGCCGAATCGCTAGGAAATGGTTAGATTTAAACTATAGGTACATGACATGATGCTCATGATTTTTTGTAAAAATCATTTTTATTTTCACAATATGCTATTTCATTAGAGATCTAATGCAAATTTAGTGAGGCTCCGCCCCGAGCTAAGAATCTTCATGACCCTCGATTTAGGAAGTTTGATGATAGTTTGAAACAGGCATAAAAAATTCAAAAACGATCGAAACAATGCAAAACCTTTGCATGGTGTCATATTATGTGACATAGTTTCATGGAAAAATACCAAACTTGGTATATTAATTATGTCTCAAAAAAACCTTCACAAAATGACCTATTTCCATCGAGGTTTTCTGGATTTTAGGTCAAATGACCAATGTTATTGCAAGAATCGCGGTATAGTTTGTGATAATGTGCCCATATTGTGCACGAACAATGTTGCAGGAGGAAGTTTTCCTTTTTGTCGCACCAAAAGCCATTTCTTATTTTCCGAGTGTAAAAAATGGGGTGTTTTGTGAAGCAAACACCAAATGAAAGTTTCAAAATGATAATACCACATTTTTCAAAATTACTAGACCATATTCAACGGATCATTTCCCAACCTGGGTATCTCGAACCTTTCTATAAACCCCTCGTAAAAAGACAAATTTCTACCGAATCGGTGGGAAATGAGTTTGATTTGAACTACAGGTACATGATATGATCCTCATAATTTTTTGCAGAACTCATTTTTAGGTTCACAATATGCTATTTCATCAGAGATCTAATGCAAATTTAGTGAGGCTCGGCCTCGAGCTAAGAATCTTCATGCCCCTCGATTTAGAAAGTTTGATGATAGTTTGAAATGGGCATAAAAAATTCAAAGACGAGCGAAACAATGCAAAACCTTTGTGTGCTGTCATATTATTTGACATAGTTGCATGGAAAAATACCAAACTTGGTATATTGATTGTGTCTCAAAAAAACCTTCACAAAATGACCTATCTCAATCGAGGTTTTCTGGATTTCAGGTCAAATGACCAATGTTATTGCTAGAATCGCGGTATAGTTTGCGATAATGTGCCCATATTTTTCATGCATGTGTATCATGGGATGGCGAACAATGTTGCAGGAGGAAATTTTCCTTTTCATCGCGCCAAAAAGCCATTTCTTATTTTCTGAGTGCAAAATAAAGGGTGTTGTGTGAAGCAACCACCAAATGATAGTTTCAAAATGATAATACCCCATTTTTCAAAATTATTAGACCACTTTGAATGGAAAATTTCCCAACCGGGGTATTTCAAACCTTTTTGTCCACCCCTCGTGAAACAGACAAATTCCCGCTGAATCGGTAGAAAATGGGTTAGATTTGAACTATAGGTACATGATATGATGCTCATGATTTTTTGTAAAAATAATTTTTAGGTTTACAATATGCTATTTCATCAGATATCTAATGCAAATTTAGTGAGGCTCGGCCTCGAGCTAAGACTCTTCATGCCCCTCGATTTAGAAAGTTTGACGATAGATTGAAACGGGCATAAAAAATGCAAAAACGATCGAAACAATGCAAAACTTTTGCGTGGTGTCATATTATGTGACATAGTTTCATGGAAAAATACCAAACTTGGTATATTGATTGTGTGTCAAAAAACCTTCACAAAATGACTTATCTAAATCGAGGTTTTCTGGATATCAGGTTAAATGACCAATGTTATTGCTAGAATCGAGGTATATTTTGTGATAATGTACCCATATTGTGCACGCATGTGTATCATGGGATGGCGAACAATGTTGCAGGAGGAAGTTTCCTTTCGTCGCAACAAAAAGCCATTTTTTTTATTTTCCGAGTGTAAAAAACGGGGTGTTTTGTGAAGCAACCACCAAATGAAAGTTTCAAAATGATAATACCACATTTTTCAAAAATACTAGACCATATTGAATGGAAAATTTCCCAACCTGGCTATTGATGACCCACAAGTGTAGGGGTGTATCGCAGTACTTTTGATAAATAGGAATGCCGATCCCAACGAGGAGCAGAAGGTGCTGAACAATGGTATGGAGCAGGAACTCTCTGTAAATACTTAGCAAACGGATTTTTAGTGGTTTTCTGATAAGGCAACAAAACAAAGAGCAAGTAATAAAGACAACGAACAAACGGAGCAAGTGGTCCAATCCTTTCTTCGCAAAGGACAAGCCAGTGGACATACTTATAAGGACCAAACGTTCTCGAGGACACATGTGAATTATGTCAAGTGCTTTCGCTTCAAATAGCTGAGTACTCTTCTTTCGTGTTGTAAGTGTTGTGTGGGTGAACCTGTGCTAACATACCGACCTTACTTGGACTAATACATACTTGTGATTAAACCCCCTGCAAGCATCTGCAACTACAGGAAAGTAATTAAAATATAAATCTAACCATAGCCTTAAACTCTAAGATCCTACACTCCCTTGTGTAAAGGTGTCCTAACGGGGGTTCAGGTTTCTGTCAATCCGGCAACCCCATAATTAGTAGCCAAATACACAATGCATTCCCCTAAGCCCATAAATGGTGAAGTATCGTGTAGTCGACGTTCACATGACACCACTAGAAGAATAACACCACAACTTAAATACTAAACCATTGAATAATATCTCAACACAAATCCACTACTAACAACATGACTTCTCCCATGTCCTCAAGAACAAAACAAACTACTCACGAGACATCATATGGATCAAGATCAAAGATGATATGGTAATGGATAACAACCTGAACATAAATAATAATCCAATGGTTCCACTCACAAGCATTAAATACAATAGTAATCAACACAGGGAAGGTTTCCCCTAATGAACTAAAGCAATATCCAACACAATTGTTACAGCGGGATGGAGTGGTGATGATGGTGCTGGTGGAGATGATGGTGTGGATGATGATGATCCCAATGAAGCCTAGCTTGATGACGGTGTTGATGGCGACGATCTCCCTTCTCCGGGAAGGAATTCCCCTGGCAAAAATCTGTCTGCCGAAGAGATCTTTCTCTCTCGATGTTTTCGCCCAGAGGCGTGAAATCTATCTGTGGTCACTCTCCTGGTGTTAGGGTTCCATAGGGAAGATATAGGCGAGAGGGCGGAGTCGGGAGCCGGGAAGGTGGGCCACACCTTCCCTAGGCGTGGCCTAGGGGGGACCCGTGCCTAGGGGGGTGTGGGCCCCCTGTGGACCTTCTTCGCCTCCCCTTCTGGCTTCATCCGTCTTCTGCAAAAATATAATTTTTCCATATTTTTCTGGTATTTTTCTGATCTTCGCGAAATTGCATCAAAACACCTGTTTTTCCATAAGAATCCAGACTCCGGCAGTTCATCCTCCAAGAATCATCCAACATGCAAAAACAGATGAAAAGACATAAGTAATACCTAATAATAAGACATATATCAATGAATAGAGGCAAATTATGATATAGAATGGTGATGTAAATTGGGCGTATCAACTTCCCCAAGCTTAGACCTTTTCTTGTCCCCAAGCGAAAACTGAGCTCAGTAAACATGTCCACAGGTTTATGGAGTGAAGTGTTGATAAAAGAATACGAACAAGAAGCATCACACTTACCATTGCACAACTCATAGAAGAAAGCAACTCACCATTATATAACTTAGCTTGCAACAAGTATAGGAGTCACAATATAGATGTATAAAGATAAATCATAATTGGAATTGGCAAACTTTGTTCTTGGCCAGAGAACACCTGGCAAACAGTTTCTCAAAAAGCTTTTTGTAGAAGTTTTTCAAAACAGGAGCACTCTTTTCTCAAAAAGGTTTTTCACAATGAAGGCTTTCAAAGTAATACTCAATAGATAAGAGTTTTGTGCAAACAAGGAAGATAAAGAACATGATTGAATAAATCACCATATGAATGCTTGAAACAAAACAACTCAAATGCTTGCTGAAGATAGAGAGGAAGTAGGTTTACTGACTCAACTTAGAAGTAGGAGAAAGGTCCTTTCATAGAGGGAAACAGGGATTACAAGTCATAAAGAGCTTCCAAAGGATTATGGTACTTACTAGCTTTGAGCCCTCATTGCCCCTATCATAGGCATCTTGAGATGATTAAGGTTAAAGTGAACAAGGATGGAGTATATGCTTGACGAAATATAAGTTGGCAATATCATGTCCCTTGAATATGAGGGCCACTCCTCATTCTACTCAACTCCAGTTACCGGTAAGCTCTTGTCATTGTAAGTACATACGTATCATAGAGAACTACCAACGGGGTACCCCTTGCACATTATAGAGGAGCTATCCCATAACCAAAATGACAAGGCAAGCAGACAGTGAGCATCTCAATGATCTTTTCATTTACTATGTGCATAGCTTTTTATTGAGGATGCTTCATAGATAGCTCACTATGGTGATGCTGCAAGTTTCCACCATGATTAGGCCTGGCTTAGGCTAGCGGCCCAGGCGTTTATCTAACACAGAATACAAACTCCATTGACTTACAAGTTCCCTCTTTATTTCACACTGGTGACATCCATAGATAAAACAACATGATATCAACTGTGTACAAAGTACAAGTGCAATGTTGAAAATGTTCCTCGTGACAGCACGGTTCTGCTAATTTCAACGTACAGGTGCAAGCATACACAACTTCGATGACACAATGGTTCAAGTCTATTAGGGTCAAGGAAATAAGGTGTGCCATCAAGTTCGTGAGAGCTTTACTAACTAGTTTTCACATAACAAAATACTTTTTAATTCGAAAGATAGATGAAGCTTGAGAATTTGCTTGGAATAGCAATAATGCTACTAGGTAGATATGGTGGACACAAATGGCAAAGGTTTGGTTTAAAGGGGTTGGAAACATGAGAAGTACGCCTTCTCAAAACAGGTTTTTGGCTAGCAAGGCTGGGTAGCAAGCAAGAGAGTTGAAAGAAACAAGCAAACATACAAGTAATAAAGCCAAACATGCAATCTTCCTCGAAGACACAAAAGATATTAAATAAAGAATACTAGGCTTATGAGCCAACAAGAAAGAAAATAGATGATACAAAATACCTGTAAGATTTTTCTTTTCCTCAAAAAAGTCTTACTACTGACCAGAGCTCGGTTTGCCAAAACCAATTTAGAGTTACTTGATACTCCCAAAGTGATGCCAATACTGATCAACAAGATCCATCATATAATAGAGATTGCAAACTAAAATAAGAAGTGCAAAAGTAAAAGATGGCACTTCTCATTAATATTCCATAAAGGCACTCACACCAAGGGATACATAGATAATCAACTAAAGGAAAGATACTTCCACTTGCAAACCAAACAATCAGATAACTTCTCTACCAAAGATATGAATCCACTAAAAAGGTAAAAGATAATGATGGTGATACCGCGGCACTCCCCTAAGCTTGGAACAAGCCAAGGGGACGCAAAACCTGATGACGAATTACTCCTTCGGTGATGGTGGTGTTGTCTTTTCATCATGAAACTTCTAGGGCAAAGGTTCCCAATCCAAAAAGGATGTCCGTGTCTCTGCAATCCTGAAACTAGCAGCAGAGCTTATGCGATCAAATCTATCCTCATACTCACAATTTTGATTTTGTATGTCGTAGAGCTGTGTTTGTAATTGGTTGGTGGTCTGACAGAGCGAGAAGATTTCTTCTCGGAGCTCAGCCACCTCCTCCTCGTGTTTGGTGATGAGTTTTGAACTTATCTTGTAAATAACATCCACTTCGCGTTCTGCCATCTTCTTGTACCTGAAAACCTCCTGCTCCAATGCTTCCATCCTGTCTTACAGACTTCCTTCTCCTTTGGGGCCTTGAACTTCTTTCATCTGTACCTTTCCATCTTCGAGAATCAACTCCTTGGGATGGATACTCAACTCATACATGTATGGGTTGAGGATATCCATAGAGGAATCCCCCAAGGGTGATCCATAGGAAGACATTGTAGCTCCAAAAACTGAGAATTTTCCTGACAGAAACAGATCGAAACAAAAACACGATGAGAACTTGATGCAAGAACCTCAGGGGATCCGAGGGGTTATATATTACGAAGTTTCATTGCATAAGGAAGGTACTGGTACGATAACGAGGTGGAGACGGAGCTCGGGGTGGCAAACCCCTCGAGCACTGACCAGGCGGGGGCCGCGCTGGGTGGGTTTACCCCAAACCTGCTGTTCCTCCTGTCTGCCTTGTAACTTCCCTTATGTATTAAAAATACCAAAAATATAAAAAATTTAGGCTTTCACAAACCTTCTGTTTTCATCTCTTTCACCTATTCAGAGATGAACTCTATAGTTTTTGGTGTTTGATTCCTAATAAATTCTTTTGGAGTCACCATTTGAATAACATCAACATATTCATTATAAGAATCTCCAGAAATATAATATTTTAGTCTTTGACCATTCACCACTTGTGTTGTGTAGCACCTGAGCGATATACTTCCTTAATAACAAAAGGTCCTTCCCATTATGAGAGTAGTTTCCCTGCAAAAAATCTGAGACGAGATCTATACAAAAGAACTTTCTCACCAACATGGAACTCCCTTTTGAGAATTCTCCTATCATGCCATCTTTTTACTTTTTACTTAAAGAGCCTAGCATTTTCATAAGCTTCACTTCTCCACTCATCTAGATTACTCAAGGTGAGAAGTTTTTTCTCACCGGCAAGTCTAAAGTCTCTATTCAAATATTTCACTGCCCAATAAGCCTTGTGTTCTAATTCTAAAGGCAAGTGACAAGCTTTCCCATAGACCATTTTGTAAGGAGACATCCCCATAGGATTTTTATAAGAAGTTCTATAATCCCACAAAGCGTCATTCAACTTTTTAGCCCAATTTTTCCTAGATCTATTAACAGTCTTCTACAAAATAGATTTGATTTCCCTATTGGAAAGTTCTACTTGCCCACAGGTTTGGGGGTGATAAGCGGAAGCAATTCTATGGTTTACATAATACTTAGAGAGAGTTTTTCTAAAACCACCATGAATAAAATGAGAGCCACCATCAGTCATGAGATATCTAGGAACACCGAACCTAGGAAAAATAACATCCTTGAGCATTTTTAAAGAGGTCTTACTGATGCGTGCACCCAGTGTTGACGTGGGACACTTCCTTGGAACCCCAAGAGCAGGGTGTGATGAGCACAACAACAAGTTTCCCTCATTAGAGACTGAGGTTATCGAACCTGAAGGAGGAAGGAAACGTCTCAAAGGTGTTGGAAGCAACGTGGAGACCTGCACAACACAAACTCAAGAATTTGTCCCAATGAATCAGTGAGGTTGTCAAGCTCACCGGTTTTCTGTAATAAAGGATTAAACGTATGGTGTGGAAGGTAATGGTTTGCAACAAGTAAACAAGTAACAGTGGAAGATGCATGTATCAATGGTAAAGATTGGACTGGGGTCCATAGTTCACTAGATGTGCTCTCCTTAGATAAACAACATGGCAAGAAGGGTAAACAAATTACAATAGGGCAATTGACAGGAACTGAGCAAGGCATAACAATGCAATTACTAGTCAAACAGATCCTATGAGATTCGATTGGGCAATACAACAAGATACATAGACCGCCATCCAACTGCATCTATGACTAGAAGTCCACCTTCAGGTTATCATCCGAACCCCCTCCAGTATTAAGTTGCAAGCAACAGACACACTACTAGAGAAAAGCTTATGCGAGGCGCAACTAAAAGCTTATGCGAGGCGCATATATGCGCCTCTAGCTTCAAGCCTCGGCTATTTTTTATGCGAGGCGCATATGATATGCGCCTCCTATACTTCACATATGCGAGGCGCTATCAATATGCGCCTCCTATATTATTATGCGAGGCGCATATCGATATGCGCCTCGCGTATGTGAAGTATAGGAGGCGCATATCGATATGCGCCTCGCATATGTTTTATAATACGCCTCTTATATTTATAGTATATGCACCTCCAATAGTGTCCTATATGCGCCTCCTATAATATTTTCGAAATTCAAGTTTTACAGATCACTATAAATAACAGTATACAAATATTCAAATATACAATACAGTCCAGAATACAATATAAACAACACATAATTTTCCAGAAACTTGCAATTGGCCAAAGCATAATAGAACCAACATGAATACAATACATTACACATCAATCGCGACATACGAGTTTATACATCAAGTAGAATCAACAAGTGCCAAGTTTTCACACAACACCAAGTGTTTGTGCCATAAGTTCACACCTCCGAGTACAAGTTTACAATCACATTACAACTTCGACGACAGCAGCTCCAGCTTGCACATAGAGGCCTATCGAGGGCGCATCATCGACCTGCAAAACACAACCAAATAATCTGTGAAGGAAAAGAAAAAGGAAAACAATGATATAATTATAATGTACAAGTAAGATCTAGTAGAATCTAGCTTACATATCCTATAGTATGTGAAAATAAAAAGCATCACATATGCATTCAGTGGCAACCCATTGTGAAAAAAGAGTGAATGATCAACGAAATTGCAGGACACTAGAGCTATACAATTTATGGTTTACTATTGAATGTCAAATTTTTGAGTTCTTTTAACAATATTACGGTTCACACATGAAAAATGTATATTAGTAATCAAACTACTTGACTAATATGATTTTGAAATCAAATACAGAATAGTGTCAAGCTCCCATGGAAATCCTGGATGCCCTTGATCTCAAAAAATAGATGATTACATCACAAATAAAATATGAAGTATAAGCATGACAAAGAGAAAGGCCACAACTGATTGAAACATTGGCATCTCTTGCATTATCTCAGTACCACCCAACTGATAATTACTAACATGTAAAATCTGTATTGTCATGCTTCATTGAAACATTGGCATCTAGTAGGAGCACTTATGCATCAAAATCACTAGTGGAAATAAAAGGATTGCATCTAGTATTAGCAAATTACAGAAATCACTATTATCTTCGAACCAAGTGTTAAAAATAGAACTTCATACTTATTTCTATGTACACTCAAGTTACAAAAATCACAGCAGAGATATGGGGGGCATATGCACATACACTTTATATTAGATATATCAAAAGATATTGAGCACTTGATGTCCCCAAAAAACTGCAGAAACCATTTGCTGATATGAATGAACCCTACAAGCTACTTAAGAAATCGATGCACCTCTACCAGAATAGCACTCACAATGGTGATTCACTTGCAATTTAAGTCATTGTCTTATACCTATGGAAGGCCGTCCATTGATCGCCACCTTGAGAATCATCATCGTGTTGGCAGAATGATCCCTTCCTTTTGTTTGCAGGCGGCTGGGGTTAAGAGTACATGAAACATCAACCACTATGGAAAACATAAACCATAAATATGTGAAGCGATTATATCTTATCATGGTTGGCACTCAACTTGAATACAATTTGCATGAATCTGTATGCTAGGTCATCATCAGGGCAAGTTTTTTTTTCATGAATCTAATATATCAGATAGCATGTATACAAAAAAAAATCTCGAGCAGCAACTTGATCGTACCAAACCGTCTTCTGCTTGAGAAGCAGTGAAACAATTGTAAGTCAAAAGACAGAATAATTATCATGAGCAGCAGTAAGTCTTCTACTTTTGCAAAAACCAAAAAGCATCACAATTAATCAATATTTAGTTCTCAACCAAAAAAGCATCACATCATGACGGAGGAATTGCATGGATCTACCAATGATCTTCAAAATTAATCAATATTTAGTTCTCCACTCAATCTTCCTATTTGCAAATAGGCTAGAGCAAATTAATATTCCAATGATACATTGCACATATTTTTTCACTCAATTTTTAAGTCACTATGCACAGCTAGTCATCATACTAGATGAACAAAAAAAATCCTATACAAATCAGGACAAATTGTTTACTAGTTCGGAAACTAATATAGGACAGGATCACCTCTAAGAAAAGAGCATAGCGATTGTCATGATTTTTATTACTAGTATCTTCAATTGTAAACAGTAAAAGGAGGGCTAGCAAGTATTGAGAGCAATTACCAAGATATCCAATGGAGCAGGACAAGATGAGCAAGTTTAGCGCACAAAGGCAAAACAAGGGAAACACAACCTTTTGCAGAGCGCTGTCATGGTCGGGCTCGAGGACGTATCCACAGGCTGAATTTGGATGCGGTCGTCCGCCTCTTCCCTTGCGAGGATCGCATCTCCTCCGCTCAACCATCGCTGTTCATAGCACAAACCACCGCCCATGCGATTCTGCCCGCCGGAGGCAAGGGCGTCGGTGGAGGCCATCCGAGATGGGGGAACAAGGAGGAGAAGGGCCGGCCGAAGCTGCAGCCACCCGCGGCGCCTAGACGAGGTCGAGCAGGGGGGCGAGGAGGCCGGCATACGTGAGGGCCGCGGCCTGCTGGTCGGCCACGTCTTCTGCGCGTGTGGTCGCTAGGCCGCCTCAACCCAACCCGCTGCCGCGGCGACGCCGTCGCCATGGACGATAAAGGCAGCGGAGGCGGGTGGGTCGACCAGTACCAGCAACAACCCGTCATCGCTGCCTTTGAGAGGAGGAGGCGGGACGACCAGGTCTCGCCGGATGGGACCGCGAACGGCCGGGGGCAGCCTGCTGGCGAGGGAGGTGGAGGAACTACGTCCATGGGGCTGCGCAGCAAAGGGGATTTGGGTGGGTGGGCGCTCAGGCGGCACCCGGAAGGAGATGAGATGGGCCCGCAGGAGTTACTTGAGGCGCATATGACCATATGCGCCTCGCATATTATCAAATATAGGAGGCGCATATAACCATATGCGCCTCGCATTCGATGCACCTACCAACACACGGGCCCACAGATTATGCGAGGCGATTCGCCCATATGCGCCTCGCCTATCTAATATATAGGAGGCACATATGATGAATCGCCTCGCATAATATGGGGCTGCTAGATTTAGTCCGTACAGGGATTATAGGAGGCGCATTCTTATCATATGCGCCTCGCCTATTTTTATACTAGAGGCGCATGGAGAAGGAGTGTGCCTTGCCTATTTTATAGGAGGCGCATATGGTCTAAATGTGCCTCGCATAAGCATGTCTCCTACAGCCTTTTCTCTAGTAGTGACAACTGCTTTAAGCAAAGTGTGTAAGGTAAACAGTCCACATGTTCCATGAACAAGAGACCATTGTTTTCTCCCTAGTAGCAACAACACATCTACAACTGAAGAGATTATTATCACTTCCCTTAGAAACTAGAGGCATGAACCCACTATCGAGCATAAATACCCCCTCTTGGAGTCACTAGCAACTACTTGGCCAAGATAGCTACTAACAACGGAGAGCATGCAATATCACAAACAACACATACATGATAGAATCATAAATACAAAACTATTAATCAAACCAACATAATAATCTCAATATCCATCGAATCCCTGCAAATACAACATGCATGATTACAAATAGATTAGATCTTAATCATGAACGAAGCTCACAAGATCTATACATGAAAGCACAAAGGAGGAAATACAACCATCTAGCTACTACATGGACCCATAGTCCAAGGTGGAACTACTCACGCATCATACCGGAGAGAATGCCTCCGGGATGATCTCCCCTCCGGCAGGGTGCCGGGAAGAACTTCAGATCCCCCCGATCTAGGGACGATAGTGGCAGCGGCTACAGACGGTTTCGTGGATATTTGATCGGGTGCTTAGGGTTTCTGCATCAGGGGCTTCTTATAGGCGAAGGGGGAGGTCGAGGCAGCGGCCAGAGGGGGCAAACCCTGTAGGGTTCGCAGCATAGAAAACAAAATTTTTCCTACGATGGGAACATCTAAGTACCAAGATCTATCTTCTAGATACAAGCAACGGGTGGATATACATCCATAGAATACATACCCTCGAAGACCAAATAGCGTTAACGATGTTGTACTCGTGGATGATGTAGACGAACGCTTGCCGATCTCAAGATCGTGATTAAGTCCATCTGGTCCAGCCGGTCCAGCACGATCAAGTCCATCACCTCAAAGAAGTGGTGCATCCGTGATTGCACACACATACGGGTACCCCGAAAACCTCTGCGGCCTCGCTCCCGCGAAGCAGCGGAAGCAACAAATCCTTCCAGAAAAAGCCACCGGGAACATGTATCTCGCTGATCCGAGACCATGGGGAAATTCTAAAGGGGGGAGAGACAAGTGAGAGGAGGGGGTCCTTTTATAGGGGAGGGGGGCAGCCCAAGGGGCATGGCCGCCGGCCATGGAGGGTGCCCCCACCTCTCCCTCATTCATGTGGTGGAAGCTCCACTCACATAAAAACCTCTCCACTCACAATTCCACCAAAATTAATGCAAGCTCTCATTTAAATAAAACTCTTTTATTTATTTATTCAGAATTTTGTTAATTACTTTAATTAACAAACATTCACATAAAACCCCTTGCTAGTATTCCATTTCACATGCAGAACCAGTTTCAGCAATTTCAACCGAAACAGTTCCGGTGTCTAGTGAAATAAATTCCTGCGCTTTCCTTTTCTTTCTCTAGCATATCATTTGCCCCGAATGGTGTCAGTATCCCTTAAGTGTGTCACACTATGGTTCGCGAATAATGCAGACATGATCGAGAACCCTCTCCGATCAATAATCAGCAGCGGGACCTGGAGATCCGTACTGACTCCCACACATTCAACGATGACTTCTGTGATCTTGTGAACCTTTGACGCTAGTATCTTAATCCCTTTGTTTCACGATATATTACATGTCTGAGATTCTATCATCGGTATCTCCATACCTAGTTTGATCTCGTTACCGACATGCACTCTTTTCTCGTTCCCATGATATAACATTCTAGTGATCAAATCACTTGCTTGCAAGCTAATCAATGTGATATCACCGAGAGGGCCCAGAGTATATCTATCCGTCATCGGGATGAACAAATTCCAATCTCGATCCATGGGTCTCAACATAACACTTTAGTAGTTCTGAAGCCATCTTTATGATCACCCAGTTACGGTGTGACGTTTGATGTCATCGAGAAACTCTTCCGGTGTTAGTGATTGACATGATCTCATGGTCTAAGGATTAGGATCACTTCGTAAGTTGTTATAGCAATATAAACTCAATGACTTTGATCGTAATGTTATACTTTGGATGAATGTTCATCACATCATTACACAAATGTTGTGACCTCGTTATTAACAACATCCAATGTCCATGATCAGGAAACTTTGATCATCTTATTAATCAACGAGCTAGTTTATAAGAGAGGCATAACTAGGAACTTCCTTTTTGTTTATTAAACACACATGTATTACCGCTTCTGTATTAATACAATTGTAGCATGCAAAATAAACATTTATCATAAATAAGGAATACGATAATAACCACTTTATTATTGCCTCTCGGGCATATTCCCTTCAGTCTCCCACTTGCACTAGAGACAATAATCTAGTTTGAAAACTTTGCGTATTGAACACATATGGCTTTCTGGTGTTCCATATACGCATATCGCAAGTGGTTAACATAATCTACGGATCTGACGCTTTCAGGTCCGTGTGTATTTGCATGTCTTTGCGTCTTCACGCATCACTCATTCTCCAATGAGATGGCATTGTATAAATTTGGTCTTTCGGTGAGACCTTTAGTTCCTTGGGGTTAAAACACGTCGATACTATTGTCATACAATATATCTTTAGTGTTAGCCCGTTGCGAACCACACCTTAGTTTGATGACAAACTACATGACACAAATTCCCTCCTTTGTTGCTACTATAGCAATCTTATACTTAGCCTTTTGTTGTAGTATCCGTCACAATGTCTTAACTTTGGAATTCATCCAAATCCATCATGGAATCTCCTTTCCA
The DNA here is from genome assembly GCA_030063025.1 of Avena longiglumis. Classification (NCBI taxonomy): domain Eukaryota; kingdom Viridiplantae; phylum Streptophyta; class Magnoliopsida; order Poales; family Poaceae; genus Avena; species Avena longiglumis. Next base: position 76,361,952 of record CP125974.1, on the reverse strand, counting down.
TTACATTGTGCCACCCATAGTTTAAATTGAGATAAACTTAATTTGTATCTTGTGACAAAACTAGTATCAATGTAACGCTTTACAATGAACTATTTGTAATTGTTTGTCACCTCTACACAAATATATTCTTAGTTTTTCCAAAAGATCATAAGAATATCCTTACTATCGTCCAATGATTCATTCTGGTATATGCTCATAACACTTAGAGCATAGGACATATCTGGATGTGTACATATCATGGTATGATTGATCAAAACATTCTCGTGATTTCACTCATCAAGTGTCAAAGCACTTGAATCTTGTTTCACTTATCAAGTTTCGATACACTTGAATCTTGATTCAATTCATTTCCATGCGACAAGAACAGTTTCTTGTTGTTTCTATATTGAATCCTTCAATATCTCATATATGTACGTTTGGCACAACCATATTAGCATCACAGTCTATCCACTATAGACATTCATGCTAAATATTCGGGTTTTGCCTAAGTATTTCATCAAAATGAAATTCTTAACCTTTGTCAATAAAAGATAAATCATTTCTAATCAACAAGATGTCCTCCACATAATGTATTAGAAATTTGTCTCAGCGCTCCCACTTAATTTCTTGCAAATGCAAGCATCTTCATCGTCTCCTGATGAAAACTCCTTTTCATCATGGTAAAGATTCCAACTCCGCAATGCTTACTTCAACCATTGAAGTTTGCATGCCCTTTTAGCATCCTTTGAATTAACAAAACCCTTTGGACCATGTCATGTACACGTCCTAGGTAACCATTCTATTAGAAGAACTTTGTTTTGTTTATTCATCTATCATATACCAAATTATATGTAGTGATTGCTACTTTAATCCGTCCAGACTAAATATCGCTATGAAAGATCAAATCTTGTCATAGTCAACTCCTTGAACATTGTCATAAAATACTTTACGACATGTCGACTATTTCATAGATGTGAAACATCCATGTATGTTTATTTATAGATCCAAATACAACTGATAGGTTTTTACACCTTTTCGGAGGGTCTCCCAAGTTCAAAACTTGATTTCTCGTGTATGGAACTATCACGGATTTTATGGCTTCAAGCCATTTGACAGAGTCAGGGCCATCATCGCTTCTTTGCATGTAGTCGGTTCATCATTGTCAAACAACAATGATTTACTCTCAAATCTTAGTATTTGATTGTTTATCCGACCTACTTGGTTCAATAGGAACTTAGATCTTCGTGACCACAACCTTTGAGGCACATAAGCTATGAGCATTATGGCTGCCTCCAGAACGATTTCCGGCGCTGCACAACTCAACACATATAGCTAAGGTTCGTTAACCTTATCAATGTTCTATTGTCCTCCCACTTAACATTTATGAAAAATTTCTTCTTCAAGAAACTTCACGTTTCAAGCGACAAACCCTTTTGTCCTTGGCGTTATGGAGGAATAACCAATTGTTATTCGAAATAACCTACAAAGACATGCTCATCCGACTTTGGTTGTAAACATCTTACTTATGCTTAGCATACCAAAATTTAAGAAAGGACAACTTGGGTTTTACCCCAAACCATAACTTCCATGGTGTCATTTCAACGGATCAAGATGGAGCTCTTTTCAGTGTAAAAGCGGTAGTCTCTAAAGCTTTAATGTTTTAAATCACAATGGCAGTTTTATAAATAACACCTTTGATCTAACCATGTCAAACAAGGTTTCATTACAAATCTCAAACACTCCATACTCCTATGGTGTTTCGGGATATGTAAATCTAGGTGTTTTGCTAAACTTGCAACTCAAATAAATCCCTTTTATGATAAAATCATAAATCATTTATTTTCTTGTTACACTTGTAACTCAAATAAATCCCTTATGATAAAATCATAAACCATTTATTTTCTTGTCACAATGATTTTCCACTTCATCTTGAAAGTCTTTGAACGTTTTCAAATATTTCATACTTCTTTCTCATTAAGTGAATATTCACTCAAATTTCCGGAGAAAGCATATGAAGTTGAAACCCATCGCTTACGACTACACATAATGTAATATATACATCGATATGTATAAATTCCAATATTTTAGTCGTTCGTTCTTCTTTGGCCTTTGAACAAAGTTTTAATTATCCCGAGGAAAGTCTCACAAGCGTCACTTGATCAAATCAAAGACTCCAAAAATCCATGAATATGGAAATTCTTCATGTTTTATTTCCAATATAATTTAAATAGCGATGTCACTTTGTAAGTGATTTTTCAATCATTTGTCTTGCGACATTTTAGCATTAGGCTTTATGGATGTGATATCTCCAACTAGATTTGTAAATCACCCATCTTATATGGAATACGGTAATTATTTGAACAACCTTTGTTCTCATAATACCTGATTGAAATAACAATTATTAAAACAAATCTCGAAGGCAAGCTTTGATATCAACGAGAAATACAAACAACGGTGTGTTTGTTTTCGATGAACATCATCACATATTCTCTTGCTAGTTACTTAGGCCGTAGTGGTTCATGAATTGCGTCGTTCTATATGAAATTACATACCAACCAATTCGGTATCCAATACCCAAGAACCACATTGTTTTACAAGCAAAGAATATAACCATAACATGTATATCATCCATATACCTAAATTGGATATTTCCAATCTTTGCTTTTCTGCCAAATATATTTTATAGATTCTCTTTTAGCATTTATTTTTCCTTTTAAAAGAATCTATCAACATAAAAAGTGGTGCCATATACATGACACATAGTCCAAAGCGTGTATATTCAAATAATAATACCTTTGGACTTGCACTTTGAAGTAGATCACCATCATCAAAATGATCGGTATTCTTTCAAAATCCATTATTTAGTAATCTTTTAGTGTAGTAAACACTTTACATACATCTTCTATTCATCCTTATCATGACGAATTTCATGATCAAGCTACTATAGCTTATAAAGGTGAATCGTGAGTATAACATTACTTTCTAAAACCCTTTTGGATGATTAGGATGTCTAGCATCTCCAACCTTCGTAAATTATCATCTAATATGAGAACATATATTATACTCTATCATACTGCAACCAAAACATTGTTTCAGATATCGTTATATCTGCCACACATGATGGTTTCTGAAACAATTCTTTCAGCTCCTAGATAAACTTGATATTAAAACAATCAAGAATCATGGAGGCAAACATGATACTTAAGATAATAACACTGGAATTGTTACTCTCGATTTAATACTAATTATCAAATTTCACGCTTGATAGCAGAGTTTCTTTGAAAGTTTGCAATAGGACTTTAAACTTTAGATTGACACTCAACACAATACGATACCAGTTCGTAAAGTAAATATCCAGAATTCTATAGTTATATTATCTCAATTACAACTAAGCATAAAGTGGTGAACGAATGCCAATGACTACAACAAATTATGCAAATTCACTTTGATTTAATATAAGATAAATTGAGTTCTACTAATCCAAATTAGAAATGAACTCCCACTCAAAAACGACATCCCTCATGTCCTTTTGGTGATTACATGAACCAAATCCACTACACCAAGTCCGATCATCATGTGAGTCGGTGTAGCTTCAAAGGCGAGCATCCATATGGTCATCATATCAAAACATATGAAACATGCTTAACCTTTCGGTCCATGTTCCGAGGCCATGTTTGTACATGCTAGGCTCGCCAAGTAAGAACCTTAGTATTCGCGTGCGTAACTGTCTTACACCCGATATATGCTCATGGATTCAAGTACACCCGATCATCACGTGATGCCTTGAAGCGACGAATCATTGTCGGTGCATACTTAAGGAAGAACACATTTTTATCTTGATATCTAAATGAGGGATCATCTTATTATGCTAATAAAATGCCAAACAAGCAATATAAGATGCAATAAAACATCACATGTTTGTAAGTGAAGTGATATGGTTCCCGCATATGATCTCCATCATGTGCACCGTGGTATGATCTCTATCATACCTCTATGTGTAAGGCCAAGGTCTATGGAACCTACACGTTATGTGTGTTGTAAGAGTATCATCTTATACTTCTACTTACAACATCACCATATCGTAACACTAACCCAACAACAATCTAAACTAGACGCCTCTAATTTATCCATTGCAAGTTTTACGTGGCTTAGGGCTTTCGAAGATAGAACCATTCTTACCTACGAACATGAACAACAACGAGGATAACCAAATTGTTGAAAACTCGTTGCAAATTATATATTGACTATAGTAGGAGAGACAGACACCCGCTAGCCACTTATGCAAAACTAGTTGCATGTCAAGCGTGGAACAGGTCTCATGTGCGAGGACATGTAAAGTTTGTCCGGGCCGCTTCATCCCACTATGCCACCAATATCCAAAATACAACTAAGAAGCAATAAAATGATCATCATATCCCACATACTCATATGTGTACTACCCGTGCAAAGTATCTACGTATAGATCTGGCTCTGATACCACTGTAGGGTTCGCAGCATAGAAAATAAAAAATTTCCTACGATGGGAACATCTAAGTACCAAGATCTATCTTCTAGATACAAGCAACGGGTGGATATACATCAATAGAATACATACCCTCGAAGAACGAATAGCGTTAACGAAGTTGTACTCGTGGATGATGTAGATGAACGCTTGCCAATATCAAGATCGTTGTCACATCCCAAGATTTTCCAAATCTTGTAATGTGAAAAATAAATGGATAAATAAAACTTTATTGATTTTCAAGGCCAGAAGAAACTTTTTGAATTCAATTGGAACCTCAAACCAATTTGAATCAAATAAATCCTAAAGGGATTTAAAAAGATAAACATTTAATAAAGGAAAATTTTGATTTACTATTTTGGATCTTTTTAAATAAAAGATTTGACTTTCAAAGGAAATAGAAGTTTTATAAATAAATAATATTTTATAGAGCAAAATTAAACCTTGGCCAAGCTTTGGATTTAAAACATTTTGTTTTGAGTAAAAATAGCAAAAGTTGATTTAAATAAATTAATAAGGGTTTAATATCCAAGTTTTATTTAAATAAAAGGTTTTACCATTTTAATTAAAACCTCAAAACTTATTAAATTATTTTAAATAAGTTTTCCAAGTATTTTATATTCACAAATAAAACCTACTAAAGTGTTTTGGCTTTATCTTAGATTTCAAAATAAATATTTTAAATAAAATAAATCCTAATTGATTTAATAAAGAAGGTCTATTGAATTAAATTATTAATGGACCCTAAAATAAAAGGTTATTTTATTTTATTTTAAACAAGTTTCCAAATATTCTTTATTTCCAAATAAAACCTACTGAATGGCTTTGGTACTATTTTAGTTTTAAAAATAAATATTCTAATAAAACAAATCTTATTTGAATTAAATGAATAAGGTTTATTCATTTAATTGGTATTGGACCCTAAAATAAAATGTTATTTCATTTTAAACAAGTATTTCAAGTATCTTATATTTTCAAATAAAACCTACTGATTTGGTTTTGAAAGTGTTTGGATTTCAAATGAAGATTTTATTAAATAAATTAAACCATATTAAATAAATAAAGGACCCTTTTTAATGAAGGGATCTTAAATATTATTTTATTTTGAGATTTGGTTTATGTTGATAGACAGAACCAAAAACTCATTACAATTGTTGAATTGTTTGAATTATTTGAATGCTTGAATAGTTGGATGAAGTTCAAATCAGAAAAAGGAAATAGAAAAAGATAAAACAAAGCAAACAGAAAAAAATAAGAGTAAAACGACCACCATTGACTAAAGCCCACCCAGATCCACCCATCGCCTCTCCCGAACCGTTTTTCCTCACCACAGAAGCAACCCGTTAAGTCACTGACAGGTGGACCTCCCCCTCGTTTCTTTTCCCACTGACCAGCGGACCCCACTCCTCTTTCTTCCTCCCACCATACGACTCCTTCTCCCGTCACGCTGCTTTCTGCGGTAATCCATGGCTTCAATTCATCATAATGCAGGGCCTTTACCTCACCTTGACCAAGCTCGATAAAACGCCAGCATTCCTTCTTCATTTCCCCTCTGCCCCCTCCCCAAAGCACGCCCCCAGGCCGTCCCAATTTCTCCCCGAGCACCCTATGTTCCGACGAAGTCCAGAGCCGATTCCGGCGACTCGACACCACCTCCTGCCTCCCCGAGCACACGAGCACGCTCACCACACCCTGGCGCATCTTTATGTGCCATTCATTCATCCGCGGGTACCCTACAACGTCGGCAACATCGACAACTGCAGACCGCTGCCGCCTCTTCTCCGACAGCGTCCCGGTAGTACCGACCTCCTCCTTTCCCGTGGACACGATGATGATCTCCGGATCGTGCGAACTAAACATCTTCCATTTGTCCTAGGGCGACCCTATCCTCGCCCTCGGCGACCTCTGAGCCGCCGAAGCCCGGCTCGTCTCGGCGAGCAATCGCGTGCCCTAGCGCCCTCGGCGGACAAGTACCACGTTGAGCATCGGCGGCGTCCGATTCCGGTGAGCATCTCCCACCTCCTTTGATTCTGTACCGCTGGCGTCATCGACCGCTCGCGCTTCCGCCGTTGTCATCGCGCCGGTCCTTGCCAGCGGCGGCCGTCCGATCCGATCGATGGATAAGATAGAATGACTTAACCGAAGGTGCGTGATCAGGCCATGCGATCTAACTTGATCCAACGCACCGCGTTGCCGATCCGGCCGAACCGGTACCGTCCAACCAGAGTGTGCCGCGTGTCCCCTGTTCTGATTAAAACAGATTTTGAAACCAGATTTAAATACCATTTTCAAACCCCTGTAACTTTCAAACCACACGTCCAAAAATTATAAATTTTATGTCGTTGGATTCAGGAGAGCAAGACCTAGCCAACCATGCCCTTAGTTTAGCAAATAGTATTTGTTAGTTTGCTTGTTTTTGCAGATTCTTTTGTGAGCTTGTTTAGAGTATAAAAATTGTTTAAAATTGATTTTAGGGTTAAAACTTTTGCAAAATGGTTTGTTGTGACCTTAATGACCCTAGGAACCAACCCTTGGTGTTAAAAATGATTTTGGAAGGATTTAGGTTGGATTACTTGACTTAGCCATTTTCTAGCCAAATAAAAAGAATGGTTTTTGTTATAAAAATGTTTATGGAAAGAAAACTTTAAGAAAATGGTTTGATCAAACCCACTGACCCAAAACACCAAGTTTTTTAAATTAGCAACTCATTTGGTGAACAACTTAAGAGTTTTGCCTTGATAAAAACATTTTTCACCACATGAAATGATGAATGGATTTAAAAATGGTTTTGGATAAAACCCATTTGCAAATGACTTTGCCATTTTGGTAAATGACCAATTTGGACCTTATAGAGTTTAGAAGCCTAGTGGAGACCATCCTTACAAATAGAACCATCCTTTGCATGCTTACATGCATGACTTAAATCCCATTGTTTTGTGTGTGTTAAATTGTTTGATTGATTTATTGGTTTGGAATGCTAGTTGATTGACTTGTAGTGAAGTTAGAAAGTGTGAGACTAGAAAGATCAAGGAGTGAACCACCATTCCCTACCAAAAAGGTAAGTGATGCTTCATACTTCTTGTCCCATTACTTTCTCTATGCATTAGTGATTTTGCTAAGTAAAAACTTGCATGGATTTGCTAAGTATAGACCTTGCTATAAGAAAACCTAGTAGATGAATCCTTAGTAGGATTTTCCTAAGTTAAGATTCCTACTAATATCAAGCTTAGCCTAGCTAATAGAAAACATGGGTGGAAAATATATTCACACTATGGAAAAATCTCTAAGTCATAGGACTTATGTTTTTGTTTAATAAAACCACTAAGTCAATGAATCTCCTGGGTGGAATGGAAGGATTGGGTTATGTTGAGTGGTTACACAAGGCCATGGACTTGGGTTGTGTATCTCACTTGTGGAATGCCACCCAGGAACAAAGAGATTTGAGATGTCAAATGTTGAGAAGCTTCAAGTGCAACCACTTGGAAATATGGGCTCTGCCATGCTCATATAGGTTGCAAGAACTTAGCCATATGGACAGTGGGTGGTAGTGTTTGATAGGTTGGAACGCATCCATTTTGGTCTAAGGGAAAGCTTCTGAAAGATTTTGTCTTGGGAAACCAAGTCTTGTGGGGAAAGTGCACCACCTCTGCAGAGTGTAAAATCTAAGTACTTAGCCATGTCCCTGGTAAAGGACAATTTGAGCATCAAGACATGGAAGCAATCAAGGATATCATCATTCAAATTTCTAAGTTAAAACTTGTGGATTGAACAAGGGTTGTTTGAAATTTTCAATCTTTGATTAGGAGATGCCTTGCAAAGGATCTTCAATCTTTGATTGAGAAGAATGATTTTTGTCAAAGCAAAAACTTAGTATTTTCAAATGTTAAGGAAAAATCTATTTTGAGCAATGCAAGCCTCAACTCCACTTAGCCAAATGCATATAGATGATAGACTCCACTATACTGTTATAGTATCACTTGCCAATACAATTCAAATGTATTGACCCTTGTGGCTGTAACTTGTAATGTTGCATGTTTGATTGATTTAGTGAAGTGTGTTGATTAGAATTACAAAGTCTACAACCAACATGTTTGCCTGTGGCACTTTGAAGATGAAGGACCCCATGACTATAGTTATTCCGCTGCAATGTAATGTAATAGCCAAATGAGATATGTAAGATGTAATAAAATTATGTTATTCCTGGTTATAAGTTATGTTATGACCTTTGTTTCTTGATATTACATCTAAACTGTGGATGCTAGCTATTGATCCAGGGACTAGCATTGTAAAACACAGGAGGAATCTACCTTATTAGGTTGAGACCTCTACAATCGTGATGAAGTCCATCTGGTCCAGCCGGTCTAGCACGATCAAGTCCAGCACCTCAAAGCAGTGGTGCATCCGTGATCGCACACACGTACGGGTACCCCGATAACCTCCACGCCCTCGCTCCAGCGAATCAGCAAAAGCAACAAATCCTTCCAGAAAAGCCACCGGGAATATGTATCTCGCTGATCCGAGACCATGGGGAAATTCTAAAGGGGGGGAGAGAGATCCTTCGCGAGGAGGTGTGAGAGACAAGTGAGAGGAGGGGGTCCTTCTATAGGGGAGAGGGGGCAGCCCAAGGGGGCATGGCCGCCAGCCATGGAGGGTGCCCCCACCTCTCCCTCATTCATGTGGTGGAAGCTCCACTCACATAAAAACCTCTCCACTCACAATTCCACTCGCATGCATTAATTTTCCACCAAAATTAATGCAAGTTCTCATTTAAATAAAACTCTTTTATTTATTTATTCAGAATTTTGTTAATTACTTTAATTAAAAAACATTCACATAAAACCCCTTGCTAGTATTACATTTCACATGCAGAACCGTTTTGCAATTTCAACAAAGCAGATTCGGTGTCTAGTGAAATAAATTCCCGCGCTTTCCTTTTCTTTCTCTGGCATATCATTTGCTCCGAATGGTGTAGGTATCCCTTAAGTGTGTCACCCTACGGTTCACGAATAATGCATACATGATCGAGACCCCTCTCCGATAAATAATCAGCAGCGGGGCCTGGAGATCCGTACTAACTCCCACACATTCAACGATGACTTCGGTGATCGTGTGAACCTTTTACGCTAGTATCTTAATCCCTTTGTTTCACGATATATTACATGTCCGAGATTCGATCATCGGTATCTCCATACCTAGTTTGATCTTGTTACCGACATGCACTATTTTCTCGTTCTCGTGATACAACATTCTAGTGATCAAATCACTTGCTTGCAAGCTAATCAATGTGATATCACTGAGAGGGCCCAGAGTATATCTATCCGTCATCGGGATGAACAAATTCCACTCTCGATCCATGGGTCTCAACATAACACTTTAGTAGTTCTGAAGCCATCTTTATAATCACCCAGTTACGGTGTAACGTTTGATGTCATCGAGAAACTCTTCCGGTGTTAGTGATTGACATGATCTCATGGTCTAAGGATTAGGATCACTTCGTAAGTTGTTATAGCAATATAAACTCAATGAATTTGATCGTAATGCTATACTTTGGATGAATGTTCATCACATCATTACACTAATGTTGTGACCTCGTTATTAACAACATCCAATGTCCATGATCAGGAAACTTTGATCATCTTGTTAATCAACGAGCTAGTTTATAAGAGAGGCATAACTAGGAACTTCCTTTTTTTTATTAAACACACATGTATTAACGTTTCCGTATTAATACAATTATAGCATGCAAAATAAATATTTATCATAGATAAGGAATACGATAATAACCACTTTACTATTGCCTCTCGGGCATATTCCCTTCAAACCCTACCCAGGCGCAGGGTAGGGCCCACCCGCTCCTAGGGGGGTTTAGCCGCCCTGGCATGCCTCCTCGTCTCCCCTCTGGACTTCTTGTTCCCCATGGAATGTAATTGACTTTGATGTTTGTCCCGTCCAATTCCGAGAATATTTCTTTACTAACTTTTCTGAAACCAAAAATAGAAGAAAACAAGCATCTGGCACTATTGCAACTTGTTAATAGATTAGTACTAGGAAACATGTAAAAAGCACGTCAAAGTGTAGACAAGTAAAGCAAAGTAGATACTAAACAAGCATGGAGCATCAAAAATTATAGATATGTTTCCAACGTATCAACATCCCCAAGCTTAACTCCTGCTCGTCCTCGAGTAGGTAAGTGATAAAAAGAATAATTTTTGAGGTGACATGCACCCTCACAATAAAGATCCAACCATTTGCAAGCATTGAAATCTGGGATCAAAGAACTCTAAACATGTGCATGAAAGATGGAGTTCTAACAATAGGACATAGTAACTATGCATGCAACATGACAAGCTACAAACAAAGATCATGAATAACATGCATTGAAAAACATTTGTTTGTTTCACATGCAGAAAACATGGCATAGTGGCAATCAGCTTGTCCCTCATAGAGTAGCAAATAGATGCATAGGACACCTGCAAAGTTTACAAGGGTGACTAGAAACAAATAGCACAAGAACAAGTAATATCACAATATGCATCATTTAATAAGCTTTGGAACACTGCACACAGAATGACAACTATGCTCTCTTAATGGTGCCTAAAGGTAGAAGGTGGAGACTCAATAGTGGTGGAAGAAAGGCCTTTTTGTAAAGGAAGCAGGGATTACAAGTTTCAAAAAGAGCTTCCAAAAATTATGGTACTGGTTAGCTTTCAGCCCTCATTGCCCCTATCATAAGCATCTTGAAGTGGTTAAGGTTAAAGTGGCATATGCTTGACGAAGTATAAGTTGGCAATCTCAAGTCTCTTGAATACGAGGGCCACACCTCATGCATACTCAACTTTGGGTCCAGGTAAGTTCTTATCATTGTAAGTATTTGCATATCATTGAGAACTACCAACGGGGTACCCCTTGCACATGGTACAGGAGCTTTCCCATAACCAAAATGACAAGGCAAGCAGACAATGAGCATCTCAGCAATCTTTATATTTACCATATGCATAGCTTTTTATTTAGGATCTTCATAGATAGCTCATTATGGTGATGCTGCAAGTTTCCACCATGATTAGGCATGGCTTAGGCTAGCGTCCCAGGCGTTTCTCTAACATAGAATACAAACTCCATGGACTTACAAGTTCCATCTTTATTTCACACCGGTGACATCCATAGACAAAAGAGCATGATATCAACTGAGTACAAATTACAAGTGCAATGTTGAAAACATTCCCCGTGACAACACGGTTCTGCTAATTCCAACGTATAAGTGCAAACATATACAAAAAGTTGTCACAATGGTTCAAGTTTATTAGGGGCAAATAATAAAGTGTGCCATCAAGTTCGTGAGGGCTTTAATCACTAAGTTTTCACATAACAAAATAGTTTTTTAATTGGAAGATAGTTGAAAACTAGAATATACTTGGCATGGTGTAACACACCATGCATAGGAGTTTATAGTGGACACTTTGGAATAACTTGGTTTCTTGGGAGTTGGAGGCATGAGTAGAGCTTACTCATACAAGTGGAGGCTAGCAAAAAGACTAGGAGCAACCAACTAAGAGAGCAATAATGGCCATAATCATGTAGTGCAACAAAGCATACTAATCAAAGTAAAGAGTGGTACTACAAGTCAATGACTAAATGATCATAGGGGCTAATGGTGGCTTGTGAGAGTCATAACATGGTGTAAGCATGTGCCAAGTCAACCCAAGCAAAGCATCAAAGGAGAATACCACAATACTATGCTTTTGCATGCTAAAACAACACATAATTTCTTCAAGGCACACTAAGCAATCCCAATTATTTGGAACAAGACATGCTACAGAAACAATCACTAAGCATAAGGTCAAAACAACACCTAGCATGTCATGTTAAAGTCTAAGTCACAGTCAATGCAAGATCCTCTTGCACTTCAAGCAAGAACTTACTACTCCTTTCCAACACCAAGCAACTTATTTGCAAAAAAACACAGAGAGAATGGGGGGTCCAAACTACTCAAGCAAACTACAAAATTTAAGCAAAGCAAACGAAAACTAAGACGCTCCAAGAACAACACAACTGTCCATGAAACAATAAAAATGAAGTCTCTAGACAAACCTGAGCTTTTTATTGATGAAGAAGGGGATACCTTGGGCATCCCCAAGCTTTGATGCTCGTACCTCTTGGATAATTCTTGGGGTGACACCATGGTGGCACCCCCAAGCTTGAGATTTTGTCCATTCTTCATCTCTTTGCATCATTCTCTCTCTACACCTGAAAATTTTCCTATATACAAAACTTCACACAATCTTCATTAGCGATATTAGTGTATTCAAAAGATATTAGACCACTGGCAAAGCTTTGAAACAGCAAGGATTTTCACAAAAACACAAGCTACTGTAGTAACTCCTTCAAAAAACTCAAGTCACCTAAAGATAACTCAAAAAGGAATCAATAAGAAGCAAATGCAAATAATGGCAGAAATTTGTCAAAACAGACCAGCAGGTAGAAACCGATTTTTTCGAACATCTTCTGTTGCTCAAATCAAAAAGTGTTGAACTAGAGAAAGTTAGATAACATACTGGGGGATGTATTAATAAATATTTAGCTCAATCCGAGTTACAGATCATCCTCACGAATTTTTTTGTGGAGGACAGAAATCTGGTTCGGGACAACAACTCCCCGAATCTTACTTCCCTCTCATTAGAGGTCATTCTTGGCACAAAAGGCAAACAAAAAGGATAAGGAGAGGTCATTACTGAAGTAATAACTTCCAAGACTCAAGGAAACTCTTGGGTTATCTCCCAACAAGTACTTTTCTTTAACGCCTTTAAGTTAGGCACAAGAAGCAAGAAGAATCAAGTATTTTCAAATGAAGAAACAACCTTCTTGTTCTTTCCTTTCTTACCTTTATTCTTTTCCTTAGGGAAGTTATGATTGCTTACTAGAGGAGAAAAATGCATGATGCCTTTTCCCACATCTATTACTGCCCTAAGGTGTTTCAGTAGAGATCTTCCAAGTGTGATTTGTCCCTTGCCTACACATTCAATAACAAGATAATCAGTAGTCACCATTTTCCCTGAGATTTTTGTAAAAACACATTCAGCTATTCCAATGGGTAATATAGTGGCATTGTTGGTAAGAGAGATTTCCTCTCCTCCTTCAATAAGCCCCCAAAGACTCAAGGAATCAAAAATATCTTTAGGCATGAGACAAAATTCAGACATGATATCACAACGAGCATCAAAAAGTGTAGTACTTATTGAGACTTTGATTGTGGGAAACCACTTTGAAGGCTCAGAATTTATGGGAACATAATCATGGTAATAGCTAAGCGTGTGATAGCAACTATTCATAGCAGCAATACCGGTCTCAAGAGTGTTCAACCTAGCAAAAATATTTGTGAAAGAGGAATCAGACTTGCCAGGTGTACCATAGATCATGATTAATTTCCTTATGGCATCAAAAGCTTCATCCTCAGTACATAGTAAAAAATCTTTCTCAGCTACAGCATCCAAAGCATATCGAGCAATACCGCGGTAGAAACTATCAATAACCAAGATGAGGCTTACCTCAGGCTCAGTTTCCCTCTGGAAAGCAGAGATTCTAGACCAAGCTTCCTTAAAACTTTCTTCACTTTTTTGCATAAAAGTGGATATTTCTACCATAGGGGAAACAGAGGTTGATCCAAAACCAGACATGGTAGCAACTAGAGCTGGAACTTTTTTTTTTTGAATAAAGAATGCAAACCAAACTATACTAAAATTTTTTGGGTTAAAGAGGCAAACAAAACCAAGCAAAAGAAACAAATCAAAATAAAAACAAAGTAAAGAGAAAGGAAGTGAAGGGCACCCCTTGTGAAGATGTCCTTAGCCTCCCCGGCAACGGCGCCAGAAATCTTGATGCGTGCACCCAATGTTGACGTGGGATACTTTGTTGGAACCCCAAGAGCAAGGTGTGATGACCACAACAGCAAGTTTCCCTCAGTAGAGACCAAGGTTATCGAACCTGAAGGAGGAAGGAAACGTCTCAAAGGTGTTGCAAGCAACGTGGAGACCTGCACAACACAAACTCAAGACTTTGTCCCAACGAATCAGTGAGGTTGTCAAGCTCACCGGTTTGCTGTAACAAAGGATTAAACGTATGGTGTGGAAGGTAATGGTTTGCAGCAAGTAAACAAGTAACAGTGGAAGATATATCAATGGTAAAGATTGGACCGGGGTCCATAGTTCACTGGAGATGCTCTCCTTAGATAAACAACATGGCAAGAAGGGTAACAAATTATAGCAGGGCAATTGAAGGAACTGAGCAAGGCATAACAATGCAATTACTAGTCAGAAAGATCCTATGATGAGATTCTCTTGGGCAATACAACAAGATACATAGACCGTCATCCAACTCCATCTATGACTAGAAGTCCACCTTCAGGTTATCATCCGAACCCCCTCCAGTATTAAGTTACAAGCAACATACAACTGCTTTAAGCAAAGTGTGTAAGGTAAACAGTCCACATGTTCCATGAATAAGAGACCTTGTTTTCTCCCTAGTAGCAAAAGCACATCTACAACCGAAGATATTATTTCCTTGGAAACTAGAGGCATGAACCCACTATCGAGCATAAATACCCCCTTTTGGAGTCACTAGCAACTACTTGGCCAAAATAGCTACTAACAACGGAGAGCATGCAAGATTACGAACAACACAGACATGATAGAATCATAAAGACAAAACCATTAATCAAACCAACATAATAATATCAATATCCATCGGATCCCCGCAAACACAATATAACCATTTAGCTACTACATGGACCCATAGTCCAAGGTGGAACTACTCACACATCATACCGGAGAGAAAGCCTCCGGGATGATCTCCCCTCCGGTAGGGTGCCGGGAAAACTCTAGATCCCCCCGATCTAGGGACGATGGTGGCGGCGGCTACAGACGGTTTCGTGGATATTTGATCGGGTTCTTAGGGTTTCTGCATTAGGGGATTCTTATAGGCGAAGGGGGAGGTCGAGGCGGCGGCCAGAGGGGGCAATACCTACCCAGGCGCGGAGTAGGGCCCACCCGTACCTAGGGGGGTTTAGCTGCCCTGGCACGCCTCCTCGTCTCCCCTCTGGACTTCTTGTTCCCCACAGAAAGTAATTGACTTTGACGTTTGTCCCGTCGAATTCCGAGAATATTTAATTAATAACTTTTCTAAAACCAAAAACAACAGAAAATAGGCATCTGGCACTATTGCAACTTGTTAATAGGTTAGTACCAGAAAACATGTAAAAAGCACCACAAAGTGTAGACAAGTAAAGCAAAGTAGATACTAAACAAGCATGGAGCATCAAAAATTATAGATACGTTTCCGACATATCACTTAACGTCAGCGCTGTTTGTAGGCATGGCTGCTACCCACTTTGTAACATAGTCAACATCAACAATAATATGAGTATACCCTTTTGAAGGAGGGAAAGGACCCATAAAGTCAAATCCCGAACAATCAAAAGGTTCAATAACAAGAGAATAATTCATAGGCATTTCATTTCGTCTAGAAATGTTAGCTACTCGTTGACATTCATCACATGACAAGACAAACTTTATTGCATCTTTGAAAATGGTAGGCCAATAATCCAGATTGTAAGACCTTTTGTGCAGTCCTATACCCAGCATGGTGTCCTCCATAAGCACTGCCATGACATTTCCTCAATATCTCTTGTTGTTCAAATTCTGGAACACATCTCCGCATAATACCATCCACTCCTTCTTTGTATAAATGTGGGTCATCGCAAAAGTAATGGCTTAGATCATAAAAGAATTTTCTTCTTTGCTGAGCTGCAAAGGTTGGAGGCAAATACTTGGAAAGAATAAAGTTAGCACAATCAGCATACCAAGGACTTTCATGCGGACTTACCCTTATTGCAGCCAACTGCTCATTTGGAAAACTATCATTAATAGGCAATGGATCAAAAGAAATGTTTTCCAAACGAGATAAATTGTCAGCAGCAGGATTTTTAGCACCTTTCCTATCCATAATATCCAGATCAAACTCTTTCAAAAGCAACACCCACCTAATAAGCCTAGGCTTAGCGTCCTTCTTTGTCATAAGGTACTTAATAGCAGCATGATCAATATGAATAGTAACCTTTGAATCGACAATATAAGTTATAAACTTATCACAAGCAAAGATTATAGCTAATAACTCTTTTTCAGTAGTAGCATAATTATTTTGAGCAACATCTAGAGTCTTGCTAGCATAATGAATTACATACAACTTCTTATCAACACGTTGTTCAAGGATAGCACCCACAGCAAAATCATTAGCATCACACATAATTTCAAAAGGTAAACTCCACTTAGGTGGTTGGAAAATAGGATCAGTTATCAAAGCTTTCTTCAAGGTTTCAAAAGCTTCCTTACAATCATCATCAAAAACAAAAGGTACATCGTTTTGAAGAAGATTAGTAAGGGGATTCGAAAATTATAGAAATCTTTAATAAACCTCCTATAGAAACCAGCATGACCAAGGATACTACAAATACCTTTGATATCTCTAGGACAAGGCATCTTCTCAAATTGCTTCAATTTTGGCTCTGTCCACTTCAATGCCTATTTCAGAGATCTTGTGTCCAAGAACAATCCCTTCATTAACCATGAAATGGCATTTCTCCCAATTAAGAACAAGGTTGGTTTCTTCACATCTCTGCAAAACTTTATCAAGGTTGTGCAAACAGTTATCAAAAGAAGTTCCATAGACGGAAAAATCGTCCATGAAAACCTCCACAATTTCTTCACAAAAATCATGAAAGATAGCAGACATACATCTCTGAAAGGTAGTAGGAGCATTACATATACCAAAAGGCATACACCTATAAGCATAAGTACCATAAGGACAAGTGAAAGTAGTTTTCTCTTGGTCTCGTGCTTTCACAGCAATTTGAGAAAACCCAGAATGTCCATCAAGAAAGCAAAAGTGACTCTTTTTGGACAACCTCTCAAGCATTTTATCAATAAAGGGCAAAGGATAATGATCTTTCTTAGTACCTTTATTAATCTTTATAAAATCAATGCACATTCTGTACCCAACCACTACTCTTTGGGGTATAAGCTCATTATCTTCATTAGGCACAACAGTTATTCCTCCTTTCTTGGGAACACAATGAATAGGGCTAACCCATTGAATGTCAGCAACAGGATAAATAATACCAGCATCAAGGAGTTTTAATACCTCATTTCTTACCACATCCTTCATCTTAGGATTTAGAGGGCGTTGGTGCTCAACAACTGGTTTTGCATCAGGTTCTATATTAATATTATGCTGACATATAGTAGGAGAAATCCCTTTTATATCATCAAGAGTATAGGCCATAGCTCCTCGGTGTTTCTTCAGTATTTCCAGTAACCTCTCTTCTTCCTTTCCTAAAAGTTTAGAAGTAATAATAACAAGATAAACTTTCTTATCATCAAGATAAGCATATTTAAGATCATCAGGTAAAGGTTTTAATTCGAAAACAGGGTCCCCTTTAGGTGGTAGTGTGGTTCCCAAGTCTTCCATAGGTAGATTGTGCTTAAGCTGCTCCGACTGACGAAGGAAAACCTCGTCAATCTCATTTCTTTCCTTCATGAATACATCACTTTCATGATCTTCCATAAACTGATGCAAGGCATTGTTAGGAGCAAGAGAAATAGCAGAAAGTTGTTCAACCCTGAAATCCTCATCAGGCAGTTTATTTTCATAAGGAGTTTTAGTAAATTTGGAAAAATTAAACTCATAAGACTCTCCATCAAACTTAGTTAAAACTTTTTCCTTCCTACAATCTATGATAGCCCCACAAGTAATCAGGAAGGGTCTACCAAATATAATAGGATAGGTTTTACTAGCTTCTTTACCAAGTACTAGAAAATCAGCAGGATATTTAATCTTACCACAAAGGACTTCCATGTTCTTACAATGGCAATGGGGCAAAATTTCTCTCTATTAGCAAGGTAGATAACCACATCAATGTCCTTATGATCACAAGGACCAATTTCATGCATAATTTCCTTGTAAATCTCATAAAGAATAGCACTAGAACTAGCACCAATATCACATAAACCAGAATAGCTATGATTACCAATTCTCACAAAAAGCACAGGGACACTAGATTTTCTAGCTCTTTTAGGATGAGAAACAATATTAGTAGAGTCTTCACAGAAGACAATTTGCTCATCCTCTACATTTATAGTGACAAGATCTTTCACAATAGCTACCACATGCTCAATATCAATAAGCGCATCGGGCTCCATAGTTTTCTTTGCGCTTTTGCTAACCACATTAGCTATAATAGAATGTTCCCTTACCTTGGCGGGAAAAGGGATTTTCTCAACATAAGGTTCATGAAAAATAGGATCAACAGTACCAACCTCTATGCTAGGAGGAACATGGGTAACAGTGTCTTTATAAGGAGCATGGTACTTGTCCCACTCTTTCTTGGGAATTTCAATGTAAGAGGCAAAGGCATTAAAACATTTTGCAAGAACTTTAGGATCAAGACCATACTCAATACTAATATCACGGAAGTCGTCAGTTCCCATAAAAGATTTAATGCATTCATAATCATAGTTTATACCCGAGCTTCTTCCGTTGTTATCCTCCCAAGCTTCAGTGTTTTCTTGAATACGGTCTAGTAGATCTCATTTAGCTTCTTCCTTCAGACGTGTGAATGATCCAGCAGAAGAAGTATCTAGTAAATCTTTATCATGAAGAGAAATCCTAGCATAAAAGTTATTGATAATAATATTGTTAGGGAGTTCATGAATAGGTCATTTAAGCATTAGTAACTTCAATCTCCCCCAAGCTTGAGTTGTACTCTCTCCATCACGAGGCCAAAAGTTATATATAAGATTTCTATCCTTATGAATCTCACTAGGAGGATAAAAGTTAGAATAAAAGAGAGATGCAATTTCCTCCCATTCCATGGATTGTACATTCTTCAGCAACTTATACCATTCTTCAGCTCTCCCTTTCAAGGATATGGAGAGTAACTTCTTCTTCACATGTTCAGTTGTGATACCTGCACACTTAAACAACCCGCATAATTCATGGATAAAAAGCAAATGATCACCAGGATGGACAGTTCCATCCCCAAACTAATAATTATCCATAACTCGATCAACAATACTTGTAGGTATCTTAAAAGGATCTATCTCAACAGGTGGTGGTTCATCTACTACCCTAATAGTGGTAGTAGTTTTCCCAAACAGAAAACCAAGTGGGTAATCCATATTGGAAACATAGCAACAAACAGAAACAAAAGAAATACTCACAGTAGAAATTTCCTTTACCAGTTCCACTCTTTAATAGTGCTTCACTCCCCGGCAATGACGCCAGAAAATAGTATTGATTACCCACAAGTGTAGTGGGTGTATCGCAGTACTTTCGACAAATAGGAGTGTCGATCCCAACGAGGAGCAGAAGGTGTTGAACAGTGGTATGGAGTAGGAAATCTTTGTAAATACTTAGCAAAAGGATTTTTAGTGGTTTTCTGATAAGACAATAAAACAAAGAGCAAGTAATAAATAAAACGAACAAACGGAGCAAGTGGCTCAATAATTTCTTAGCAAAGGACAAGACGGTGGAAATACTTATAAGGACCAAACGTTCTGGAGGACACATGGGAATTTTGTCAAGTGCTTTCGCTTCAAATAGATGAGTACTCTTCTTTGGTGTTGTAAGTGTTGTGTGGGTGAACCTGTGCTAACATACGGACCTTACTTGGACTAATACATACTTGTGATTAAACCCCCTGCAAGCATCCGCAACTACAGGAAAGTAATGAAGATATAAATCTAACCACAACCTTTAACTCTGAGATCCTACACTCCCTTGTGCAAAGGCGTCCTAACGAGGGTTCAGGTTTCTGTCACTCCAGCAAGCCCACAATTAGTATCCAAATACACAATTCATTCCCCTAGGCCCATAAATGGTGAAGTATCATGTAGCCGACGTTCACATGACAACACTAGAAGAATAGTACCACAACTTAAATACTAAACCATTGAATAATAACTCAACACAAATCCACTACTAACAACATGACGTCTCCCATGTCCTCAAGAACAAAACGAACTACTCATGAGACATCATATTTATCACGATCAAAGATGATAATGATATGGTAATAGATAACAATCTGAACATAAACAATAATCCAGTGGTTCCACTCACAAGCATCAACTAGAATAGTAATTAACACCGGGACGGTTTTCCCCTAATAAACTAAAGAAATATCCAACACAATTGTTACATCGGGATGGAGTGGTGATGATGGTGGTAGTGGAGATGATGGTGTGGATGATGATGATGATCCCGATGAATCCAAGCTTGATGACGGTGTTGATGGCGATGCTCTCCCTTCTCCGGGAAGGAATTCCCCCGATAGAAATCTGTCTGCCAGAGAGATATTTCTCTCTCGGTCTTTTCCGGCCCACAGAGGCAGTGGAAATCTATATGTGGTCGCTCTCCTGGTGTTAGGGTTCCGGAGGGAAGATATAGGCGAGTGGGCAGAGTCGGGAGCTAGGCACGTGGGCCACAGCTTCCCTAGGCGCGGCCTAGGGGGCCCGCGCCTAGGGGGTGTGTGCCCCCTGTGGCCCTTCTTCGCTTCCCCTTCTGGCTTCCTCGGTCTTTTGGAAAAATATAATTTTCCCATATTTTTCTGGTATTTTTCTGATCTTCGCAAAATTGCATCAAAACACCAATTTTTCCATCAGAATCCAGACTCCGGCGGTTCATCCTCCAAGAATCATCCAACATGCAAAAACAAATGAAAAGATATAAGTAATACCTCATAATAAGACATATATCAATGAATAGAGGCAGATTATGATATGGAATGGTGATGCAAATTGGGTGTATCATCTATCTCAAACCTTTCCGTCCACCCCACGTGAAAAAGACAAATTCCTGCCGAATCGGTAGGAAATGGGTTAGATTTGAACTATAGGTACATGATATGATGCTCATGATTTTTTGCAAAAATCATTTTTAGGTTCACAATATGCTAATTCATCAGAGATCTAATGCAAGTTTAATGAGGCTCAGCCTCGAGCTAAGAATCTTCAAGTCCCTCGATTTAGAAAGTTTGACGATAGTTTGAAACGGGCATACAAAATTCAAAAACGATCGAAATAATGCAAAACCTTCGTGTGGTGTCATATTATGTGGCATCGTTGCATGGAAAAATACCAAACTTCGTATATTGATTGTGTCTGAAAAAACCTTCACAAAATGACCTATCTCAATCGAGGTTTTCTAGATTTCAGGTCAAATGACCAATATTGTTGCTAGAACCATGGTATAGTTTGCGATAATGTGCCCATATTGTTCAGGCATATGTATCATGGGATGGCGAACAATGTTGCAAGAGGAAGTTTTCTTTTTCGTCGCACCAAAAAGCCATTTCTTATTTTCCGAGTGCAAAAAACAGGGTGTTTTGTGAAGTAACCACCAAATGAAAGTTTCAAAATGATAATACCCCCATTTTCAAAAATACTAGACCACTTTGAATGGATAATTTCCCAACCGGGGTTTCTCAAACCTTTCCGTCCACCCCTCGTGAAACAGACAAATTCCTGCCGAATCGATAGGAAGTGAGTTAGATTTGAACTATAGGTACATCATATGATGCTCATGATTTTTTGTAAAAATATTTTTAGATTAATAATATGCTATTTCATCAGAGATCTAATGCAAATTTAGTGAGGCTCGGCCCCGAGCTAAGAATCTTCATGCCCCTCGATTTAGAAAGTTTGACGATAGTTTGAAACGGGCATAAAAAATTCAAAAACGGTCGAAATAATGCAAAACCTTTGCATGGTGTCATATTACATGACATAGTTTCATGGAAAATACCAAACTTAGTATATTAATTGTGTCTCAAAAAAACCTTCATAAAATGACCTATCTCTATCGAGGTTTTCTAGATTTCAGGTCAAATGACCAATGTTATTGCTAGAATCGCGGTATAGTTTGCGATAATGTGCCCATATTGTGCATGCATGTGTATCATGGGATGGAGAACAATGTTGCAGGAGGAAGTTTTCCTTTTCGTCGCACCAAAAAGCCATTTCTTATTTTTTGAGTGTAAAAAATGGGGTGTTTTGTGAAGCAACCACCAAATGAAAGTTTCAAAAATGATAATACCACATTTTTCAAAAATACTAGACCATATTGAATTGATAATTTCCTAACCTGGGTATCTCAAACCTATATATTAGATACAAACAATAGGCGGATGTATATCCGTAGAGAACATACCGTTGAAGACTGGCAAAGCTTAACGAGTTCAAACTCGTGGTTGATGTAGACGATCTCTTGCCGATCTCAAGATCGAGAGGAAGTCCTAGCACATAAATTAGCGAGCATCCGTGCCTTTTACACGTCCGAGGCACCGAGCAACCTCCGCCTCCTTGCTCTAGTGATGCAGCGAAAGCATAACTCTTTCTTGTCGAATAGCCACCGGGAACATGTATCTCGCTAGTCCGAGACCATGGGGGATAAATACTAGAAGGGGGAGAGAGATCCTTCACGAGGAGGTGTGAGTGAGAGAGAGGTGCGGGGGCTCCTTTTATAGGAGGCGAGGGGCACTCAAGGGGGTGGCCGCCGGCCATGGGGGCTGCCCCCTCCCCTCCTTCATTCATGTGGGTGGACACTCCACTCACACAAATGTCTTTCAATTCCCTCCACTCAAAAACCCACTCAAATTCCCATTAAATTTCCACCAAATGTAATGCAAACTCTCATTAAATAAAACCTCTTCTATTTATTCATAATTTTGTCAATTAATTTAATGACAAACATTCACATATAACACCTTGATAGTATTTCATTTCACATGCAAAAACACTTTCTGCAATTTCACCCGAAAACCCGTTTCGATATCTAGTGAAATAAATTCCTGCGCTTGTTATTCTTTCCGGCATGAAACTTTTGCTCCAAATGGATGTCGGTGTCTCTTAAGTGTGTCACCCTACGGTTCGCAAATAATGCGTACATGATCAAAACCCCTCTCAGATCAATAATCAGAAGCGGGACCTTGAGATTCGTACTGACTCCCACACATTCAACGATGACTTTCTTGTGATCGTTAGAACCTTTTACGCTAGTATCTTAATCCTTTTGTTTCATGATATATTACATGTTCGAGATTCGATCATCGGTATCTCCATACCTAGTTTGATCTCGTTACTGACATGTACTCTTTTCTTGTTCCCGTGATATATCATTCTAGTGATCAAATCACTTGCTTAGAAGCTAATCAATGTGATATCACCAAGAGGGCCAAGAGCATATCTATCTATCATCGGGATGAACAAATTCCACTCTTGATTCATGGGCCTCAAAATAACACTTTCGTAGTACTGAACCCATCTTTATAATCACCCTATTACGGTGTGACGTTTGATGTTATCAAGATACTCTTCCGGTGTTAGTGATTGACATGATCTTATAGTCTAAGGATTAGGATCACTTCATATGATTTTATAGCAATATAAAGTCAATGACTTAGATCGTAATGCTATACTTCGGATGAATGTTCATCACAACATTACATTAATGTTGTGACCTCGTTATTAATAACATCCAATGTCCATGATCAAGAAACTTTGATCATCTTGTTAATCAACAAGCTATTTTATGAGAGAGGCATAACTAGGAACTTTCTGTTTGTTTATTAAACACACATGTATTAACGTTTCCGTATTAATACAATTACAGCATGCAAAATAAACATCTATCATATACTTGGAATATACATAATAACCACTTTATTATTGCCTCTCATGGCATATTCCCTTCATGATGCTCATGAGTTTTTGCAAAAAATTACTTTTAGGTTCACAATATGCTATTTCATCAGAGATTTAATGCAAGTTTAGTGAGGCTCAGCCCCAAGCTAAGAATCTTCACGCCCGCCGATTTAGAAAGTTTGACGATAGTTTGAAACGGGCATAAAAAATTCAAAAATGATCGAAACAATGCAAAACCTTGACGTTGTGTCATATTATGTGACATAGTTGCATGGAAAAATACCAAACTTGGTATATTGATTGTGTCTCAAAAAAACCTTCACAAAATGACCTATCTCACTCGAGGTTTTCTGGATTTCAGGTCAAATGACCAATGTTATTGCTAGAATCGCGGTATAGTTTGCGATAATGTGCCCATATTGTTCACGCATGTGTATCATGGGATGTCAAACAATGTTGCAGGAGGAATTTTTTCTTTTCGTGGCACCAAAAAGCCATTTCTTACTTTCAGATAAATGAAAGTTTCAAAATTATAATACCCCATTTTTCAGAAATACTAGACCATTTTGAATGGACAATTTCCCAACCGGGGTATCTCAAACCTTTCTGTCCACCCCTCGTAAAACAGACAAATTCGTGCTGAATCGATAAGAAGTGAGTTAGATTTGAACTATAGGTACATGATATGATGCTCATGATTTTTTGTAAAAATCATTTTTAGATTCATAATATGCTATTCCATCAGAGATCTAATGCAAATTTAGTGAGGCTCCTCCCCGAGCTAAGAATCTTCATGCTCTTCGATTTAGAAAGTTTGACGATAGTTTGAAACGGACATAAAAGATTCAAAAACGATCAAAACAATGCAAAACCTTTGCGTGGTATCATATTATGTGACATAGTTTCATGGAAAAAATACCAAACTCGGTATATTGATTGTGTCTCAAAAAAACCTTCACAAAATGACCTATCTCAATCGAGGTTTTCTGGATTTCAGGTCAAATGACCAATGTTATTGCTAGAATTGTGGTATATTTTGCGATAATATGCCCATATTGTACACGCATGTGTATCATGGGATGTCGAACAATGTTGCAGGAGGAAGTTTTCCTTTTCGTCGCAACAAAAAGGCATTTTTATTTTCCGAGTGTAAAAAACAGGGTGTTCTGTGAAGCAACCACCAAATGAAATTTTCAAAATGATAATTTCCCAACCTGGATATCTCAAACCTTTCCATCCACCCCTCGTGAAAAAGACATATTTCTGCCGAATCAGTAGGAAATGGGTTAGATTTGAATTACAGGTACATGATATGATGCTCATCATTTTTTGCAAAAATCATTTTTAGGTTAACAAGAAGCTAATTCATCAGAGATCTAATGCAAATTAGTGAGGCTCAGCCCTAGGCTAAAAATCTTCATGCCATCGATTTAGAAAGTTTGACGATAGTTTGAAACAGGCATACAAATTTCAAAAACGATCGAAACAATGCAAAACCTTTGGGTGGTGTCATATTATGTGACATAGTTGCATGGAAAAATATCAAACTTGGTATATTGATTGTGTCTCAAAAAAAACCTTCACAAAATGACCTATCTCAATCGAGGTTTTCTAGATTTCAGGTCAAATGACCAATGTTATTGCTAGAATTGCGGTATAGTTTGCGATAATGTGCCCATATTGCTCATGCATGTGTATCATGTGATAGCGAACAATGTTGTAGGAGGAAGTTTTCCTTTTTGTCGCACCAAACAGCCATTCCTGATTTTCCGAGTGCAAAAAACGGGGTGTTTTGTGAAGCAACCACCAAATAAAGGTTTAAAAATGATAATACCCCATTTTTCAAAAGTACTAGAACACTTTGAATGGACAATTTCCCAACCAGGGTATCTCAAACCTTTCCGTCCATCCCTCGTGAAACACACAAATTCCTGCCAAATCGATAAAAAGTGATTTAGATTTGAACTATAGGTACATGATATGATGCTCATCCTATTTCATCAGAAATCTAATGCAAATTTAGTAGGGGCTCAGCCCCGAGCTAAGAATCTTCATGCCGTTCGATTTAGAAAATTTGAAGATAGTTTGAAATGGGCATAAAAAATTCAAAAACGATCGAAACTATGAAAAACCTATGCCTGGT
This sequence comes from Avena longiglumis, assembly GCA_030063025.1. Classification (NCBI taxonomy): domain Eukaryota; kingdom Viridiplantae; phylum Streptophyta; class Magnoliopsida; order Poales; family Poaceae; genus Avena; species Avena longiglumis. Next base: position 76,335,581 of record CP125974.1, on the reverse strand, counting down.
ATCATATTATGTGACATAGTTTCATGGAAAATACGAAACTTGGTATATTGATTGTGTCTCAAAAAAACCTTCACAAAATGACCTATCTCAATCGAGATTTTCTGGATTTCACGTCAAATGACCAATGTTATTGCTAGAATCGTGGTATATTTTGCGATAATGTGACCATATTGTGCATGCATGTGTATCATGGGATGGCGAACAATGTTGCAGGGAAAAGTTTTCCTTTTCGTCGCAACAAAAAGCCATTTTTATTTTCCGAGTGTAAAAAACAGGGTGTTTTGTGAAGCAACCACCAAATAAAACTTTCAAAATGATAATACCACATTTTTACAAAATACTATACCATATTTAATGGACAATTTTCCAACCTGGATATCTCAAACTTTTCCGTCCACACGTCATGAAAAAGACAAATTCCTACCGAATCGGTAGGAAATGGGTTAGATTTGAACTACAGGTACATGATATGTTGCTCATGATTTTTTGCAAAAATCAGTTTTAGGTTCACAATATGCTAATTCATCAGAGATCTAATGCAAGTTTAGTGAGGCTCAGCCCCGAGCTAAGAATCTTCATGGCCCTTGATTTAGAAAGTTTGACGATAGTTTGAACGGGCATACAAAATTCAAAAACGATCAAAACAATGAAAAACCTTTGTGTGGTATCATATTATGTGACATAGTTGCATGGAAAAATACCTAACTTGGTATATTGATTGTGTCTCAAAAAACCTTCACAAAATGACCTATCTCAATCGAGGTTTGCTGGATTTTAGGTCAAATGACCAATGTTATTACTAGAAGCGCGGCATAGTTTGTGATAATGTGCCCATATTGCTCACGCATGTGTATCATGGGATGGCGACCAATATTGCAGGAGGAAGTTTTCCTTTTCGTCGCACCAAAAAGCCATTTCTTATTTTCCGAGTGCAAAAAACAGCGTGTTTTGTGAAGCAACCACCAAATGAAAGTTTCAAAATCATAATACCCCATTTTCAAAAATACTAGAACACTTTGAATAGACAATTTCCCAACCGGAGTATCTCAAACTTTTCCATTCACTCCTCGTGAAACAAAAAAATTCATGCCGAATCGATAGAAGTGAGTTAGATTTGAACTATAGATACATGATATGATGCTCATGATTTTTTGTAGTAATAATTTTTAGATTCATAATATGCTATTTCATCAGATATCTAATGCAAATTTAGTGAGGCTCGACCCCGAGCTAAGAATCTTCATGCCTCTCGATTTAGAAAGTTTGACGATAGTTTGAAACAGGCATAAAAATTCAAATACGATCGAAACAATGCAAAACCTTAACGTGGTGTCATATTATGTGACATAGTTGCATGGAAAAATACCAAACTTGGTATATTGATTGTGTCTCAAAAAAACCTTCACAAAATGACTGTGGCATCCCGCAAAACCACTACTAGAAAATCGCGTTGATTTTGTGCATTGCATCGTCATCATCATGCATTGTTTGCCTAAAACTATTTCCGCAAAGCCTGTTTTTGTTTTCTAAAACGCCCCATCTTAATTATAACGCAAACCCCAGGTCTCCGGATTATTTTTGTTTGTCTGCTATCGGTTTGCAAACGGTGCATTTAAAATTAAATAAAATATTAAATTATTTTAGTGGGGGCAGTTGAACCGGCCGATTCGACCCGAACGACCACCCCCAGGAATTTAAACGACCACCCCAATTCCAATCGGTCCACCCCAAAAATCCCTAATCTACCCAACCTAGTCTACCCACCCCTCTGGCCACCTCACCCCACCTATCCCAGGCCGCCACGTCACCCTGCCTCTCCCTCCCAACCAATCCCTTATGCCACCTCTGCCACTTCCTCACCTCTCTCTCTCACCCCTCAGCCCACACACGCACGCAACACACCCACACACACTGCCCCAACCGCCGGCTGGCCCACCACCTGCCCCCTGTCCTGCGTCCCACCTCCCCACCTGGAACCTCCCTCGATCCCCCCCAGCCTGCATGTCCCTCTCTCTCCCTTCTTCTCCCGCTGACGCCTTGACCTCCGCCGCGCCTCCGCCTCACCTCCCCACCCTCTCCCCCATGGCTCTCTCATGAGCCGGCCGCCTCCTCCGCCCTTCAGCTCCACCGCCACCCGCCTCGCCCGCCTCCTCCGCTCGCCCCTCCTCTCGCCCTGGTCCACCGGCCGCCTCGCCCTCCCCGGCCGCGCGCCTCCCGCGCCCCTCTCGAGCCGCCTTTGCCTCGCCGGCTCATCGCTCGCCCGGCGTCCTCCTCCAACCCGCCACCTCGCCTCGCCCTCCAGGTCCATCCCGCCGCTTCCAGCGCTTCCGTGGCCACCCCGCCGCCTCGGCTCGGCAGTCCGCCGCCCGTGCCCCTTCGCTCGCCCCGTGCTCGGTTCCGGCCACCGCCAGGCCCGCCTGCGGCCTTCCCGGACCGACCTCGCCGCTGTCGCCAGACGCCGGCCTCGTTTTCCGTCGCCGTCGCGGCGCCCTCCCGCGAGCGCCTCGGGCCGCCACCACCAGATCCCCTCGCGAGCACCTAACCTTCGCCACCCTCCGTGCAGGCCAGCATCCGAGGCAGCCTCAGGCTGCACCCTTGTGTTCCGCGCGTGGGAGCCGCATGAGTTTTCCTGTGGTTGCAGGTCGTTTGTTTTTCTGTGGCCAGCATCCCGTCACCAACCGTCCTTGTCCTGTGTGTGAGGGTCCGATCCGCTAAAGCGTCTCCCGTGGCAAAACCATATCACAATGTCGCCAAGATCTTCCAAGTACAGATCAACGCCAAGTTCCGCCAAGACCCGTTATCGGACTCCGGAGCCCGCCAAGTTCTTCCACGTGGACCCAATGAACCGAAGACCGACCCCGTGACGAGTGCATCGACCCCCACCAAGATCTACCGACGCCGAGAACCCGGACGCCAAGATCTACCTCTCTGACCCGAAGCCCGCGATGATGTTGAACCAAGATCCCCATCGGACAAGATCGTCACCAAGACCGTCCCATGTTGACGTCCGAAGACCGATCCCGGAGTTCGAAGACCGACCCTTTCGAAGACGCCGAGACCCGAGACACCAAGATCTCCGCCGTGTAACGGCAAGACCGACGACACGGCCCGACGACCGCGGATGCGACAAGTTCTCCTTCCCGGATGCGAGCCCCAGATCCGAAGACCGCCAAGATCTACTCCGCTATCCGAAAACGATCCCGTCAAACCCCAGATCCGAACCTCGCCGACCCGTCGAACCCTGAACCCTGAGACCGACCCCGAACCCCGGAACCCCAAGATCGCCGAACTCTAATGTGTGAACCTTTTTCCCGAGCTCCTATTTTATAAATGCTAAATATAAAACCTATTGCATAATCATCATTCATCTTGCATGCATGCTTGTCTGTGGTTTGGGGGGCCTTATGCCGATTCACCATCTAATTAAATATGGGGCCCATATGCAGGCAAATCTAGCCTTATATTGGCCTCATTTAAACTTGTATAGCGAACCGGTGTGATCTTTTTCCATGTTATAACAACAGTTAAATTGCGGGGTAGCTAAACAACATGGGCCATCTAATTAATTGTCGGGACCCCGGTTCCACTTAATCTTGCCCAATTGCATCGCATCTTTGCCATGTCATTCATCATACATGCATCATGCCGATCTTCTGCCGTTGTATTAAATAGTGCACCCGGTGTTTCTTCTAGTGTTTTGGTTCTTCGCGGATAAGGCCGTTGAGTTGATGCGAGTGTCGACCCGATCTTCGGTTGAACCTTCGACGATGTTTTCAGGCGAGCATCCCCCCCTTTCTACCTATCTTACTTTTATAGTATTTATTCCCTCCTGTTGATCTATTGCTATCTGTGTTGCGATGCTCTAGTTTCCGTACCCTTGATATCCCTTGCGGCCTTATATTGCCTTGGACACATCCTATTCCCTGTTTTTTGGTAGATAGTTGGACTTGCGCGTCGTAGTCGCTTGCTCAAGTGCTTTTGCGTGTTGTCAAGTGCCACAGTTGTTGGTGTATTGCCGCATGTTTGACGTTGGAGATGATCATGGTTTTACTTATCGTTCACTTTAATTCCTGTTTAACAACTAAAATTGAAATAAGCAGAGGCATCGGTGGGTGATAGATAATATTTGGTTTCCGAACGCCCACTTGTGTCCCGTAGGACCCCGAGTACTTGATACCTGTTCCTTGATTTATCGCGCTATCCACATCCGGGAGGATTATGGGACCCCGAGCGAGCTTGATTCATCTTATTTCTTGGGGCCACAAACTAGTTTGAGGTTTTATTTATTATCTGTACTTATGCCATGCTTTCGCTTTATTTAAATTGTGCGATGATAGCACACTTTTGTTTAGGATCGGGACACGATTCAGGTGTCGACAAGCCCAGTTTTGGGTTCCCGATCGTTCACAAGAAGATACCCAAACCTTGAGTCCGTTTGAGTCGGCTAACTTCGGTGGTAGCTTAATGGGGTGGCCCCCTGAAATATTTCTGAATCCTGTGATTGCTTTGTCGTGAAGGCCTCGTTGGGTTTTGATTTGGTTTTTCCGAGGCTGATCGAGTGTGTGTTGCTATTTGTGCACCCTGGACGGGTTAAAACTTTCTGAAAGCCGTGTCCGCGGTTATGGACGACTTGGAGCACAGTATCTCGATCATAGACAAGCATAACTAAAGTACTACTATAAATTTGACTTTATCATGACTAGTAATCAGCTTCACTATAATGGAATGACTAAATAAACCTGCCAACAATTGCTTGTTTGGAGTGTCGCTTGCGACCATTGTACCTAACTAGTAAGTATTGCAACTACAACGGAATGGCTAAATAAAAGTACCAACAACTGCTGGGTTTTGGTTTATCTCATGCTATCATGTCGATTAGTAATTTTGCTTCTAGCGGAATGATTAACTAAAAGGGCCCTTGCTTCTTTATCGTGACGATTATCTATACGACTAGTAATTGCTGCAACGATAATCGAATAAATAAAACGCCAACTGTGAGTTCCTCGGTTGACTTCCTCGTTTGGTCTCGGGAAACACCAGGATGGGTTTTGTTTGATGGTAGTATCAGTTGGTTCCGAATAGGTCTTTCTTCCCCTCTCGATTGCCGCCATTGTATCGAGTCTCTATAGGTTGTTTAGTGCATCTTTCGCCGATCCACCATACCTATGTGGCGAGGACGCGAATTCTAGTCTCGCCGTGTCTTGGCCTCGATCGACGCTCCTCTTTTCCTTTGCCCTTTGTCGGCACCTTTTGTTTAAGCAGGTTTTGAGAGCGGCGTCGTTAGCGTGGTTACCCTTCCGGCTTGGCTCGGCAGGGTTATGGACGCCATTGGTTATTCTTCGGGCTCTTAGCCCCATTTGCATCTTGTCCGTAGTTGGACGCCTATCGCTTTCAAGGTGATTTGGATCTTTGTATATTAAATCTGTATTCTTGACTCATTGAGTCATATATATATCTGCTCGTGGGTCCCATCGAGGACATTGTGTAATGTTATTACTTCGTTTTCCACCCTTGCGAAAGTGCTGGTGGCACCTTTGAATCGTTTCTATGCGGGTTTGGCGGGTTTCACTAAGACTTGCATAGGTCCGATTCTGAGGGTGTTACAGAGTGGTATCAGAGCTCAGCATTTGCGATACCCCAAAAGTCCAGCCTGTAGGATAACCTAGCTAACGGCCGAAGTAGAGTGTCCAAAACTATTTTTGAAAATCGGTTGGATAGTTCTGGTTAGGTCTGATTTTTACTCCTTACCCCTCTGCTATTCTCCTCTTATCTCGACGTGTTTTGAATCCGCTCTCTTCTCGCTCTTCGAGTCCAGGATTTCTCGTGGTTGGGTTCCGTCGTACCTTCAGGGTCTCGCTTCCTCCTTTGGTAACGGTGATGCTACGTCCGGTGTTCATGCTGCCCGAGGAATCCTTCGTCGGTGGTACCATTCTTTGTTCCTTGTTTGTGCCTTCCGGTGTTTTCCGACGCGACGACATCATCTACGCCAGATCCGATGCAGAGTCTGCATCACTCCTTTGTTCCGAACCTCGCTTGTCGAGATCTTCAGTCTAATTCCGAGAGTTGGTTGCATAATCCGCCTATTCGTTCGCAGAGTAATGGTTTGGGTGCGCGATGGACTGATCACCATCTGACTACTCTTATCATTCACTCTTGTACATCGAATCTGTGGATCCAGCGATTTTACTCCGTCCACGGATGCTAGAGGTGGCTTTATTTGTTGATACCTCTACCTTCGACCTTTTGTTTCCGGAGTGTTCTCCCGACGATCACGGACAACGACCTCTTGTTAGTGGTGTCGCGAGGATCTACATGAAGCGAGAAGATTCGGATCACCGACCTTCCTTCCGGTACCATGAGGCGGATCTCGAGGGCGAGATCCATTGTTAGTGGTGTCGAATTGTGGCATCCCGCAAAACCACTACTAGAAAATCGCGTTGATTTTGTGCATTGCATCGTCATCATCATGCATTGTTTGCCTAAAACTATTTCCGCAAAGCCTGTTTTTGTTTTCTAAAACGCCCCATCTTAATTATAACGCAAACCCCGGGTCTCCGGATTATTTTTGTTTGTCTGCTATCGGTTTGCAAACGGTGCATTTAAAATTAAATAAAATATTAAATTATTTTAGTGGGGGCAGTCGAACGGGCCGATTCGACCCGAACGACCACCCCCAGGAATTTAAACGACCACCCCAATTCCAATCGGTCCACCCCAAAAATCCCTAATCTACCCAACCTAGTCTACCCACCCCTCTGGCCACCTCACCCCCACCTATCCCGGTAGCCACGTCCACCCCTCTCCCCAACCAATCCCCTTATGCCACCTCCGCCACTTCCTCACCTCTCTCTCACCCTCACCACACACGCACGCAACACACCCACACACACCGCCCCACCGGCTGGCCCTGCCCCACCAGACGTCCCACCTCCCCACTGAACCTCCTTGATCCCCACCCCGAAGCGCCCGCAGTCCCCTCTCTCCTCCCTTCTTCTCCCGCTCCGACGGCCAACCTCACAAGGCCTCCGCCTCACTTCCCACCCTCTCCCCTCGCTCTCTCCATCGAGCCCGGCCGCCGCTTCCCAGGCTCCACCGCCCTCGACCCCGCCTCCTTCGCTCGCCTCCTCCTCGCCCGCTCCGCCTCGCCCTCCCGGCCGCCGCCTCCGCGCCCGCTGAGCCGCCTTCCGTCTCGGCCATCCTTCGCCCCGACGTCCTCCTCCAACCATCGCCTCACCGACCTCCAGTCCATCCTGCGCCCGGCTTCCATCGCTTCCGGCCGACCCCGCCGCCTCGGCTCGGCGATGCCGCCCGTGCCTCGCGCTGCCCGTGCTCGATTCCGGCCACCGCCAGGCCGCCACTGCCTTCCCCGACCTCGCTCTTCGCCAGCCGGCCTCATTTTCTCAGCCGTCGCGGCGCCCTCCCTGGCGCCTCGGCCACCACCAGATCCTCGCGATCACCTAACCTTCGCCACCCTCCGTGCGAGCCGGCATCCGGCAGCCTCAGCTGCACCCTTGTGTTCCAGCGTGGAGCCGCATGAGTTTTCCCGTGGTTGCGGTCGTTTGTTTTTCTGGCGGCATCCGTCACCAACCGTCCTTATCCTGTGTGTGAGGGTCCGATCCGCTAAAGCGTCTCCCGTGGCAAAACCATATCACAATGTCGCCAAGATCTTCCAAGTACAGATCAACGCCATGTTCCGCCAAGACCCGTTATCGGACTCCGGAGCCCGCCAAGTTCTTCCATGTGGACCCAATGAACCGAAGATTGACCCCGTGATGAGTGCATCGACCCCCACCAAGATCTACCGACGCCGAGAACCCGGACGCCAAGATCTACCTCTCGGACCGGAAGCCCGCGATGATGTTGAACCAAGATCCCCATCGGACAAGATCGTCACCAAGACCGTCCCATGTTGAGGTCCAAAGACCGATCCTTTCGAAGACGCCGAGACCCGGGACACCAAGATCTCCGCCATGTAACGGCAAGACCGACGACACGGCCCGACGACCGCGGATGCGACAAGTTCTCCTTCCCGGATGCGAGCCCCAGATCCGAAGACCGCCAAGTACTTCGTTTCGAAACGCCAAGATCTACTCCGCTATCCGAAAACGATCCCGTCGAACCCCAGATCCGAACCTCGCCGACCCGTCGAACCCTGAACCCTGAGACCGACCCTGGACCCGGAACCCCAAGATCTGCCGAACCCTAATGTGTGAACCTTTTCCCGAGCCCCTATTTTATAAATGCTAAATATAAAACCTGTTGCATAATCATCATTCATCTTGCATGCATGCTTGTCTGTGGTTTGGGGGGCCTTATGCCGATTCACCATCTAATTAAATATGGGGCCCATATGCGGGCAAATCTAGCCTTATATTGGCCTCATTTAAACTTGTGTAGCGAACCGGTGTGATCTTTTGCCATGTTATAACAACAGTTAAATTGCGGGGTAGCTAAACAACATGGGCCATCTAATTAATTGTCGGGACCCCGGTTCCACTTAATCTTGCCCAATTGCATCGCATCTTTGCCATGTCATTCATCATACATGCATCATGCCGATCTTCTGCCGTTGTATTAAATAGTGCACCCGGTGTTTCTTCTAGTGTTTTGGTTCTTCGCGGATAAGGCCGTTGAGTTGATGCGAGTGTCGACCTGATCTTGGTTGAACCTTCGACGATGTTTTCAAAGCAGCATCCCCTTTCTACCTATCTTACTTTTATAGTATTTATTCCCTCCTGTTGATCTATTGCTATCTGTGTTGCGATGCTCTAGTTTTCGTACCCGTGATATCCCTTGCAACCTTATATTGCCTTGGACACATCCTATTACCTGTTGTTTGGTAGATAGTTGGACTTGCGCGTCGTAGCCGCTTGCTCAAGTGCTGTTGCGTGTTGTCAAGTGCCACAGTTGTTGGTGTATTGCCGCATGTTTGACGTTGGAGATGATCATGGTTTTACTTATCGTTCACTTTAATTCCTGTTTAACAACTAAAATTGAAGGAAGCAGAGGCATCGGTGGGTGATAGATAATATTTGGTTTCCGAATGCCCACTTGTGTCCCGGAGGACCCCGAGTACTTGATACCTGTTCCTTGATTTATCGCGCTATCCACATCCGGGAGGATTATGGGACCCCCCTGAGCCAGAGCTTGATTCAGTCTTATTTCTTGGGGCCACAAACTAGTTTGAGGTTTTATTTATTATCCTGTACTTATGCCATGCTTTACTGCTTTATTTAAATTGTGCATGATAGCACCTTCTGCATTTAGGATCGGGACACGATTCCGCGGTGTCGACAAGCCCGCTTTGGGTTCCCACTGTTCACAAACAGTATACCCAAACCTTGAGTCCGTTTCGGAGTCAGCTAACTTCGTGGCGGGTAGCTTAATGGGGTGGCCCCTGAAATATTTCTGAATCCTGTGATTGCTTTGTCGTGAAGGCCTCGTTGGGTTTTGATTTGGTTTTTCCGAGGCTGATCGAGTGTGTGTTGCTATTTGTGCACCCCGGCCGGGTTAAAACTTTCTGAAAGCCGTGTGCGCGGTTATGGACGACTTGGAGCACAGTATCTCGATCATAGACAAGCATAACTAAAGTAGTACTATAAATTTGACTTTATAATGACTAGTAATCAGCTTCACTGTAATGGAATGACTAAATAAACCTGCCAACAATTGCTTGTTTGGAGTGTCGCTTGCGACCATTGTACCTGACTAGTAAGTATTGCAACTACAACGGAATGGCTAAATAAAAGTACCAACAACTGCTGGGTTTTGGTTTATCTCATGCTATCTGTATCTGATTAGTAATTGTTGCAACTACAACGGAATGATTAACTAAAAGGGCCCACTGCTTCTTTTATCAGGACGATTATCTATACCTGACTAGTAATTGCTGCAACGATAACTGAATAAATAAATCGCCAACCGTGAGTTCCTGTTGACTTCTCGTTGGTCTCGAGGGTGAAACACTGGATGGGTTTTGTTTGATGGTAGTATCGTTGGTTCGAATAGGTCTTTCTTCCCCTCTCGATTGCCGCCATTGTATCGAGTGTCTATAGGTTGTTTAGTGCATGCCGCTGCCGCTCGATCCATCATACCTATGTAGGGGACCGTCAATTAGCCTCGCTGCATCGGCCTTAATCGACGCCCTCTTTTTCCTTTGCCCTTTGTCGGCACCTTTTGTTTAAGGGTTTTGAGAGCGACGTCATAGCGGGTTACCCTTCCGCTTGGCCTCGGGCAGGTTATGGACATTGGTTATTCTTCGGCTCTTAGCCCCATTTGCATCTTGTCCGTATGGACGCCTATCGCTTTCAAGGTGATTTGGATCTTTGTATATTAAATCTGTATTCTTGACTCATTGAGTCGCTGTTATATACATCTGTTCTGTGGGTCCCATCGAGGACTGTTGTGTAATGTTATTACTTCGTTTTGCACCCGCACGAAAGTGCCTGGTGGGCACCTTTGAATCGTTTCTATGCGGGTTTGGCGGGTTTCGCTAAGACTTGCATAGGTCCGATTCTGAGGGTGTTACAATGACCTATCTCAATCGAGGTTTTCTGGATTTGAGGTCAAATGACCAATGTTATTTCTAGAATCGCGATATAGTTTGCGATAATATGCCCATATTGTTCATGCATTTGTATCATGGGATGATGAACAATGTTGTAGGAGGAAGTTTTCCTTTTCGTCGCACCAAAAAACCATTTCTCATTCTCCGAGTGCAAAAAACATGGTGTTTTGTGAACCAACCATCAAATGAAAGTTTCAAAATGATAATACCTCATTTTTCATACTAAACCACTTTGAATGGAAAATTTCCCAACCGGGGTATCTCAAACCTTTCTGTCCACCCTTCGTGAAAAAGATAAATTCCTGCCGAATCGATAGGAAGTGAGTTAGATTTGAACTATAGGTACATGAGATGATACTCATGATTTTTTCGAAAAAGCATTTTTAGATTCATAATATGCTATTTCATCAGAGATCTAATGCAAGTTTTCCTTTTTGTTGCACTAAAAAGCCATTTTCTATTTTCCGAGTGCCAAAAACGAGGTGTTTCATGAATCCTGACATAATTTCGGTTGGTCTAATATTAAAAAGTTATGATATATAATTAAATAGATGATAGGGTTGTCATATTTGGATTCCTATTTTTTCTGATTGATTTGGATATATTATTTGTCGAATTATGATTAACGGATTTGTAGATATGAATTATTCAATTTTAAATGAAAAAGGCAAAATGAATAAACTCTATTTTATTTTTATTTGAATTCAAGATAATTATTACTTATTCATTGTTGTTTAGTCAAATAATTGTATGGAATGTAAACAAATAAAGACATCTAACATTATAATCCAATGGTTAATAGGATTGATATGATAATATTCACAACAAGTTCTAATTTCTTTGTCGGAAGCTCATGTGGAAGGAATGGAGAAGTTAAGCGTGCTGGGTCTGGAGTAGAGTTAGGATGGGTGATCTATTCGAAATTTTGACTACTTGTGCAATTTGACTTGAGACTAAGTGTACTTAGAATTAAAAATGTTCATGTGAGATTAACAAGTTAAACAATTCAAAAATATTTAAAAAAATTGAAAAATGTATATAGTAGGAACAATTCTCTATTCATAAACATGCATATAAACCATTTATATTGTGGCACCCCGGATTTATGGTCCGAGAATACCCATTATGCATACAATTCACGTTTCCATGATCAATGAGCCGTGAGCATAACCGACTAGTATCATTACATCGTCCTTACATTAACGAGTACAAAACTTACAAAGGGGCCATTATGGAAATTACAACACAAGTAGAGGAAGTCTTCCGCGTAGAGCCCGTGCCTTAACCTATAGGCAACTGACTGGGAAGACGGCCTAGCTCACATAGACGTCAGCACCTTCGTTCCTTTTTAGCATCTGCAATCTGGCCAAGTAAATAGCCAGGGACAATGCTGGTGAGTACTTTGAATGTACTCGCAAACCACCGAGACAAGGTAATAAGATAATCCATATCTGGCTGTGGCGAGAAAGCTCTATACTATGGTTGCTTTTGAAAGACCTAACATTGGCATCTCTATATCTTTGTTGAAAAAGAGTCTTTATAAAATATTCCTTGGAAATCTGAACATCTCCACATCCTTGTTAAAAATATTTCGAAAGTAGTTTTGTTGTAAAACCCGTGTTAGAACCTTATCAACCATCTCTGGTGAAAACCAACTTATTTTTTATCTTTCCTCGTGACCAAGTCACTTGCTTTAGTTCATCTCAACTTATCAGAAGGGTCCTCCTAGCACTTGCCATTCCAACAGTCCTTGACCATGGACACAGTTACTCGAATAGATTAGACTCTACAGAGTTTGTGCACTTTACCCACAACCGCCGGGATAAAACCACGGCCTGCTACACATGGTAGACAGGGGTTCGAATAATCAAAAATGAACCTTTCATTTGTCGAACCCTAGCAAAGACGGCTTTTCCTTTTGGGTTTATCTCTCTGGTACGAGTATGGGGTACGACGACCCGCGTACTTCCTCCCGTACTGACCCCTACCTCCAGACCGAAGCCTGACCGGTAGCAATAGTGACAATCTTCCATCTGTACTACCTAAAAGCATACTGTCCGCGAGAGACCCAATTGGTGCACCAGTGCCTTACCCTACAGGTAGCCTGGATTTCAGGAGATTTCTCCCCTTTAGTGAGTAAGAGCAGCCCCGGCTAAAGAACACAAACTACGAGCTAAGCCCCAGCGTCTGGGGTAATGTGGTTGTACGGATAAAATTGTTCCGGACATTGGCGTAGAACATCCCTTCCTTTCGCTGGCTTGACATTCTCTTCATCCACCTCATCCTTGATTTGATAAAACTTCCACTCGGAAATGATGCCTCTTTCCAAGGGTTTTATTTGGAAAACTTTGTAGTAGGGTAAAAACCCAAAATAGTTTTATCATTGAAAATCCGTGGGTTTCCAAGAGGGAAGATGCTAATCATCTTAGCCTCGTTCTAAGGGATAAAGATAGTTGTAAATAGGGTAGGTGTCCAATGGACACTCATTCATAACTTGGAGGAGCCAAGTTACTCATGTCTGTTTATTTGAATCAAACCATGCCTTTGATCATGCAATTCATAAACGAGTTACAAAATAGTTGATACGCAGAAATGGGTAAATATAGGAGTTTAGGGATGGTGGCCTGCCTGTGACCAGAAAGAAGTCCCTTGACGGCGTTAGATAACCAGAATACCGAGTACAATAATAAAATAATATCCCAATCCTTCCTTCTTCCCGGCGTCACACAATCGCAATTATCGCCGTTATCGAGAATACATGCAAGCAAACAATATACCAATCAATACAAGGCATACAATGTAGGTGTTCGTAGCATGGAAAACAAAAAAATTCTACCGCATGCACACAAACAAGCCAAGATCTATCTACTAGATTGTAGCAACGAGTCGATAGGAGCACTCACCCTCGAATATTCCAAAGCGGTTAACGAGAGCAGATTCTCGTGGTTGATGTAGTCGTACACTTGCCGATCTCAAGATCGTGTAGACGATCCTTCCCAAGACTGCGTCCGCAGCGCTCATGATCACACGCCTGGTACTGATGAAGACCTTCCTCTCCCTTGTTCCAAAGAAGCAATGGAGGTTGTAGTTCTCCTGCGATTCCGAGACGACGTGGTGTCAAGTAGAGGAAGATCCGCAGGCTTCTCCTAAGCCGGCGAGTTATGGTGGATCTAGGGTTTTCGGTGATCTAGGGTTTAGAAGACCGGAGGAGGTGTCGGCTAGGGCGACGGCGACGGCCCATGGCGCGCAACACAAGGAGGCGGTGGTCATGGTGGCGGCCAGCGGCGCGACAACGGTGGTGCGGGTGTGGGAGGGCTAGGGCTTGGGAGGGGTGGGTTTGAATCAAAACCCAAACCCAAGTTGGTTGAGAGAAGGACTCATTCCTTCTTCCACTAGGAAATCATTGTTCCCATTTGACTTTTCAAACTTCCCGTTTGACTTTCAATTTAAAGCTTTAATTCTCTCTTGCAAATTCCCAAACCAAGTGACCTAGGAAATGATCCAATCATTCCACTTGTCCATGACACATTCATGATCCATTCCCCTTCCGGTCCGGTGAACCTTCTAGACCCTTCTAGAACCTCTCCGATGAAAACATCGGAATCTTTCCTGAACTCCGGAATCGGACATTCCTTATATGAATCTTATTCTCCGGACCATTCCGGATCTCCTCGTGATATCCCGGATCCCATCCGAGACTCTGAACAACATTCGGTATCCCTACTAACATTCCATATATACTAAACAACATCGAATCCTTAAGTGTGTCTCCCTACGGTTCGTGAATTATGCGGACATGACCAAGATACTTCTCCGATCAATAACCAATAGAGGAATCTGGAAATTCATATGGCTCCCACATATTTCTACGATTACTTTGCGATCGATACCAATTTCCCTTTGTCTCACGATAGTTTACTTATCCGAGGTTTTGATCGTTGGTATCTCTGCATACCTAGTTCAACCTCATTACCGATAAGTACACTTTTCTCGTTCCCGTGATATGTCATCCCTTGTGAGCCAGTCACATGCTTGCAAGCCAATTGGATGACATTCCACCGAGAGGGCCCAGAGTATATCTATCCGTCATATGGATGGACAAATCCCACTCTTGATCCATGTGCCTCAACACATACTTTCCGAACACTCAATGCCACCTTTATAGCCACCCAATTACGGTGTGGCCTTTGATGTCATCAAAGCATCCTTCCGGTGATGGTGATTAGCATGATCTCATGGACGAAGGAATTAGGTTACTATGTCTCAGAAATCTTATAGCAAATGAACTATTGAAATGACTTTATCTTAATGCTACACTTATCTATAGGAGTATGTCCATCATACCATTCTCCTAATGATATGATCTTGTTGTTAACAACATCTCAATGTTCATGATCGGGAAACCACGATCATCTATTAACCAACAAGCTAGTATTACAAAGAGGCTTTACTAGGGACTCTAATTTAGTTTACAAATCACACAAGTATTAATGTTGCCGGTTTAATACTGTTATAGCATGAATGTAAAATTTATCATAAACACAAAGATATAATAATAACCAGTTTTATTATTGCCTCTAGGGCATATCTCCAACATACATGCAACAAACCATACAACAAGTAAAGGATACTACAAGATATATGTCAGTGTGATGTGGGAGGTTTGGATTGATTGGGTTGGTAGAAGCTTTGGAGGCATTAGGGAAAGAATCCCTTTGGATTTATAGCCTAAGAACTATTTAAATAGGGGTTTTTGACCAAGGGCATTATCTGTATGATACCATTGTATAAAAATGATACCATCAGATAGGTATTGATAAAATGAAGCCAACAAAAGTGGTTTCACTATTTTATCGATTTCCCTTGATTTATAATGGATTTTATAGTGCATAAAACTCTAGTTTAAGGAAATAATTCACCAGAACTTCTCTGGAGTTCCAAAAATTATTTCCTTGGTTAAAAGGGTAGGTTTTGGTGGACTGAAACCATAAAAGTTGGAATCTCCTCAAAACAATTACCAGAATGCCCTTGAGAAATTCTCAAAGTCAGTACAGTCTGGTTTTGTCTTTTTCATCAGATTTTTTATAGAAGCTTTTTAGTTTATTCCAAGGACACATGTTAGGTACTGAGAATACCTTTCTGCAGAAATTGGAATCAACATTTTTGGAGTTGCATAGCTACTTTAGTGATTTTACTAGTGAATAAACCACACACAGAAGAGTTTAATTCACTAAAATTTAACAGAGGTTCATAAAAAAAGGAGATGATGGATTATGGAGGATATGGTTAGTTGTGTTTATTGAGAGTTGGAATTAGGTCAAAACCTCTTTCTGTTTGACCTAGAGAATTTATTGAAGGTAGAAAGTCTCTGTTTTTGTTATTTTTGCCAGGGGCAAACTAAGAAACAAACTAAGGTGAGACCAGAGGGGCTTGAAAGGTATGGGTTATACCTTCCATCACCAGTTGGATTTATCCCATTTTGATTTTTAGAATTTTCTGGAGAAATTGTTTAGTGCACTAGATAGATCTAGGGGTATGGTTTATCATATTTATTTTATATACTATTTTGGTGTAAGACTTGGTCTGCATGTTAGGGAAAACATGTGTGCATCCAATAGAATTTAGATCTAGGCCATTGGAAGGTTTTTCCATTTTTGTTTTCATATAAAACAAACTGCTAAATTTCAGATCTAAAATCTAAAAGAAAAGGAGAAGGGCTCGGGGCCTATGGGCCAGATCTGGGAGATACTGGGCCCGAAGAGCCAAATCAGCCCAAGCGCATGCATGTAAAGCGACACCATGGCCACAGTGGCGGGCCCATAGGATCCAGGCGAAGGCACGAGCACCTCCGGCCGCTTGATCAAAGGGATCTGACGGACGCGGGGCATCGTCCTCGCGGGGCTGGCTCGCCGGTGAGGGAAACCCTAGGACGGGCCAAGGATAGACGGGGGAGCTCACCGGGGGCTCGGGAGAGGTCGGGGATGTGGCGAGGCGACGCGGTTGACGCAGGTGACTCCAGAGATGGTCAGCACAGGGTGGCTTGTCGTCGGGAGGGAGCTCGCGCGAAGACGTCCGAGATGGAGCTCGCCAGAGCTCGTCCTAGGCGACACTACAGGGAGTCCTGGGCAAAAATAAGGGCAAAGGGTCTGATAGAGGAAGAGGAGGGGGTCACTACAGGGTGACATGCAGAGAGAGGGGAGCTCGAGGGAGGGAGCCTTGCTCGCCTTTTAGAAGAGGGCCGAAGCTTCTCTCTTCCTATCTTTCTAGCAGAACCGAGCCAGGGAGAGGAGGGGGATTTCTGGGGAGTGACTGAGGGTGGAGAGGGGGCAAATGAGAGAGTAGTGGAGAGCTGGGTAGCCTGTGGGCTTTATAAACCGAGGGGAGAGGTATATGGTGGATGTGGCTCATGGATGATCATGGAGCTGGTCCATGGCTTCCCATTTGGTGATGAGGGTGGTGGGGAGTGTGCTCGGGGTTCTTATGGCCGTTCACAGAGAAGAGAGGGAGTAGAGGGCTGCAATGAGTAAAGAAATGGGAATCGACAAGACAAGTCCTTTGTCTCTTACTTAAAGAACCATGTGGGGCCCAAGGCTGTGGGGCATTTTCAGTGTTGGTCGACCATGAGAGAGTGGTGAGATGATGAGGAGTGCTTGGCAAGATTTGGTGCTGGTTTGGTGTTGATTTGATACAAGCTTTGATCATGTTTGCAAAATCGATCAAATGAAGGATTGGGAAGGAAGTTCATAAATTTGCATTGGGCAAGGTGGGGAAATGGTACTGGTGGGTGTTATAGGTCAAATAATCTCTCTATAATTTAATTGGGATTTTTATCAAGATTATAATCCCATTTAAATGTACTTCTACAAAAAGTGCTGAAGTAGATTATGGAAGCAAAGCTGAAAATTTTACATTGGACATGCTTGGTTTTTGATGTGACATGGTCAGAAATACCATAACACACATTGGAGAATTTTATTGGGATTTATTGAGGTGGAAAAGTATTTTTAGAGAATTATTTCTTGTTTCTTCCATTTAAGAAAAAGGGCAAAAAGAAATAATAAAGAGTCTCAAAAATATTTATTTTTGAGTTGGGAAGATGGGGTAAGATGAATAGTCATCAAATTTGCCTTAAGTTGGCAAGGTGATTTGGAGAAAAGCTAACTTGCCTTTATAGACAAGTATTTTGGGAATTTGGTAAGTAAAGGAATAAAATAGTTTAATAATCCAAATAATTGTGGGAATTCTTTGAGGATTCTTAGATCCAAAGTAGATGATGTATACTTCATGTAGGCATCAAAGTCCACCTTGGTTTTGAAAAGAAGTGGTGAAAAGGATGGAAACTAGATTCTGGAGGATCTAGGGTTTGGTTAATTTGATGCCACCTAAACAAGGTTGGATTAGGGAGCTCAGAGCTCACCTTGGTATAAGGGGTATATGTATGGATATACCATGTAATATAGATGATCATGGGAGGCAAGAGTTGGTCTTGGTTAGATTTGGGGTGGTTTTGGAGTGATGGCAAACTTTGTTGAAAATAAGGCTGCCATAACAGACACATCAATTAGCCTTTTAAACAATGTGGGTGTATGAAGCACAAGTCTCTAATGGAAACAAGTGAAGTGGGAGTTGATAGTCCATGGTTAGTAGATCATAACCATGCAAGGAGTTGGTCAAGGGTAGGTGGCATATAGATGTGAGCTTCTGCCAAGGTAGGCAAGATGATAAGATTTGCAGAGGAGATTATTATCTTGACTACAAAACCATCATGGATGAGTGGGAGATAGAATGGCTTAGCCAAGGGAAATAGTGGTCATTGGTAGAAATACATATGTACTACAAGATGGTTCAGGTACATTCTCAAGAATGCACATAGGTTGGAAAAGGTAGAGCTTCAAAGATTGAATCTAGATAAGAAATCCAGACTTAGCCATTTTGGCAGTTTTGGAGATTTTGACTAGAGTGCAAGTGTAGATGATTTTGAGAGGATGCTAGGTTCCAAACTCATGGTCATATGGAGGATGTTGATGTGAGGGATAAGTAGATATTATCCCCGCTTGGATTGGGTCTTCATTGAGTTGGAAACCATCTAGAGGGTTTATCCTTGGATTGAGGTAAGCATGGGATGGGATGATCACTTGAGTGGCTTAGGATAGATCCGAACTTCAATTCTTGCTTGAGATTGGTGATCACACACAAGGATTGAGGTCCTAAGGTATGAGCTACTAGATTAGCTCACTCTAGTTCCTAAACAAACAATTAAATCAGCAGATAAAGGCAATTCATCTTATTACTTATCCATCTAGTACTAGGGTTACCATCAAGCCTAGATTGAGGCAAGGATGGGTAGGTTGAAAGGGGTTTTGCTTGAAGTAAGATAAGTACCATCTTGGTATCTCTACCCGGATTGAGATGAAAAGGTTTTTAATAAGGTTTTGGAAAACCTAGAGATAAGAGTAGTTGAAGGTTCTGTCTTGAAAACATAAGGAGAGTATATATATGTCTCCATAGTTTTGGCAATAGAAGCTAGTAAAGTATTGTGTTGGATCAAAGTCATCTTAGCTCAGGTTTTTGAAATGCCAGAACATTTGAGAATATGCAAGATGAGCCAAGACATCTCTTTTGAGAAATAGTTTTTGCAAACTAGTGTTGAGATGAGGAGTACACAACTAATACACAAACAGTTGCTTGAGTACAAGCAACAGGTATGCACACAATGCAAGAAAAAGTTTTTGTTCCCCCTGATTTTTGTCTTTTGGACATTTAATCAGGGTTACTAAAATTGGGATGTTACAGACCTTTCCCCCTTAAAATAATCTCGTCCCGAGATTAGGAGGAGTAGGGTTGGGGTGATAACATCCGCTTAACAATTTTAGCGGTGGAAGAAAATAGGCGATAACAATTTTAATAAATACCCGACGTGGTTAGTAACGGGTTGGAGCGGAATGGCTTCGGATTAGGTGGTTTAGATTAGGCGAGTGGAAAAGACGCAGTCTTTTCCCCTTAGGGCAAGTCTAGGTGTGTTTATCCTTGACGGGGTACTTCCTTCTTAAGGCAAAATGGCGAGTTGAATCTTCTTTATTTCTTCTCCTCGGGGTCGACGTTCCTTTCTTCAGGGTCTTGATATACCGGAGGGTTGGCTGGGGAGGTCGACCTTGGAGCGGAGGATCTTCATGAAGTGATTCTGATTCTGGAGAGCTGATGTTTGTCGTCCTCTTGCAGGGTCGATGTTTTGGATTTGGAGGGCTGGTCCTCACTTAATGCTAACTAGTTTTCAACTCTCGGGGTTTATGGAGTTTTGGGCGGGAAGACGCAGTCTTTCCCCCTTAGAGCAAAATTAGGGGTTCTTGGTGAAGTCGCCGACTTTCTTGATTGGGGTCATATGATGATGTCGGGGTAAGGCGCTACACCTTTCCTTCGGGGTAGTTATCTTCTGTGAACGTCTCCGGAACTTCTTCATGAGATGGAAGGTCTATTGGAAACGGCGTCTACTATCTTTCGGGTTGTTAGTTCTGAGCGGTTTAAGAGTCCGAGGGGTTGGAGGATGCCATTGGAGTTTGAGGGTCTAGGAAACAAAGTCCTTTGGAATGGGGTCATTCCGGGTTTAGTCTGATGCACCGTCGTGGGTAAAACATGCAAAGAAGTATATCTTGCTTGAATAACATCCATCCATTTAGCTGATTCAATCCAGTCGGTGGCGGAGGTACTTAAGGTTTACAAAACGGGTCTGTGCCGCACGGCAACAAGGCACTTAGAGTTAGACAAATTGGTATGTTACATATATCTTGCATACAAGTTTGCTTAGTTGTTCATAGTACTTGTTTATTTTCTATTATGCAAGATACTTTTACTCTTATGTATACTTGAAGTTTATGTTTTCTTTTACTTCATATGATGATTGCTTGCTGTTATTTACTTATCAATGAGCTATCGTACTTTGAGTAGCAATGATCATGAATTGTCTAAAAATCATATTTTTAAATTACAAAACATTTTTTTGAATTGTCTAAATAACTTTTCACGAGATTTTTTTGTCTTTCTATATAGGCCACAAACTATTTCTTCTTTCTGCCAAAATTTGCGAGAGAACAACAAATTTCTTCTTTATATATAGGCCACATCTATTTTATTTTTAAACATTGAGTTGCATTTAAAATATATATTTTATAATGGGTGCGACTAGATCCGTGAGCCAAAACATCATGTCTATGTATTTTATTTTATATGAGTTGGATATTGTATATATTGATGTTTGTATCTATATAATTCTTGTTTGAAACGGTGACAAAAACTTTGCACCAGTCTATTAATTCAGAGGGTTAAGTCAACACAATACGAAAGGTATAATGTGAGACTAAACCTACAGAGTACATAGTACATCCGTAGGTGATAGTCGTAGCTACCATTGCTCGAGAACATGGGCCATGTACAGTGTGTTGTTGGTAGCTAGTGTTAACTCAAATCATGAACAATACTGATGTACGATGTTGATCGACCGGGACCAGTGGCGCTATATCTATTATCTATTATACAGTAACAGTAATACACGGATGTCTTTTAAGTTAGTTGGACTGTTAGAAATATAATTTGTGGCTTTGATTTAATCAGATTTATAGACTATGTAACATATTAGAAGTGACATGCTCTCGTATATATTATTTGCACTACTGAAAAATATATCGCTGCCGTATAGACACGGCTTTGCCGTGTGTCAAATAGACCGGAACACGGCAAAGTTTGTCTTTGCCATGTGTAACCCAGAAAACACACGGCAAAGTACACGAACACGGCAAAGACCCACAAAGAAACACGGAAAGAAAAAACACTCGACAAAGTCGACAGCGGCACACGACATATGTGTCGTCACGGCAAAGAGGTGGGACCCGTGACCCCACAAGTCCACTTGACGGGGAGGAGCTAATGGTTGCAGACGGTGGCCTCTTTGCCGTGTGCCATCGCCGGACCTTTGCCGTGTGTATTCCATAGTATACACGGAAAAGTCCTTTTTTTCTTCTTCTTTCCCATTTTATCACATTACTTTTAGGAAAATCATAAAAAATCATTATAATTCAGAAAAATATAAATAATATATCATAATTTGCAGAAAAATGATATCTATCTATCTAAACTCAAATATTATATATTTATGCTGAATAAGAATCTTTATGCTCGCCGTTTTGACCATAGTTTAAAAAAGACATAAAAATTAAAAAATGATCGAAACAATGTAAAACCTTCGCGTGGTGTTATATTATGTGACATAGTTGGAAGGAAAAATATCAAACTTGGTATATTTAATATGTCACAAAAAACCTTTACAAAATGACCTATCTCATTAGAGGTTTCCCGTCTTTCGGGTCAAATGACCAATGTTATGGCTAGAATCAAAGCATAGTTTATGATAATGTGTCCATATTGTGCATGGATGTGCATCATGGGATGGCGAAAAATGTTGCAGGAGGAATTTTTCCTATTCGTCGCACCAAAAAGCCATTTTCCATTTTCTGAGCGCAAAAGACGGGAGATTTTGTGAAGCAACCACCAAATGGCTAATTCATAATGCTACCACCCTATTTTTTAAAAATACTAGACCACCTTAAATTGACAATGTCCCAATAGGGGGATCTCAAACCTTTCCGTCCATCCCAGGTGAAAAAGACAAATTCCTGCTGAATAGATAGGAAGTGGGTCAGATATGAACTACATGTACATGATCTGGTCATGATTTATGCAAAAATCATTTTTAGCTTCACAATATGCTATTTCATAAGATATCCAATAAAAGTTTAGAGAGGCTCGGCTCTGAGATAAGAATATTCATACCTGTCATTCGACAAAGTTTGTCGATAGTTTAAAAGAGGCATAAAAAATTCAAAAACGATTGAAACAATGCAAAACCTTCGCGTGGTGTCATATTATATGACATGGTTGGAGGAAAAAAAATATCAAACATGGTATATTGAATATGTCTCACAAAAACCTTCACAAAATGACCTATATCATTCGAGGTTTCCAGACTTTCGGGTCAAATAACCAATATTCTGGCTAGAATCAAGGCATAGTTTGTGATAATATACTCATATTGTGCATGTAGGTGCATCATGGGATGTCGAACAATGTTGCAGG
The DNA here is from genome assembly GCA_030063025.1 of Avena longiglumis. Classification (NCBI taxonomy): domain Eukaryota; kingdom Viridiplantae; phylum Streptophyta; class Magnoliopsida; order Poales; family Poaceae; genus Avena; species Avena longiglumis. The sequence goes on along the minus strand of CP125974.1, from coordinate 76,312,891 downwards.
AGGAAGTTTTCCTTTTCATCGCACTAAAAATCCATTTTCCATTTTCCGAGCACAAAAAACGGGGGATTTTGTGAAGCATCCACCAAATGGATTATTCAAAATGCTACCGCCCCATTTTTCAAAAATACTATACCACCTTAAATAAAAAATGTCCCAACAGGGGGATATCAAACCCTTCCGTCCACCCCAGGTGAAAAAGACAAATTCCTGACGAATCGGTAGTAAGTGGGTCAAATATGAACTATAGGTACATGATCTGATGGTCAAGATTTTTTACAAAAATCATTCTTAGGTTCACAATATGCTATTTCATCATAGATCCAATGCAAGTTTAGAGAGGATCAGCTTCGAGCTAAGAATCTTCATACCTGTTGTTCGACAAAGTTTATCGATAGTTTAAAATAGGCATACAAAATTCAAAAAGATAGAAACAATACAGAACCTTTGCGTGGTGTCATATTATGTGGCATAGTTGGAGGAAAAAAATATCAAACTTGGTATATTAAATATGTCTAAAAATACCTTCACAAAATGACCTATATCATTCGAGGTTTTCGGTCTTTCAGGTCAAATCACCAATGTTATGGCTAGAATCAAGACATATTTTATAATAATATGCTCATATTGTGCATGCATGTGCATCATGGGATGTCGAACAATGTTGCAGGAGGAAGTTTTCCGTTTTTTTGTACTCCAAAGCCATTTTCCATTTTCCGAGCACAAAAAACAGGGGATTTTGTGAAGCAACCACCCAATGGGTAATTAAAAATGCTACCACCCATTTTTAAAAAATACTAGACCACCTTAAATAGACAATGTCCCAACAGGGTGATCTCAAACCTTTTTGTCCACCTCAGGTGAAAAAGACAAATTCCTGCCCAATCGGTAGGACGTGTGTCAAATATGAACCACGGGTATATGATGTGATGGTCATGATTTTTTACAAAATAATTATTAGGTTCACAATATGTTATTTCATGAGAGATCCAATGCAAGTTTAGGGAGGCTTAGCTCCGAGGTAAGAATCTTCATACCCGTCATTCGACAAAGTTTGTCGATACTTTAAAAGAGGCATAAAAATTCAAAAACGATCGAAACAATGTGAAACCTCCGTGTGGTGTCGTATTATGTGAAATAGTTGTAGGAAAAATATCAAACTTGGTATATTGAATATGTCTCAAAAAAATCTTCAAAAAATGACCTACCTCATTCGAGGTTTCTTGGCTTTCGGGTGAGATGACCAATGTTATGGCTAGAATCAAGGCATAGTTTGTGATAATGTGCCCATATTGTGCATGCATGTGCATCATTGGATGGCGGAAAATTTTGCAGGAGGAAGTTTTCTTTTTTGTCGCACCAAAAAGCTATTTTTCATTTTCCGAGCATAGAAGACGGGGAATTTTGTGAAGCAACCACAAAATGGCTAATTCAAAATGCTACCACCCCATTTTTCAAAAATACTATCCACCTTAAATGGATAATGTCCCAACAGGGGGATCTCAAACCTTTCAGTCCACCCCAGCTGAAAAAAGACAAATTCCTGCCGAATCGATAGGAGGTGGGTCAGATATGAACTACAGTTACATGATCTGATGGTCATGCTTTTTTACATAAATTATTTTTATGTTAACAATAAGCTATTTCATCCGAGATCCAATGCAAGTTTAGAGAGGCTCAGCTCCGAGCTAAGAATCTTCATACCCGTCGTTCGACAAAGTTTGTCGATAGTTTAGAAGAAGCATAAAAAATTCAAAAACGATCGAAACAATGCGAAACCTTCATGTGGTGCCATATTGTGCATGCATGTGCATCATGGGATGGAGAAAAATGTTGCAGGAGAAAGTTTTCCTTTTTGTTGCACCAAAAAGCCATTTTCCATTTTTCGAGCACAAAAAACAGGGGATTTTATGAAGCAACAACCAAATGGCTAATTCAAAATGATACCACCCCATTTATCACAAGATTATATGGATGTTATATTTGGATTCCTCACATTTTTCTGATTTATTTTGACATTTTATTTATCGAATTCCGATTTACATATTTAAATATATGAATTATTCCATATTAAATAGAAAAAGGAAATAAAAAAATCATTTTATTTTTTATTTGGATTCAAGATTATTATTACTTATTCATTATTGTTTACTTAAATAATTGTTTGGAATCTAAAACTGAGATGTGTGACATCATGGTCCAAGAGTTAATATGATTAATATGAAAGTATTATCAACAAGGTATGATTTCTTTCTCGGAAGCTCATTCGAAAGGAACGAAGAAGTTAAGCGTTCTAGAGCTATAGTAGTGTTAGGATGAGTGACCGAAGGGAAAGTATGATTATGAGTGCAATTTGACCTAATATTAAGCATACAAATGGTTAAAATATCCTATATGAGATCATCAAGTAAATAATATTCAAAAAGTTTGAAACAAAATTTAATTTTTTTTTCAATTTTTTCAAATAGGCAGTCTCTTTGCCGTGTAATTTTCCATGAGACACACTGCAAAGACATCTTCTTTGTCGTGTACTTTTTGAGGAGACACACGGCAAATGCAGCATCTTTGACGTGTACTTTTCGAGGAGACACACAGCAAAGAATAGACACAGTCATCTCCGCGGGAACCGTCATCTCACTTTACTTTACCGTGTCTACGCATAATACACACGACAAAGGCTTTGCCGTGTCTTATTTAGAAAACACACATCAAAGGGCCTTTGCCATGGAGAACTTTTTATTGTGGCATTTGTCATGTGTATACACACGGCAAAGCCTTTGCCGTGTTCCGAAAGGCTTTTGTGATGACCCACAAGTATAGGGGATCGCAAAGTCTTCGAGGGTAGTATTACCCAATTTATTGATTCGACACAAGGGGAGCCAAAGAATACTTATAAGCCTTAACAACTGAGTTGTCAATTCAGCTGCACCTGGAAATAATTCTTGCTCACAGAAGTTTATCAGTAGCAATAGTTTTATAGTAGCAATAGCAAAGTAACAGCAGCAGTATAACAAAAGCAATAGTAATAGTAGTAGCAAGCAGTAGGATTGGAGTGCGGTAGGCATAGGGATGGATGGACGGGCATTGCATGGATAAGTCTTAACATGTAACTTCAAGATCTAGGGAAATTGCAGATAAATAAGATAAATCATCTAAGTACTAAACAATCATAGGCATGTGCTCCATATATAGTCATACGTGCTCACAATGAGAACTTGCACAACATCTTTTGTCCAGCCACCCCATTGCAGCGGGGCCTCAAGGGAATCTACTAGTAATTAAGGTACTCCTTTTAATAGAGCACCGGAGCAAAGCATTAACACTCCGTGAACATATTTGATACTCACATCACAGCCATCCCCTCAGGTTGTCCCAATTTCTATCACTTCGGGGCCTTTGTATCCGGATAATGATATGTGTACACAACTTGCAGATAAGATCACAAACAATACTATCATAATGAATCAATAATAAGTTCAGATCTGAGATCATGGCACTCGGTCCCTAGTGACAAGCATTAAGCACAAGTTGCAACAAAGTCAAATAACACTAATAGAGATACTAGGCACCATGACCTAACAATCTTATTCGATTACATGATAGAAATCATCCAATCCCTACCATCCCCATAGCCTACAGCGATGGATTACTCACTCATGGATGGGGGAAACGTGGATGGTTGATGGAGAGGCATTGGTGATGATGATGGCGATGATCCTCTCCAAATTCCCTGTCCTGGCAGGTTTCTAGAAAGGAGTTTCTGATTCCGAATCGTAGTTTCTGGTGGTGGCGGCGCAGCGGAACTCTTTCTGGAAAAACGTCGAACCCCCCTGAGTTTCTAGGTCAGAAGGCAACTTATAGGCGAAGATCGATAACGAGGAGGTGCCTGGGGCGGCCACACCCCCTGGGTGCGGCCATGGGGTTTGGGCCCCCCAAAGCCCCACTCCGTCTCGTATTCTGGCTCCGTGAGTCTTCTGGTGAAATAGGATTTTTGGCATATTTTCTGGGATTTTTCCTGATAGTTGATTTTTTGCACAAAAACTAGACACGAAGGTAATTCTGTTGAAAACAGCGTCACTCCGTGTTAGTTGTATCCAAATCACACAAGTTTAGAGGAGAAACAATAGCAAAAGTGTTCGGGAAAGTAGATACGTTTTGGACGTATCAACTCCCCCTAGCTTAGCTTATTGCTTGTCCCCAAGCAATTGAGTTGAAAACTGAGTGCGTTAAAATAATTTTCACGAACATATTTGCTTCATATGATGTAAATATTCTCAGCACAGGAGTAGATACTTAGTCAATTCATAATAAGGAGTATGCAGCTAAGTATACTTAATAGTCATTGCAAGCTATGAAGAGATTCCAACTCAATAATAATAAGTAGCATGAAACATAAACATAAGCAACATTGCAATGCTCATAAGAAGGTATGATAGAGTGGTATCTCCCTTGCCTTTGATGGTGGAGCAAAAATAAATGCCAAGGCACCTCTGAAGTTCAAGTGAAGACTATAATTAAAGATATTAGAGATACAAGCACCAAAGTCATGACATAATTAACCAAGTTTTGAGACAAGCACATTACACTAAGAATGACAACTATGCTCTCAATAAAGTGTTCATAGAATAAGTGGTGAATCATATCCCTTCAATACGAGAGCCGCTCATCATGCTACTCAACTTTAGTTACTTGCAAGTTCTTGTCATAATAAATACATGCGTATCATAGAGAACAGCCAACGGGTACCCCTTGCACATGATACAGGAGCTATCCCATAATCAAAATGACAAGGCAAGTAGACAGTGAGCATCTCAGCAATCTTCTTATTTGCCATGGGAAAATGGCATTTTTTTCTCTCTTTCCTCTTTTCAATATGTCTCTTTTATTATAAAAGAAGAAAGCTTCATAGATTGCTCACTATGCTTATGCTGCAAGTTTCCATCATGATTAGGCTTGGCTTAGACTAGCGACCCAGGCGTTTCTCTAACACATATACATAACTCCATGGACTAACAAGATCCCCTTTTATTTCACACCGACGACATCCATAAACAAAAGATCATGATATCAACTGGATATATATCCAAAGAGTGTTGAAAGCGTTCCCCGTGATAGCACGGTTCTGCTAACTCCCAGACTATAATTTGCAAGCATATAACTTTTATGGACAGTCACAATGGTTCAAGTTTATTGAGTGCAAGAAAAAAAGTGTTCCATCAAGTTCGTGAGAGCTTTACTAACTAACTTTCGCAACAATAGTCAAACATTTTATTTGGAAGAAAACAAGGCATAATGAATATGCACTGAATAGCAAATGATGCTAGTAGGTAGGTATGGTGAACACTTTTGACAATATTGGTTTTGGAGAGTTGGAAACACGAGTAGAGCCCATACTCAGTGCAAGTGAAGGCTAGCAATACAGAGGGAGCGACAAACGAGAGAGCAATAAATGTCATAATCATGCTTGCAACAAAACAGGACTAATTATGGCATAAAAGTGATACAAGAACTCTGAGGCAAAATAAATCATCGAGGCTTACTGACTATTGTTCAGTCATATGCATGTGTGAGTATGTGCCAAGTCGATTCACATGAAACATTCAGAGGAGGATACCACAGTGTCATACCAAGTTATGAATAGAACAATGCAAGCAAACATTCATATGACATGCTACAAACTATTAACAAGCTGGAGCTAATCATAAGAGAGCAAGAACTATTAAGCATCCATAAATAACATACACCTTACATGAACAGACTAAGCATGCTCACAATGATGAGTATATGTACAAAAATGAAAAAAAATAGAGTTCGTTACCAGCCTCTTACCACACCTCAAGTTGTCTCCACTAAGGACTACTGAACCCTGCAAAGAACTTCACAAAACCAAAGAAGAACAACAAATATTTTTGGTGTTTTCGATTTTTTAGCAAGTACACAAAGCAAAAACAAACAAAGCAAAATCTTTTTGGATTTTTCTTTAAGGCAAACCAAAGCTAGAAATCAAATAAACAAACCAAGAGACACAACGAAAATATTTTTGTTCTTTTTGTGTTTTGGGAAAGCAGAAACAAAAACCAAAAAGAAAGCGAAACATGGATATACAAAGAACCGACGGAACATGATATATAGATGAGTGTGATGTCGGTATACCTCCCCTCCCCCAAGCTTAGGTTTTTGGCCTAAGTGGGGCTCAATAGCACGGGTAGTAACCCCAAGCTGGTGGGTCATCATAGGAATGATCATAATCAGGCCCTCGCGATGAAGAAGATGCGCTCCAATCATAGGTGGGTTGCTGGTATGAAGACTCCCCCCATGTTGGAGGGCTGAACCGAATCATCTTCGGCATCCTCTCCAACATTGTCCTCTTGCTAGGAGAGCTCCACCACATATGTGTCAAACTCTTCCTCCGTGAGCGACCATCCTTGCTTGTTATCAAAATTAAACAAAGCAGGTGCATGCAAATAGACTACTTTCTCAGTCTTACCCCCTCTTCAACCACGCTTGACAAAGGATATCTCATACGGTAAATCTCTCATAGTAGCCCAAGAAGAAACAAAATTATGTTGAACCATGGAATTGAGATCAAGTCTCTCTATGGGGAACCGATAATCTGAATGGTGAGGCTCTAAACCATGAAAAGCTAGAAAACGAGAGGCAATGAGGCCTCCACAAATTCCACCCTTCTCGCGGTTAGTGGTAAGACGGAAAGCTATCAAAGCACATAGGTTGTATGATCTATCCCTATTCAAAGCAGCTGAGATAAAAGCTAGATCAAATGAAGATAACTTTCTAGCAGTCTTTCTAGCAAGAACACACTTGGTAATGAAATAGGCAAAATATCTAATGGATGTGTCGTGGTATTGCCGACGAGTACGCCATGGAGGGTCCTCACATAGCGTGTTTAGAGACGTGGGGTAAGGCGGAAGGTTAGCGGGTACGAGGTAACACAACTTACCCAGGTTCAGATGCCACGATGGTGGCGGGATCCTACTCCTGCTATAAATCACTATAATGGCAATACGCCGAGTTACAGGGATCGGTTCGCTGTGCGCGATATGAGTTGTGTCGTTCCCTAAAGGCTCTCATAGTTCGGGCTTATATAGTCGCCAGGTCCTAGGGTTACAGGCAAAGTCCTAACCGGACAGGTTACAGAGTCCTACACGGTATACAAATAGTCTAACGTGTCTTGCACTCCAAGGCTCCGGGTACGCTGGTGACTCCTCCGTAGCCTTCCTTTATAACTGGGTCGCCTAGCAGACCATGGGCCTTTCTACCAACTGTGGGCCACCCGGGTTATCCGGATTAGAGACATGCTATGGTGATACCCATTTAGCATATCCCCAACAATAGCCCCCAGAGAACTCTGAGATCTTGTGTTGTCTTTCATCTTTAGTTTGAATGCTCTGTCTAGATGAATGTCGGCAAATAGTCAAGCAATATCTTGTAGTCCTCCCAAGAACCCTGCAATTCTCTCTGTCTTCAACTTGTAAGTCGGAGAACTGTTGAATCTTCCATCGTACTCTTCTCGTAGCCGGACTAGATCCGTCCATGCCGGAATCTTCAGATGGGATGGTTCACCTTCCTGTGTCAGTAGAGCAACGTAGACCATAGATCAGAGACGCCTCGTAACTCACACATGCATAGAATGTAATCATAGCATGCAAAACGTTGGCGACGGCGGTGGGAACGTGGCGAAATTTCCGTGCACACGCACAAACGCGCTGTCCACGCAGCAATCGTTCGATCAACTTGCATGAATCTTGACGCGGAGTACTATAAATTATAACCGTGGTAAATTTTATCCTTTCACCGCATTCTTACTCGCATCATCTTCTTCCTCCTGCGAACGTCTCCTCGAGCTCTTCGCGCGCACCGAGAAAAACCCTAGCTTTTCCCAGTCCCACAATCACCTTCCTCCCCACACAAATGGCGAGCAGCAGCACAACCCCATCCATGGCGGCAACGAGCGACGCCGCGGCGAAGCCGGTGGGCTCCATTCAGGTGCCCCCAGAGGGCCTGGTGCTGCCATGCACCGCGGTGGTGGAATGCACCGGCGGTGACCATATTCCAGCGAGGCTGGAACCGCTGGAGGAGGAGGGCGACTCTCACAAGGGAGAGTGGCGTGGTCATCCCTTCTCCCCAAGGAGATGCTCGAAGAGGGGTACCTCCCCATGATGGAGGGCTGGTCTGGCGGGCGGCACCGGCCGGCGAGGTCATCCCTTCTTCCCAAGCCGGAGAAAAGGATTACCTCAAAGACCAACTGGTACATGGCGTATCCCTCCCAATCTCCGACTTCTTCTTAGAGGTCCTTAGCCACTACCGGGTTCAACCTCAGAACCTATCTCCGAATAGCATCCTCGTGCTTAGCAATTACGCGGCGCTTTGTGAGGGTTACCTAGGAATTAGGCCTAGGCTAGATCTATTTATATACTTATTTACCATCAAGAGGGAATCCAGAGTGAGCAAGGACGAGCTCAGAAATTGTGGAACCATTAGCTTCAATATCCGGCCTGGCCGGCGGTTCCCTGACATTGTAGGCCACAAGTCCTTCTACAGCCCAGTATCCCTTTGGATGGCCGAGAAGCAAAGTACCCGGACTTTGTCAACGAGGCCGCCGCTGAAGCCCCAACATGGAGATCCCAAGCCATCCTTCCCTCCGACGACGAAGCCTCCCACGCTGTAAGGCAGATTGAGTGGCTCTTAGACACGGGTCTGACCGGGTTGGACCTAGCCATGTGCTGGTTCGTCAGGTGGATTCAGCCTCTGCAGCACCGCGGGAAGTTGATGCACCAGTATACCAAGGATAGGAAGGATAGCCTTCACATCTTCAAGGACAACTTCTCAAGTGACTCCATCAAGCTTCGAAGACATTGTCAAGGCGAAGGACAGGAAGCGTGGCTTCTCCATCACCTACGACATGTTCGAGGGCGGCACGTTCCTAGAGGTATCTGTTTATTTTTCGTGTATGACATATACTCCAGTTCTTCTGTCTAGCCATAACCATCACATCTAACTGTAGGATCCCTCCTTTATAAAGGAAAAAGGATCCCTGTGTTTACAATGCTAGTCCCTGGATCAATAGCTAGCATCCACAGTTAAGATGTAATATCAAGAAACAAAGGTCATAATACAACTTTATAACCAGGAATAAAATAATTTATTACATCTTACATAGCTCATTTGGCTATCTCATTACAATGCAGCAGAATATAACAATAGCATGGGGTCCTTCATCTTCAAAGTGCCACAGGCAGACATGTTGGGTGTAGACTTGTAATCCTAATCATTTAAACTTCACTAATATCAAACAAACCTGCAACATAACAAGTTACATCCACAAGGGTCAATACATTTGAATTGTATTGGCAAGTGATACTATGGTAGTATAGTGGAGTCTATCATCTATATGCATTTGGCTAAGTGGAGCTTAGGATTTCTTTGCTCAATATAGATTTTCCTTATCATTTGAAAACACTAAGCTTTTGCTTGTCAAAATCACCCAAGGAACCACCAATAGAAATTGGTGAACCTTAAACCCTTGTTCAACCACAAGTTTTTAACTTAGAAATTGGGATGCTGAGATTCTTGATATCTTCCATGTCTTGATGCTCAAATTGTCCTGTACCAGGGACATGGCTAAGTATTTAGATTTTACACTCTGCAGAGGTGGTGCACTTTCCCCACAAGACTTGGTTTCACCAAGACAAGATCTTTCAGAAGCCTTCCCTTAGACCAGAATGGACGCGTTCCAACCTATCATCCCCTACCACCAACTGTCCATTTGGCTAAGTTATTGCAACCTATATGATCCACGCAGAGCCCATAATGCCAAGTGGCTTCACTTGAAGCTTCTCAACATTTGACATCTCAAATCTCTTTGTTCATGGGTGGCCATCCACAAGTGAGATACACAAGGTTCACCAGTCCCCTGTCCTTGTGTAACCACTCAACACAAACCATTCCTTCCATTCCACCCAGGTGATTCATTCACTTAGTTGTTTTATTAAACAAAACACAAGTCCTCAGACTTAGAAATTTTTCCATAGCATGGATATATATTCCACCCTTGTTTTCTACTAGCTAAGCTAAGCATGATGGTAGTAGGAATCTTAACTTAGGAAATTTCTTCTAAGGTTTCATCTACTAGGATTTCTCATGTCATAGTTTACACTTAGCAAAAATTCCATGCAAGTCCTACTTAGAAATATCACTAATGCATAGTGAAAATAATGGGACAAAAGTATGAAGTATCACTTGCCTTTTTTGTAGAGAGTATAGGTTCACTCCTTGATCTTTGCAATGTTCACTCACTTCAAATCACTACAATTCAATCAAGCAAACAATATTTCAATCTACCATTCAAGCAATTCATCACATAAAATGATAGAAACAAAACAATGCATGCAAGCATGCAAAAGATTGTTTTATTTGTAAAAGTGGTTTCTAATGTTTCATAAACATTGGAAAACACCTAATGGTCATTTTATAAGGTGGCAAAACCGTTTGCAAAAGATTTCACTTCATAAACCATTTTTATACCAAGTCATTATTTTATGTGATTGAAAATGTCTTTAGCAAAGTAATAGTTTCATAGGGTTCACCAAATACATTTTCAAATCATAAAACTTGGTGTGTGGGGTCAGAGAGTTTATTCCAAAACATTTCCCAAAGTTTTTCCCCCAAAATCATTTTTAATAAATAAAAAATATTTTTATTTGACTAGAAATGGTTTAAATCAAAGATTCATTACTTTGCTTCACCAAATATATTTTTGAAACCACAAATTGATTTCTATGGTTAGTAGGTTCAAAACACACCATTTGCCAAAGATTTTATCCTCAAAATCATTTTGGAACAAATTTTATATCCTAAACATGCATACACAAGTTTCTGTAAAAACAAACAATTTAACAGAAGCTTTTTACTAAACAAAGTGCATGGTTGGCTAGGGATTGTTTTTCTGAATCCATTGATATAAAATTTTCAAAATTTGGACGTGTAGATTAAAAGTTATGAAATTTACAAGTTTGCATATCAATCAGATTCAAAATTCTGTTTTAAACAAATCCAGTGCCACGCGGCGTGATTCTATTGGCCGGTACCGTTTCGCGTGGATCAGCAGTGTGAGGCGTTGGATCTAATGATGATCGTGTGGCACAGATCGATCAAAAATGGTTCGTTAAGTCATCTATCGTATCCCTACGATCTGCATTTAACGGCTGGAGACGATCTGACCAAACTCTGGTGGCACTCAACGGCAGTGCTCGGCGGCGACGCTCGGCTAGCGGCGGAGCTGGAGAAATAGGAAGCAAGGAAGGTAGAGAGGTGGCTCACCGTGATCGCCGTGGAACGGGGAAGCTCAAGGCGGTCCTTGCTGGTGAAGGGGCGCACGAGGATGACTTCAACCGCTCACCGGAGTTCTCGCTGGCGTCGGGTACGGTCAGACGTCGACGGGGGCGACGCTACGATGCACAAAAAGACGAAGTAAGAACAGCATTAGCTGTGCACGAGGTTGGCGATCATGCGTGCATCATCGAGAGGAAGAAGGGCGGTCAGCACTCACCGGGAAAGGCTGACGGAGCGGAGGCAGACGGTGGCAGCGGTGGTCGTCGTCCTTGCCGAAGTTCTAGGGCGCGCGGAGGCGAGCTGGCGCTACGGGGAGGTTCGCCAGGAGGTAGGGATCACGCTTGTGTGCTCGGGGAGGCAAGGGGTGGCGCGGGGTTGCCGGAATCGCTGATGGAGCTCGCCGGAGCAGAGGGTGGTGCAGGAGGAAATTGGGCGGCCTGGGGGCGCGCTAGGGTGAGCCGACTGGGGGGAACGGGAGAGGAGATGCTGGCGCTTAAGACAGCATGGTCGTGGGGGCGTTTAATGGCGTGGTTAACGCGTATTAACACGAGGAAACAGCGACAGAACGGCCGGGGAGGAAAGAGGGGTGTGGTCACCGCGGGGAGGAAGAAGATGAGCTAGCGGTGGGGTCGTCTAGCAGCGAGAGAGAGAGTGCGGGGGTGGGGTCCAGGCTATCAGTGAGGTCGTGGGTTAAGTATGCGGTGAGAAAACGTTTCGCTCGTGAGAGGGAGAGGTGGCTGGACTGGGCCTAGTGGGCTCGCTGGGCTGGGCTGCACCTTTTATATTTTTTTTGTTCTGTTTGTTTTTCTTTTTCCTTTCTTAATATTCTGTTTTGATTTTATTTAATCAATTCAAGCATCCATTTGAATTCAAAACTTTGCCGAAATTTGTGTAGGTTTAAATATTGAATAATAAAATATTCTGAAATCATTTTTAGAATAATTTATTTATTCTTTTTAAGGTCTTTTAATTATTTAAAATAGGTTCTAGTTTTTAATTAGATAGGATTTAATAATATTTTTAAATCTCCATTTAAATTCTTAAAACTTCCCAAATCCTTCCAGTAGGTTTTTATTTGTTTATTTGGGTTCAAATAATTCATATTGAATTATTTGGAAGATATTTAATATGATTTATAAATCATTTGAATTTGGGTATTTGTTTTATTTCCAATGGAATTAAATATAGTTTTAATTCCCTAATTTTAATTTGGAGGTTTTATTTAATCTTAACTAGGTTGAATTAAACAACTTATTTCACTTGGGTAAATTCCAAAATACTATTTTCTCATGAATTAATATAATTATTCTTATTAGAGATTTGTCTTCATTAAAATAAGGGATAGAATGGCTAATGTCATTTTATTTTATTTTGGAAATTCTTTATCCTTTTATTTTATTTGGATTTGGATTTGGATTATAATTCATTCCATTTGCTTATGGTCTTGGCCAAGTTTTAATTTGGTCTTTAAATATTCCTTATTTAATATTTCTTTCTTTATTTTATAAAATCTATATCTTTTTATTTAGAGATTCAAACTTGGTGATTCCAATTTGTAAAATCTTATTTAATATTTGTTTATCCTTTTAAATATCTTTAGGATTATTTGCTCACCATTTGGTTTGGATTTAGATAAATGCTTTAATAGCTTTGGAAATTTAATTTCCTTATCTTATTATATTCATAAGATTTTATTTATGGTTCCAATTTAAGTGAAAACCATTTCTATGATTTTATAATATTTCTATTTGTATTTCTTGATCATTTGTAAATGTTTGTTGAGAAGATTTTATATGGATCAAATCCATAGGCTTGGAGATAACTTGGAAATGATTTTTATTCCATTAGGGTTTAGGGTTTATTTTCCAAGTGTTTAAATTTCCAGATGCATTTTATGAGGAATTATTTTATTTTGATTTGGATTTTGTTGAATTCAAACTTTAATTAAAGTTTGTTCAAGATGGGATTTTAAGTTTTCATTTACAAACAAAAAGTTTCTTTTCACCCTAATTTTCAACAAAATTTTATTTTGTTTATTTATTTTTCACATTACAAGATTTGGAAAATCTTGGGATGTGACACTAACACTTTGGGATTCACTTAACAGCTGAAGGAACTAGACGAGGGTAACATGGCTACCCAAGTCTATCCGTGTCACCCCAAGAAATATTCAAGAGGTACAAGCACGAAAGCTTGGTCTTCATCAATAAAAATCTCAGGTCTATCTAGACACTTCGTTTTTATTTGTTTCATGCACTGTTGTGTTGTTCTTGGAGCGTCTTAGTTTTCATTTTTGGTTTTTGTTTGCTTGAATAAGCAGGTTGATTACAACACACTTCTTTTGGAGAGAGACACGCTCTGTTTTCACTGCCTAGAACACTCTAGTTTTCATTCTTATTGTTCTGTGAGTGTTCTCTTTTGCTATCACTATGTTTAGCCTTAATTTTCTTGTGATTTCAGCTTAGAACTTTTTAGTTATTCTTTGTGGCTTTGTGAGACAATCTCACTGATCTGTATTGATTATTATCTTTGTGAGTTGTTTCAAATAAGTCGATTGGTGTTGGAAAAGAGTAGGAAGCTTCATGCTTAAATAGTACAAGCGGAGCTTGCTTTGACTGTGACTTATACTTTAGCATGTCATGCTAGGTGTTGTTTTGACCTTATTCTTAGTGATTATTGTTGTAGCATGACTTGTTCCAAACCTTTGGGATTGTTTAGCGTGCCTTGAAAGAATCATGCATTGTTTTAGCATACAAAAGCATAGTATTGTGGTATTATCCTTTGATGCATTGTTTGGGTTGACTTGGCACATGCTCACACCATGTTATGCCTATGACCAGTCACCATAGCCTCTATGATCATTTAGTTTTTTACTTGTGATACCACTTTATGCTTTGATTAGTAATGTTTTGTCGCTCTGCATGATTATGGCCATTATTGCTCTCTTAGTTGGTAGCTCCCAGTCTTTTGCTAGCCTCCACTTGTATGAGTAAGCTCTACTCATGCATCTAACTCCCAGGAAACCAAGTTATTCCAAAGTGTCCACTATAAATTCCTATGCATGGTGTGTTACACCATTCCAAGTATATTCTTGTTTTCATCTATCTTCCGATTAAAAAGTATTTTTTTATGTGAAAACTTAGTGATTAAAGCTCTCACAAACTTGATGGAACACTTTATTTTTCTTGCCCCTAAATAAACTTGAACCATTGTCTCATCTATGTTGTATATGCTTGCACTTATATGTTGGAATTAGCAGAACCATGTTATCATGGGGAACTCTTTCAAAATTTCACTTGTACTTTGTACACAGTTGATATCATGCTCTTTTGTCTATGGATGGCGTCAGTGTGAAATGAAAGGGGAGCTTGTAAGTCCATGGAGTTATGTATGTGTGTTAGAGAAACGCGTAGGCCGCTAGTCTAAGCCATGCCTAATCATGGTGGAAACTTGCAGCATCACCATAGTGACATCTATGAAGCATTCTTCTTATAAAAAAGAGACATATTGAGAAAATAGGAAAGAGAGAAAAAAACACCATATTTCCCATGGTAAATAAGAAGATTGTTGAGATGCTCATTGTCTTCTTGCCTTGTTAATTTGGTTATGGGATAGCTCATGTGCCATGTGCAAGGGGTACCCTGTTGGTGGTTCTCTATGATAGACATGTACTTACTATGACAAGAACTTACAGGTGACTAAAGTTGAGTAGCATGAGGAGCGGCCCTCGTATTCAAGCGACATGAGATTTCCAACTTATACTTTGTCAAGCATATTTTGTTCACTTTAACCTTAATCACTTCAAGTTGCTTATGATAGGGGCAATGAGAGCTAAAAGCTAACAAGTAGCATAATTTTTGGAAGCTCTTTATGAAACTTGAAATCCCTGCTTCCCTTTGAAGGGCCTTTCTTCCACTATTATATTGAGTCTCCACCTTCTTTCCTTAGGCACCAATTAAGAGAGCATAGTTTTCATTCTTAGTTCTATGTGCATTGTCCCAAAACTTATTGATTGATTCATATTGTTGATATTTCTTGTTCTTGAACTATTTGTATCTAGTCACTCTTATGAACTTTAAAGGTGTCATCTGCATCTAATTGCTACTCTATGAGGGACAAGACGATTCCCATTATGCTATGTTTTCTGTATGTGAAACAAACAAATGTTTTTCAATGCATGTTATACATGATCTTTGTTTGTAGACTTTCATGTTGCATGTATAGTTACTGTAAGATCCCTTCTTTATAAAGGAAAAGGATCCCTGTGATTGCAATGCTAGTCCCTGGATCATTGCTAGCATCCACAGTTTAAGATGAAGTACACAGATACAAAGGTCATTTATTACATCCATTCCAGAGATAAACATAGTCTTTACAACTCAAGGCCACATGCCTAATACAAGAGTTTGAATAAGTATATAAATATAAGTCTTCATCTTCATGTGCCACAGGCAAACATGTTGAGTGTAGACTCATGACACCTAATCCTCATCAGAGTAACCTGCAACATCACAAGTTACAGCCACAGTGGGTCAATACTTTGGAATAGTATTGGCAAGTGATACCTTATACATAATATGTGGACTAGATACTATATGCAAATTTGGCTAAGTGTAGCTTGGCTTGCTTTGCTCAAAATAGGTTTTTCCTATTAGTTGAAATCACTAAGTTTTTCTTTGTCAAAACTTTTCCCAAGGAACCACCAATAGACATTGAGGTCCTTCACCCTTGTTCACCCACAAGTTTTTACTTAGAAATTGGGATGGGGAGATTCTTGATAGCTTCCATGCCTTGATGCTCAAGTTGTCCATTGCCATGGACTTGGCTAAGTACTTAGATTTTTCCATCTTCAGAGGTTGTGCACTTTCCCCACCAGACTTGGTTTCACCAAGACAGGACCTTTCAGAAGCCTTCCCTTAGACCAAATGGACGCGTTCCAACCTATCATTCCCACTACCACCAACTGTCCAAATGTCTAAGTTCTAGCAACTTATGTGATCCAGGCAGAGCCCATATTGCCAAGTGGCTGCACTAGAAGATTCTTAACACTTGGACTCTAAAATCTCTTTATTCCTGGGTGGCTTACCACAAGTGAGATACACGAGGTAAACCATAGCCATGGGCCTTGTGTAACCACTCAACCAAAATCCACCAATCAAGTCCCTTTCCACCCAGGTGATTCATTGACTTAGTTGTTTTATTAAGCAAAACATAAGTCCAAAGACTTAGAAATATTTTTATCATAGCATGTATATTTCACCAACCCTTGTTTGCTACTAGCTAGGCTAAGCATGGCATAGATAGTAACTTAACTTAGAAATTTCCTAGCAATTCTACATCTACTTAGGATTTCCCAACTTGGCATAAAGGCGAAATAATAACATGCAAGACTTAGCAAAATATTTCTAATGCTTAGTATAAAATATAGGGATAGAAATATTCATGAAGTACCACTTCCCTCGGTAGTTGGGAGAGTAGCACTCTTCACAATCACAATCACTAGCACCAAAGTCTACACAAAGAATGGTAGCACAAAATTACACACAATCTTATACAAACATAAATATATGCATGCATGCAAAATGCTAAGTGATGATTTTCAAAACTCAACCAAGCAAGTGCAAGGTACTGATTCACTAACAAGACAGAAAATTGCCAAACAACTAATAATTATACCCTAAAGCATTTCTTAAACATTTCAAACATTCAAATTGGACCTAAACAAGTTTCTGCAAATAAAGCCTTTTAAACAGAAGCTAAACACTAAACACATTGCATAATCAGAAAGAGCTTGCTCTCCTGATTCCAACGGTATAAAATTTGCCAAAATCTAACGTGGGAATCAAAAGTTATAGCTAAATCAAATTTGGATATAAATCATATTTCAAATTCTGTTTTTAAACCAAACCCTAGCCACGCGGCGTTATCCTATTGGCCGATAACGTTTCACTCAGGATCACCCTTCCGCGCCGTCAGATCAAGTCAGATCCAACGCGCCAACTTTAAAGAAAACGTTTCGCTCAGATCTAAGCTGGTCCTTCCGATAGAGATCTAACGGCTACCGTTGCTCTGACCATAGCCTAGCGGCGCTAGCGGCGGCGGCGCCAGCGTCTGTCGATGGCATTCTAGGTCGCTGGGGAAGGAGAGGTGCTTACGAACCAGAGTTGAGATTCTTGAAGCTCAAGGTGGAGGTAGCTTTGCAAGGGGCGCACGGTATGGGCTGCTGGAGCTCGTCGGAGTTGTGCACGGCGTCAGGTGGTTGCTGTTGAAGTCGTTGTCGAGGTTCCACGTCGCCCTAGCACGAACCAGATGGTTTAGGAGACGCGCAAGACAGTGGCGAACAACCTCGTATGCAAGAGGGGGCAAGGGGCGCTCGGAGCTTACCGCAATTGATCACCGCAGTTGATGGGGTCGTCTGTCTCGTGTGGTCACCGACGTTGCCGAGGCTCTGGATGATCCTAGCATGCACCAGAGGGGTTAGGAGGTGCGCATGGTCGCGGAGATTGTACTGGCAAGTTTAGGCAGCATGGGGCGACGGGGTCTTACCGGAATACCTCGCCGGAGTTGGCTCTGGCTGCGGCGGTGCAACGCGAATTAGGAGCAGCCTGGTGGCGAGAAGAGTGTGCAACGTGGGGGAAAATGACCACGGCGGGGTGTGGTTTAAATAGGCTGAAGCGCGACAGGAAACGCTCGCGGTATCAAGGCTAATTATGCCGCGCCATTACCGGCATCAACGGCAGCGGTGACGTGGTCTGCGGGCGCGATTTGGGGAAGAAGGAGTCGACGTGGAGAGGGCCCGCTTGTAAGCGAATAGAACATTGAGAGAGTGGGGTCCGAGTGTCAGCGACTCTGGGGGTGCTTCTGCGCGTGAGAGAGAGAGGGAGGACCCGGGTGGGCTAGCTGGGCTGGTTTCGCTGTTGGGCCAGAATAGAAGCGCAGGCCCTTTTCCTTTTCTTTATTCCTTTTCTTTTTCTAATTGGATTTTCTGGAATGATTTTCAAATGAATTCAAACTCTATTTGAATTCAAATCTTTTTGGGATTTTTGCAGTGTGCAACAGTCACAATTTTGGGCATAAAACCAAGTGGTTACTTTGAATTGGCTTGGTCATTTGGAATAAAATAAAATAACAGTGACATAGCACTTGATTCATATTGGTTTTGAAATTGATTTTCAAATTGTATTTGCTTTGAAATTTTGGTTTTAAAACCTTAGCAATCTACCAACTCATTCAGAAAGCAATAAGGCACAAAGTTTGGTTTCATGAACAATCACTTCTCATAGAAGGAGTAACACTTGTTTCAAATGATGATCACATAAAATAATGAGCTCATATGCTCCTGTTTTTGAATTTTTTTTGTTTTCAATGAATTCTATATGATCATGGATGCATAGATGATATGCATGAGTTTGAAACATGATTTTAGGGATGTTACAAATCTAACCCCCTTAAAGTGAATCTCACCCTCGAGATTCGGATTGGCTAGCAAATAGGTGAGGGTGGTCTTTCCGAAGATCATCTTCTCTTTCCCATGTTGCTTCCTCTTCGGAATGATGATTCCACTGCACTTTGCAGAACTTGATAGTCTTAGTCCTTGTGACTCTTTCTGCAGTCTCAAGAATCTTGATAGGTTTCTCTTCATAGGTAAGATCACTTTCCAATTGAACCTCCTCCAAAGGTATAGTATCCTTCAAAGAAGTTTCTTCCATTTCTGGATGGCATTTCTTAAGTTGACTCACATGGAACACATTATGGACAGCTGACAGAGATTCTGGAAGTTCAATTTCATAGGAAACTTCTCCTTTACGACTCAGAATCTTGAATGGCCCAACATAACTTGGTGCCAATTTTCCTTTGACTCTGAATCTCTTCACTCCACGAAGTGGTGACACTCTAAGATAGGATCTATCACCAACTTCGTAGATGACTTCTCTATGCTTAGGATCTGCGTAGCTTTTCTGTCGGGACTGTGCTATTTTCAATCTGTCCTTAACCAACTTGACCTTCTCTTCGGCTTCTTTGATAAGAGCTGGCCCGAATAAACTTCTTTCTCCCACGCCATTCCATAACAATGGGGTGGTACACTTTCTTCCGTAGAGAAACTCAAACGGTGCCATCTCAATGCTGGCTTGATAGCTGTTGTTATAAGAAAATTCTGCGTAAGGCAGACTTTCATCCCAACTGGCTCCATAGTCCAAGGCACATGCCCTCAACATGTCTTCGAGAATCTGATTAGTCCTTTCCGTTTGTCCATCGGTTTGAGGATGAAAAGCATTACTGAATTCCAACCTCGTTCCTAATGACTCATGTAATTGTCTCCAAAAATGGGAAGTGAATTGGGTTCCCCTATCAGACACAATACTCTTGGGCACTCCATGTAGACATACAATTCTACTCATGTAGATTTTGGCTAACTTAGCACTTGTATAGGTTGTCTTCACGGGTATGAAATGAGCCACTTTAGTTAGGTGATCCACTACTACCCAAATAGAATCGTATCCTGACCTGGTCCTTGGTAATCCGGTAATGAAATCCATACCAATCTTGTCCCAGTTCCAATCAGGAATAGGTAGTGGTTGAAGCAATCCTGCTGGTTTCTGATGTTCCGCTTTCACTCTACTACACACATCATACAAAGCAATATGTTCGGCGATGTCCTTCTTGAGATTATTCCACCAAAATCTTTCTTTCATGTCCATGTACATTTTGGTGTTTCCCGGATGAATAGAATACGGAGAGTTGTGTGCTTCTTGCAAAATCAGTTTCCGCAACTCCGGGTCTTGTGGAACGCAGATACGTTTTCCATGCCATAAAGTACCCTGTTCGTCTTCATGGAATTCTTTGGCTTTTCCCTTGCCAATCTTTTCCTTAATCTCTTCAATTTCCTTATCAGTCTTCTGGGCTTCTTTGATCTTGTCCAACAAAGTGGGTTGAACATCCAAATTCATGAGATGTCCTTCAGGCACAATCTCCAATCTGAGTTGTCTAAATTGAGTACACAGATCATCCGGCAATTCTCCCTTGGTAAGGCCATTCACAAAAACCTTACGACTTAGAGCATCTGCTACGACATTTGCTTTACCGGGGTGGTATTTCAAACTTAAATCATAGTCCTTGATAAGTTCTAGCCATCTTCTTTGTCTCATATTAATTTCTTTCTGAGTGAAGATATACTTCAAACTTTTGTGATCTGTGAACACTTCACAACGCTTTCCCAAAAGGTAGTGTCTCCATGTTTTGAGTGCATGGACAACAGAGGCTAACTCTAAATCATGAGTAGGATAGCTCACTTCATGAGTTTTGAGTTGTCTCGAGGCATAAGACACAACTTTACCATCTTCCATAAGTACTGCACCCAAACCTTGATGAGATGCATCACAATATACTTGGAAATCCTTTTCCAAATATGGCAGACATAAGACTGGTGCTGTCACAAGTCTCTTCTTCAATTCCTGAAAGCTGAGTTCACAACCTTCATACCAAGTAAACTTCTTGTCTTTCTTTAGCAATTCAGTCATAGGCTTAGCAACCTTGGAGAAATTTTCAATGAACCTCCTGTAGTAACCTGCTAAGCCAAGGAAACTACGAACCTCTTTCACGTTCTTGGGAGATTCCCATTCAGTCACAGTTGAAACTTTAGCAGGATCAACTGCTACACCATCCTTTGTCATAACATGACCAAGAAATCCAACTTCCTCCAGCCAGAACTCACACTTGCTGAATTTGGCATAAAGTTTATGCTCTCTTAACTTCTCAAGTATCAAACGCAAATGTCCTTCATGCTCTTCCTTGCTCTTGGAGTAGACTAAGATGTCATCGATGAAAATGATAACAAACTTGTCAAGGAATTCCATGAACACCTTGTTCATCATATTCATGAAGTATGCTGGAGCATTGGTCAAACCAAAGGGCATTACGGTATACTCATACAACCCATACCTTGTAGTGAATGTTGTCTTAGGTATGTCTTGTTCTCTTATCTTGAGTTGAAAATATCCAGACCGGAGATCAATCTTTGAGAATACACATGCTCCTTCTAGCTGATCAAACAAGTCATTGATTCTAGGCAAAGGGTATTTGTTCTTGATAGTTACCTCGTTGAGTGAACGGTAATCTATGCATAACCTTTGACTTCTATCTTTCTTCTCCACGAACAAAACTGGGGCTCCCCAAGATGAAGAACTTGGTTGAATAAATCCTTTATGCAACTGTTCTCCAAGTTGCTTCTTGAGTTCTTTCAGTTCATCCACTGACATCTTGTATGGTCTCTTTGCTATTGGTCCAGATCCTGGTAGCAAATCAATAAGGAACTCCACATCTCTATCTAGTGGCATTCCCGGCAATTCCTCCGAAAACACATCTGGATATTCACTCACAATTGGCACACTGTCTATGCTAACCCCCTTAAGAGAATTTAGCATACTCCTTGCTTTAAAGTTTGTCTTGAATCTGATCCTCTTATTTTCCGGAGTTGTGAGCGAGACAGTATGGTTGGCACAATCTATCACTCCCTTATACTTAGTCATCCATTCCATTCCCAAAATGACATCCAACCCTTGGGAGTTTAGAATTATCAAGTTAACGGGAAACTTATACTTCCCAAAATCTATGACTAGCTCATGACATCCTGAATTCACTATCATTTCTCCACCAGGAGAACTTACTTTTATAGGACACCCAATAGTTTCTACCGGCAGTTTATTTCTTTCAACAAATGCTCTTGATATGAATGAATGAGATGCACCAGTATCAAAGAGAACAGAATTGAGTTTGAACTTACCAGCCACGGCATCAGGCTCCTCATAGATATCCTCCACATTAATGTGGTTAACTTGTCCCTTCTGAAAGGGGTTGGGCTTGTTGGGTCCTTCAACTTTCTTTTCTGGGCAGTCATTTGCATAATGCCCCATCTTCTTGCATTTGAAGCACTCAACCTGACTGATGTCTCTCTTAACAGGCTGACTTCCACTTCCACTTCCACTTCCACTATGGTGGCTCTTATGTCCACTCTTGTGGTTCTTGTACTTGTCATTGTCATGACTACGGTGATGCTTGTTGTCATGACGGTTGTGGTTGTGGTGCTTGTTGAATTTCCCATGCTTGTGGGATCCTGAGCTTCCACTGTCATCATAATGAGATCGTTTGTGAGACGATCCCGATCTATGCTTGTCGGAGTGCTTTCTCTTTCTACTCTCAACTTGCTTCATTTTGTTCTCCAAAATAGCAGCCTTGTCACAGAGCGACTGATAAGTGGGAACATATGCCACAGCTAACTGCAGATTTAGCTCATCATTCAAGCCTTCAAGAAATTTTTCCTTTCTCTTAGCATCGGTGTCAACTTCATCAGTGCATAACGCCAGATTGTTGAACTCTTCAATATATTCACCCGCTGCGTGGCTTAGATTGTGGAACTCTTTCTTTTCGGACTCATCACTCCGATGAGATATGAGCGATCTGAAAGCCATCCTCAAAGATAGCCCATGTCACTTCATCTATGGGAGTGGTGATGGAAGTTGTCCCACCAAGTTGCGGTGGTCCTTCCGCAGATGTCTGTGAATCGACCTTTTCAGATCAAGATCTTACGGTTACTAAGTCCTTGTTCACAGAACGTAGCCAATCATTCGCCACCATGGGATCAGTCGTCCCTGAGAACTTAGCTGGCCTCAATCTTAAGAACCTGGTAAGCATATCAAAACCCGGTGGGTTGTTGTTGTTGTGATTGTTGTTGTTGTTATTGTTGTTATTGTTGTTGTTTTGGTTCTGGATGAACGTCGTCATCATCTGCATCAGCTGAGTTTGAGCGTTCATCATTTGCTGCATTTTTGGAGTGATGTTGTTGTTGTTGGGGTTGGGGTTTGCACGACGGGGAGGCATCTGTGGTTTGTTCAAATAGAGATAAGAATAAGATACTCATGGATGCTTTCATGCACATTACATCACATAAGAAAACACATAGCATGCAACACAGAGATATAAGTTCAACGACAAGATAACAAGTTCACAAGTTAAAAAACACAAGTAGCAAGCCATCCACATGTGGGATGATCCAATAATAAGTTCTCAAATAACAAGTACGATAACAAAAGATAACTGAGTAGTCAAATCTACTCCTCGGCATCAATCTCCTCCTCGACAATGGTAAGACCCGCGTTCTCCATCGCGGTCTTGTATTCCTCAACACTAGTGGTCAAGGTCTCTATCTTGGCCTTGAGAGCCCTCTTCTGGGAACGAAGCCTCTCTATCACTGTCTGCTGCTGCTCGAGCTCAAAATCCTTGGACTGCAGTTCTTCAGTCATGTCCCAAATCTTCTTGTTCCTATCCTAGACACGCTTCTCCTGACTCTTGAACTTCCTGTCCTAGGTCTCGAACTTCGTCTCCATCTCCTTGACTATCTCATCTTTCTCCACGAAGAGCTTGTCCTTCTCGCGAAGCTGCACCTGGAGTTCGTCATTACTAAGCATGACGTTGGTCCGGTCAGTGTCCACGTGCCTAATGAGTGACTCTAAGTCCCGGAGGTATAGTCGAATGGGCTCCGATGTATCCCTCGCAGTGTCTTCGAAGTCAATGGACTCTCCATCCTCATCACGTCTACCGAAGGCGTGGAAGTGAGTACCTCTAACCTGTCGGGAGTGTCTCCCTAGCAGACATCCTATCAGATCCTGCATAACTACCTCAAGGCCTCTCTCCCTGTCATCGTGCATGAGCTTGAAGACAATGGCCTCCGTAGTAGGCTCTGTCTGTCGTCCAGGCTGGTTGACCTTGAAGCCCCAGAGGTCCTTCCTCTCAAACTTGGTGAGGGGATGCACCATGATGGTAGGAAGAGGGAGATTGAGCAAAGTAGTAAGCTCAACGATACGAGGACCAAATGGGTAACCTGGAAATCCTCAACAGTGTTGATGGTAATAGGCATCTATTTATAAGATAGAAAAGTTAGAACAACACAATTCAAGATAAAACAAAAGACAAAACAACACACACATATCCTTGGGAAGCAAAGCACACAAGTCATGCATACATGAAACCATTACAACAACCAAGGTTCAACTTATTTTAAAGTCACATTTTGGAAGATAAGGTGATAAGTGGTGGTCCAACTAACGAAGTATGCTTACAATCCTATCTCACTGGATCTGTTGGCTAACACAATGTTTCTAGAAGCAATCAGCCTATCTTGTTCACATGACTCCATCACTAAGTATATAATGTCTCCTCTTAAGGTTTGGTTGGTGGCTTCCAACTCTTGGGTAAGTTCCTTCTCTTTCCTTAGGTCATTTTGGAGATTGAGAATTCTGCACTTGACTCTAGCACTAAGTTCTTTGATAGTCCTCCAAGCTGCATCCCTTGCTGACTCAAGAATGTGGGGTGCACCACAGTGTTGGTGAACATGCAGAATCCTTTTTCCTGATGGTTGTCTTCCTTGTTTTATACAAGTGAAGTTGCACCCACCAGTATTTCACTCCTTCATCCATCACTGGAAAACCTTTATCTTGCACCTTGTATCTCTAGTGCAACCATGAGGTCCTTGAGAGCCTTGGGGAATTCTGTCTCACACTCCAAAGTCATTGTCATGAGTGGTCCTTTCCTCATGGCTTCATTGATGGAGTTCATCTACAAATAGAGATGAGAAAGAGATTAGAAAAGTTTACGAGAAGAATAGACAAGTGTAGAAGTACACAGATGTAAGATCCCTCCTTTATAAAGGAAAAGGATCCCTGTGATTGCAATGCTAGTCCCTGGATCATTGCTAGCATCCACAGTTTAAGATGAAGTACACAAATACAAAGGTCATTTATTACATCCATTCCAGAGATAAACATAGTCTTTACAACTCAAGGCCACAGGCCTAATACAAGAGTTTGAATAAGTATATAAATATAAGTCTTCATCTTCATGTGCCACAGGAAAACATGTTGAGTGTAGACTCATGACACCTAATCCTCATCAGAGTAACCTGCAACATCACAAGTTACAGCCACAGTGGGTCAATACTTTGGAATAGTATTGGCAAGTGATACCTTATACATAATATGTGGACTAGATACAATATGCAAATTTGGCTAAGTGTAGCTTGGCTTGCTTTGCTCAAAATAGGTTTTTCCTATTAGTTGAAATCACTAAGTTTTTCTTTGTCAAAACTTTTCCAAGGAACCACCAATAGACATTGACGTCCTTCACCCTTGTTCACCCACGAGTTTTTACTTAGAAATTGGGATGGGGATATTCTTGATAGCTTCCATGCCTTGATGCTCAAGTTGTCCATTGCCATGGACTTGGATAAGTACTTAGATTTTTCCATCTGCAGAGGTTGTGCACTTTCCCCACCAGACTTGGTTTCACCAAGACAGGACCTTTCAGAAGCCTTCCCTTAGACCAAATGGACGCGTTCCAACCTATCATTCCCACTACCACCAACTGTCCAAATGGCTAAGTTCTAGCAACTTATGTGATCCAGGCAGAGCCCATATTGCCAAGTGGCTACACTGGAAGCTTCTTAACACTTGGCCTCTAAAATCTCTTTGTTCCTGGGTGGCTTACCACAAGTGAGATACACAAGGTAAACCATAGCCATGGGCCTTGTGTAACCACTCAACCAAAATCCACCAATCAAGTCCCTTTCCACCCAGGTGATTCATTGACTTAGTTGTTTTATTAAGCAAAACATAAGTCCAAAGACTTAGAAATATTTTTATCATAGCATGTATATTTCACCAACCCTTGTTTGCTACTAGCTAGGCTAAGCATGGCATAGATAGTAACTTAACTTAGAAATTTCCTAGCAATTCTACATCTACTTAGGATTTCCCAACTTGGCATAAAATAAAATAATAACATGCAAGACTTAGCAAAATATTTCTAATGCTTAGTATAAAATATAGGGATAGAAATATTCATGAAGTACCACTTCCCTCGGTAGTTGGGAGAGTAGCACTCTTCACAATCACAATCACTAGCACCAAAGTCTACACAAAGAATGGTAGCACAAAATTACACACAATCTTATACAAACATAAATATATGCATGCATGCAAAATGCTAAGTGATGATTTTCAAAACTCAACCAAGCAAGTGCAAGGTACTGATTCACTAACAAGACAGAAACTTGCCAAACAACTAATAATTATACCCTAAAGCATTTCTTAAACATTTCAAACATTCAAATTAGACCTAAACAACTTTCTGCAAATAAAGCCTTTTAAACAGAAGCTAAACACTAAACACATTGCATAATCAGAAAGAGCTTGCTCTCCTAATTCCAACGGTATAAAATTTGCCAAAATCTAACGTGGGAATCAAAAGTTATAGCTAAATCAAATTTGGATATAAATCAGATTTCAAATTCTGTTTTTAAACCAAACCCTAGCCACGCGGCGCTATCCTATTGGCCGATACCGTTTCACTCAGGATCACCCTTCCGGTGACGATCAAGTCAGATCCAACGCGCCAGATTCAAAGAAAACGTTTCGCTCAGATCTAATCTGGTCCTTACGATACAGATCTAACGGCTACCGTTGCTCTGACCATAGCCTAGCGGCGCTAGCGGCGGCGACTGGCGGCGGCGCGTCTGTCAGTGGCGGCGCTGGCGTTCTAGGTCGCCCGGGGAGGGGAGAGGGTGCTTACCAGAACCGCAGAGAGTTGTTGAAGCTCAAGGTGGCGGTATCTTTGCAAGGGGCGCACGGTATGGGCTGCTGGAGCTCGTCGGAGTTGTGCACGGCGTCAGGTGGTTGCTGTTGAAGTCGTTGCCGAGGTTCCACGTCGCCCTAGCACGAACCAGATGGTTTAGGAGACGCGCAAGACAGTGGCGAACAACCTCGTATGCAAGAGGGGGCAAGGGGCGCTCGGAGCTTACCGCAATTGATCGCCGGAGTTGATGGGGTCGTCTGTCTCGTGTGGTCGCCGACGTTGCCGAGGATCTGGATGATCCTAGCATGCACCAGAGGGGTCAGGAGGTGCGCATGGTCACGTAGATTGTACTGGAAAGTTTAGGCAGCATGGGGCGACGGGGTCTTACCGGAATACCTCGCCGGAGTTGGCTCTGGCTGCGGCGGTGCAACGCGAATTATTAGGGGCAGCCTGGTGGTGAGAAGAGTGTGCAGCGTGGGGGAAAATGACCGCGGCGGGGTGTGGTTTAAATAGGCTGAAGCGCGACAGAAGCGCTTTCGGGGCGGCTAATTACGCTCCATTACGGCATCAACGGCTGGCGGCGTGGTGCTGGCGATTTGGGGAAGAAGGAGTCGACGTGGAGAGGGCCTGCTTGTCAGCGAATAGAACAGAGAGAGAGTGGGGTCCGAGTGTCAGCGACTCTGGGGGTGCTTCTGCGCGTGATAGAGAGAGAGAGGGAGGACCCGGGTGGGCTAGCTGGGCTGGTTTCGCTGTTGGGCCAGAATAGAAGAACAGGCCCTTTTCCTTTTCTTTATTCCTTTTCTTTTTCTAATTGGATTTTCTGGAATGATTGTCAAATGAATTCAAACTCTATTTGAATTCAAATCTTTTTGGGATTTTTGCAGTGTGCAACAGTCACAATTTTGGGCATAAAACCAAGTGGTTACTTTGAATTGGCTTGGTCATTTGGAATAAAATAAAATAACAGTGACATAGCACTTGATTCATATTGGTTTTGAAATTGATTTTCAAATTGTATTTGCTTTGAAATTTTGGTTTTAAAACCTTAGCAATCTACCAAATCATTCAGAAAGCAATAAGGCACAAAGTTTGGTTTCATGAACAATCACTTCTCATAGAAGGAGTAACACTTGTTTCAAATGATGATCACATAAAATAATGAGCTCATATGCTCCTGTTTTTGAATTGTTTTGTTTGCAATGAATTCTATATGATCATGGATGCATAGATGATATGCATGAGTTTGAAACATGATTTTAGGTATGTTACAAATCTAACCCCCTTAAGGTGAATCTCGCCCTCGAGATTCGGATTGTCTAGCAAATAGGTGAGGGTGGTCTTTCCGAAGATCATCTTCTCTTTCCCATGTTGCTTCCTCTTCGGAATGATGATTCCACTGCACTTTGCAGAACTTGATAGTCTTAGTCCTTGTGACTCTTTCTGCAGTCTCAAGAATCTTGATAGGTTTCTCTTCATAGGTAAGATCACTTTCCAATTGAACCTCCTCCAAAGGTATAGTATCCTTCAAAGAAGTTTCTTCCATTTCTGGATGGCATTTAAGTTGACTCACATGGAACACATTATGGACGGTGAGAGATTACGTAGTTCAATTTCATAGGAAACTTCTCCTTTACGACTCAGAATCTTGAATGGCCCAACATATCTTGGTGCCAATTTTCCTTTGACTCCGAATCTCTTCACTCCACGAAGTGGTGACACTCTAAGATAGGCTCTATCACCAACTTCGTAGATGACTTCTCTACGCTTAGGATCTGCGTAGCTTTTCTGTCGGGACTGTGCTATTTTCAATCTGTCCTTAACCAACTTGACCTTCTCTTCGGCTTCTTTGATAAGATCTGGCCCGAATAAACTTCTTTCTCCCACGCCATTCCATAACAATGGGGTGGTACACTTTCTTCCGTAGAGAAACTGGGGCTCCCCAAGATGAAGAACTTGGTTGAACAAATCCTTTATGCAACTGTTCTCCAAGTTGCTTCTTGAGTTCTTTCAGTTCATCCACTGACATCTTGTATGGTCTCTTTGCTATTGGTCCAGATCCTGGTAGCAAATCAATAAGGAACTCCACATCTCTATCTGGTGGCATTCCCGGCAATTCCTCCGGAAACACATCCGGATATTCACTCACAATTGGCACATTGTCTATGCTAACCCCCTTAAGAGAATTTAGCATACTCCTTCTTGCTTTAAAGTTGGTCTTGAATCTGATCCTCTTATTTTCCGGAGTTGTGAGCGAGACAGTATGGTTGGCACAATCTATCACTCCCTTATACTTAGTCATCCATTCCATTCCCAAAATGACATCCAACCCTTGGGAGTTTAGAATTATCAAGTTAACGGGAAACTTATACTTCCCAAACTCTATGACTAGATCATGACATCCTGAATTCACTATCATTTCTCCACCAGGAGAACTTACTTTTATAGGACACCCAATAGTTTCTACCGGTAGTTCATTTCTTTCAACAAATGCTCTTGATATGAATGAATGAGCTGCACCAGTATCAAAGAGAACAAATGCTGGAACAGAATTGAGTTTGAACTTACCAACCATGGCATCAGGCTCCTGATAGATCTCCTCCACATTAATGTGGTTAACTTGTCCCTTCTGAAAGGGGTTGGGCTTGTTGGGTCCTTCAACTTTCTTTTCTGGGCAGTCATTTGCATAATGCCCCATCTTCTTGCATTTGAAGCACTCAACCTGACTGATGTCTCTCTTAACAGGCTGACTTCCACTTCCACTGTGGTGGCTCTTATGTCCACTCTTGTGGTTCTTGTACTTGTCATTGTCATGACTACGGTGATGCTTGTTGTCATGACGGTTGTGGTTGTGGTTCTTGTTGAATTTCCCATGCTTGTGGGATCCTGAGCTTCCACTGTCATCATAATGAGATCGTTTGTGAGACGATCCCGAGCTGTGCTTGTCGGAGTGCTTTCTCTTTCTTCTCTCAACTTACTTCATTTTGTTCTCCAAAATAGCAGCCTTGTCACAGAGCGACTGATAAGTGGGAACATATGCCACAGCTAACTGCAGATTTAGCTCATCATTCAAGCCTTCAAGAAATTTTTCCTTTCTCTTAGCATCGGTGTCAACTTCATCCTGTGCATAACGCGCCAGATTGTTGAACTCTTCAATATATTCAGCCACGCTGCGGTGGCGCTGCTTCAGATTGTGGAACTTTTTCTTTTTCAGACTCATCACTCCAGATGAGATATGAGCAGTGCGAAAGCCATCCTCAAAGATAGCCCATGTCACTTCATCTATGGGAGTGGTGATCTGGAAGTTGTCCCACCAAGTGGCGGCTGGTCCTTCCAGCAGATGTGCTGCGAATCTGACCTTTTCAGCATCAGTACAGCCCACGGTTACTAAGTCCTTGTTCACAGAACGTAGCCAATCATTGGCCACCATGGGATCAGTCGTCCCTGAGAACTTAGATGGCCTCAATCTTAAGAACCTGGTAAGCATATCAAAACCCGGTGGGTTGTTGTTGTTGTTGTGATTGTTGTTGTTGTTATTGTTGTTATTGTTGTTGTTTTCGTTCTGGATGAACGTCGTCATCATCTGCATCAGCTGAGTTTGAGCGTTCATCATTTGCTGCATTTCTGGAGTGATGTTGTTGTTGTTGTTGGGGTTGGGGTTTGCACGACGGGGAGGCATATGTGGTTTGTTCAAATAGAGATAAGAATAAGATACTCATGGATGCTTTCATGCACATTACATCACATAAGCAAACACATAGCATGCAACACAGAGATATAAGTTCAACGACAAGATAACAAGTTCACAAGTTAAAACACACAAGTAGCAAGCCATCCACATGTCGGATGGTCCAATAATAAGTTCTCAAATAACAAGTACGATAACAAAAGATAACTGAGTAGTCAAATCAACTCCTCGGCATCAATCTCCTCCTCGACAATGGTAAGACCTGCCATCTCCATCGCGGTCTTGTATTCCTCAACACTAGTGGTCAAGGT
This sequence comes from Avena longiglumis, assembly GCA_030063025.1. Classification (NCBI taxonomy): domain Eukaryota; kingdom Viridiplantae; phylum Streptophyta; class Magnoliopsida; order Poales; family Poaceae; genus Avena; species Avena longiglumis. Next base: position 76,281,928 of record CP125974.1, on the reverse strand, counting down.
CTCTATATTGGCCTTGAGAGCCCTCTTCTGGGAACGAAGCCTCTCTATCACTGTCTGCTGCTGCTCGAGCTCAAAATCCTTGGACTGCAGTTCTTCAGTCATGTCCCGAATCTTCTTGTTCCTATCCTGGACACGCTTCTCCTGACTCTTGAACTTCCTGTCCTGGGTCTTGAACTTCGTCTCCATCTCCTTGACTATATCATATTGCTCCACGAAGAGCTTGTCCTTCTCGCGAAGCTGCACCTGGAGTTCGTCATTACTAAACATGACGTTGGTCCGGTCAGTGTCCACGTGCCTAATGAGTGACTCTAAGTCCCGTAGGTATAGTCGAATGGGCTCCGATGTATCCCTCGCAGTATCCTCGAAGTCAATGGACTCTCCATCCTCATCACGTCTACCGAAGGCGTGGAAGTGAGTACCTCTAACCTGTCGGGAGTGTCTCCCTAGCAGACGTCCTATCAGATCCTGCATAACTACCTCAAGGCCTCTCTCCCTGTCATCGTGCATGAGCTTAAAGACAATGGCCTCCGTAGTAGGCTCTATCTGTCGTCCAGGCTGGTTGACCTTGAAGCCCCAGAGGTCCTTCCTCTCAAACTTGGTGAGGGGATGCACCATGATGGTAGGAAGAGGGAGATTGTGTAGGGGTTCGTAGCATGGAAAACAAAAATTTTCTATCGCATACAAACAAACAAGCCAAGATCTATCTACTAGATTGTAGCAACGAGTCGATAGAGGAACTCACCCTCGAAGATTCCAAAGCGGTTAACGAGGCGATTCTGTGGGTGATGTAGTCGTACACTTCCGATCTCAAGATCGCGTGAGCGATCCTTCGGCCACGTTCGGCGCTCCTTGATCGGTCACGTTGACTCGACGAAGACCTTCCTCTCCCTTGTTCCGTGACGGAGGTTGTAGCACTCTCCTCGCGATTCCAAAGACAACGGCGTGGTACCGAAGTAGAGGGAAATCCATGAGGCCGCCTTAAGCGGAGGCAGTATGGTGGATTATGAGAGAGAGGGCTATTAGTGGTCTAGAGATTAGACACACCAATTAGAAGGCTCTAAACAGAAAGCTAAAGCAATTAGAAGCTCTAAACCAGGCGGCTCTAAACCGGAGATTAGAGGTAGGAACTTGTGTGTCTCTAGGAGGCCCTGCCCTCCTTTTATGGGAGGGGGGTCTTGGCGCAGGAGGGAGGAGTCCCTCCCAACTCGGCCTAGGGCTGGGCGCCCGAGGAGTCCAACTCCTCCTCCAGTTGGTTCCAACTCCTCTTGTTTCCCACAGTTTCCTGTTTTAGCCGTTTGACTTTCAAACTGCCAATTTGACTTTCATGTTTTGGAACAGCAAGAACACTTAGTACATGATGCAATCACTCAATGACACACTCATGTACCCTCCCCGAGTCTTGCGGACAATCCGAACCTTCTAGAACATTCCCGATGAAAACAGGAATCATTCCCGAACTCGAAGCGGGACTTTCCTTATATGAATCTTATTCTCCGGACCATTCGGATCACCTCGTGATATCCCGGATCCCATCCGAGACTCCGAACAACATTCGGTCTCTTTCTCATAATACCATAACTACTCAAACAACGTCGAATCCTTAAGTGTGTCTCCCTACGGTTCGTGAATTATGCGGACATGATCGAGACACTTCTCCAAACAATAACCAATAGAGGAATCTGGAAATTCATATGGCTCCCACATATTTCTACGATTACTTTGCGATCGAATGAACCACTTACATACGATACCAATTTCCCTTTGTCTCACGATATGTTACTTATCCGAGGTTATGATCGTCGGTATCTCTGCATACCTAGTTCAACCTCGTTACCGATAAGTACTCTTTTCTCGTTCTCGTGATATGTGATCCTTTGTGACCAAGTCACATGCTTGCAAGCCAATTGGATGACATTCCACCGAGAGGGCCCAGAGTATATCTATCCGTCATGTGGATGGACAAATCCCACTCTTGATCCATGTGTTTCAACCAATACTTTACGAACACTCAATGCCACCTTTATAGCCACCCGATTCACGGTGTGGTGTTTGATGTCATCAAAGCATCCATCCGGTAAGGTGATATGCATGATCTCATGGTCGAAGGAATTAGGTAACTATGTATCGAGAAAGCATATAGCAATTGAACTATTGAAATGACTTGATCTTTATGCTACGCTTATCTATAGGAGTATGTCCATCACATCATTCTCGATGATATGATCTTGTTGTTAATAACATCTCTATGTTCATGATCAGGAAACCATGATCATATATTAACCAACAAGCTAGTTTAACAAGAGGCTTTACTAGGGACTCTTATTTTAGTTTACAAATCACACAAGTATTAATGTTTCCGGTTAATACAATTTTAGCATGGTATGTAAACATTTATCATAAGTGTGAAGATATGATAATAACCACTTTATTATTGCCTCTTGGGCATATCTCCAACAGTCTCCCACTTGCACTAGAGTCAATAATCTAGTTTCAAACCTTTGTGTATATAACACCTATGGCTTTCGGTGTTGTATGTACATGATTGCTAGTGGTCAACTGATCTCGGATCGACACTTCCGGTCCGTGTGTAATTGCATGTCTTTGCGTCTCACGCATCACTCATTCTCTAATGAGATGGCTTTGTATAAATTTGGTCTTTCGGTGTGACCTTTAGTTCTTTGGGGTTAAAACATGTTGATAATATTGTCGCACAATATATCTTCATAGTATTATCCCACTATGAACTACACCTAGTTTGATAACAAACTACTTGACACAAATGCCCTCTTTTGCTGCTAAAATAGCAGTTATATACTTGGCCTTTTGTTGTAGTATCTGTCACAATGTCTTAACTTTGGAACTCATCCAAATCCATTATGGAACTCACCTTCCATTATATTATGCCACCCTTAGTTTAGATTGAGATAAACTTAATTTGTACTTTGTGACAAAGCTAGTATCAATGTAGTACTTTTACAATGAACTATCTATTTGTCACTTCTACAAATATTATACTCTTAGTTCTTCCAAAAGATCATAAGAATATACTTACTATTGTCCAATGATCATCTTACGAATCATTCTGGTATATGCTCACAACATTTAGAGCATAGGACATATCTGGATTTGTACATATCACAGTATGATATAAATACTCTTTGTGATTTTATACATCAAGTATCAATCTATACTTGATTATTTGTTTCACTTTACCAAATGTCAATACACTTGAATATATCATCAACATTGAATTTATTCAATCCTTTCTGTGCGACAAGAACCTCTCTTGTAGTTTCTATATTGAACTCATTCAATATCTTGTCTATGTACTTCTGGCACAACCATATTAGCGTCTATTGATGCCAAATATTTAGGTTTTGCCTAAGTCTTTCATCGGGATGAAATTCTTAATATGTGTTAATAAAAGATACATTATTTCCAATCAACAATATGTCTTCCACATAATGTATTAGAAACATGTCTTAGCGCTCCCACTTAATTTCTTGCAAATGCAAGCATCTTCATTGTCTCTAATGAACTTTTAAACTCCTTTAACAGTTTCATCATAGTGAAGATTCCAACTCCGATGCTCACTTTAACCATTGAAGTTTGCATATGCTTTTAGCATCCTTTGAATTAACAAAACCCTATGGACCGTGTTATGCACATGTCCTAGGTACGATTCTATTAGAAGAACTTGTTTTGTTTATTCAACTACCATATAACAAATTATATGTAGTGGTTGCTACATTAATCCGTCTAGACTAAATATCACTATAATGATCAAATCTTGTCATAGTCAACCTTTGAACATTGTTGTGAACTCTTTCCCAACATGTCGACTATTTCATAGATGTGAAACATCCATGTCTATTTCTTTATAGATCCAGACACAACTATAAGGTCTTACACCTTTCTCGAGGGTCCTTCAAGTTCAAAACTTGATTTTCTCGTGTATGGAACTATCACGGATTTTATGGCTTCAAGCCATTTTACAGAGTCAGGGCCATCATCGCTTCTTTGCATGTAGTCGGTTCATTATTCTCAAATAATGATTCAACCCTCAAATCTTGGTATTTGATTGTTTATCCGACCTACTTGTTTCAATAGGAACTTGGATCTCCGTGACCACAACCTTTGAGTCGTGAGCCATGAGCTTTGTTCTTGCCTCAGGAACACTTTTCGGTCTTCGCAACTCTGCACATATAGCTAAGGTTCTTTTAACCTTATCAAAATTCTATTGTCCTCCCACTTAACTTTTCACGAAAAATTCCTTCTCAAAGAAACTTGGCGTTCTAAGCAACAAACACTTTTGTCTCGGTGTTTATGGAGGAATACTTAGCAGTTTATACAAAGACAGTTCATCCGACTTTGGTTGCACATCTTTCTTATGCATAGCATACCAAAGTTTAAGAAAGGACAACTTGGGTTTTATCCCAAACCATAACCTTATATGGTGTCATTTCAACGGATTATGATGAAGCTCTTTTGGTGGAAAAGCGGTAATCTCTAAAGCTTTTAATCTTTAAAATATAATGGCAGTTTTATGAATTCCACCTTCGATCTTACCATGTCAAACAAGGTTTAATTACATATCTCGAACACTCCATACTCTTATGGTGTTTCGGGAAAATGCAAATCCACGGAACGATTCCTTTAAATCTTAGGTATTATGCTAAACTTGTAACTTAAATATTTTCCTTTTGGATCTTATCATAAACTATTTATATTCTGGTTACAATGATTTTGCACTTCATCTTGAAAGTCCTTGAACTTTTCAAATGTTTCACACTTCATCCTTATTAAGTAAATATTCATATATTCACTCAAATTTTGGAGAAAGCACATGAAGTTGAAATCCATCGCTCTTGACTATACATAATGGACTTCATACAACAATATGTACAAGTTCCAATAAGCTAGTCTATCGTTCCTTTTGGCCTATGAGCGAAGTTTTAGTTATCGCTATGAAAGTTTCACAAGCGTCATTTGATCAAAATCAAATGGACTCCAAAATTCCATCCATATGGATTTTCTTCATGTTTTCTTTCCAATATAATTTAAACGGCGATGTCACTTCCTAAGTGATCTTTCAATCAATTTGTCTTTCGACATCTTTAGCACTAGTTTTATGGATGTGATATCTCCAACGAGATTTGCAAATCATCCATCTTTTATAGATTACGGCAATTATTTGAACAACCCTTTTGTTCTCATAATACCTGATAAAACAAATCTTTGAAGGCAAGCTTTGATGTTTAACGAGCAACACAATAACCCTTTATTTTGTTCTCGATGAACATCATCACATATTCTTTTGCTAGTTACTTAGGCCATTGTAGTTCATGAATTGTGTTGTTTCGTATGACGATTCACACCAACAAATTCAGTATCAAATACTTAAGAACCACATTGTTTAACAAGCAAAGAATACAGCCATAACACGTATATCATCTATATACTTAAACTGAACAATTCTAGTCTTTTCTTTTACGCCATATACTTATGAGATTCTCTTTCGGTATTTCCTTTTACATTTGAAAGAATCTATCAACATCAATTAGTGGATTCATTCATATGACACATAGCCCAAAACATGTATAGTTAAATACCAATGTCTTTGGACTTGCACTTTGAAGTAGATCACCATCATCAAATGTTTGGTGTTCTTTCAAATTCCTTTATTTAGTAATCTTCTTGGTGTAGTAAACATTTTACCTACATCAAATATTCACCCTTATTATGGATTTATCCATGATCAAGCTACTTTTAGCTTGTAACGGTGAATCGCAAGTATAATGTTGCTCTCCAAAACCTTTTGGAGGATTAGGACAACTAGTGTCTCCAACCTTTTGCAAATTCTCATCAAATATGAGAACATGACTTTTGCCATATTATACTCTATCATGTTGCAACCAAAACTTTGTTTCAGATATCACAATATCTTCCACACATCATGGTTTTTGAAACAACTCTTTCAGATCCTAGATAACCTTGATATTAAGAGAATCCTTTGAATATCAAGAATCGTGGAGACAAACATGATACTTATATACTAACACTTGGAATTGTTACTCTTGATTTAATACTAATTATTAAACTTCATGGAGTAACCGGAACTTACTGAAAGTTTGCAATAGGACTTTTAAACTTTAGATTAACACTTAAAACAATACGATACCAGTTCGTAAAGTATCTAACCAGAATTCTATAGTTCTATCATCTCAATTATAACTAAGCGCAAGGTGGTAGCGGATGCCAATGACTACAACAACTATGCAAATTCACTTTGATTTAGTTTATGATAAATTGAGTTCTAATTAATAATTAAATTAATCTTGGTGAACTCCCTCAAAACAATATCCCTCACATTGTTTTAGTGATCACACGAACCAAATCCACCACATCAAAACCGATCATCACGAGAGTTGATATAGCTTCAATGGCGAACAATCAACATGTTCATCATATCTACTATATGACTCATGCTCTACCTTTCGGTAATCCGTGTTCACGAGGCCATGTACGTACATGCTAGGCTCGTCAAGATCAAACCTTAGTTTCGCATGAGCAAATCTGGCTTGCTCACGTTGTATACACTTGCGAATCTAACACACCCGATCATCACGTGGTGCTTGAAACAACAAGCTTTAGCGGTGCTAACTAAGGGTGAACACTTTAAGACTTGAAATTCATGTGCATGAGGATCATCTTATAATGCTACCGTTGTCTACTAAGCAATACAAGATGCATAAAGGATTAGCATCACATGCAATTCAAAATATGTGATATGATATGGCCTTTCTTCTTTGTGCTTCCGATCTCCATCTGATCTCCATCATCACCGGCATTGCATCAAGGTCAATGACGCCTCTCCATGGTTGTCGTCCACCGGCTTCAACTATTACAACTACTTTGAATAGACACGCGGGTCTTAACATAAATTAAAGACAACCATATGGCTCACCCGTTGCCAACTTACAATAAGGAACATTGCATACATCATATATAATCACAATCATGGCCATATCACATCACAAGACACCCCAAAACAAAGTTAGACGCCTCTACTTTCTTTGCATATTTTACGTGGTTTGGGGCTTTCAATAAGTGTCGTTCTAACTTACGAACAAGAACCACAACATTGATACTAGTATTGTCAATCACCGTTGTAAATTGGATCTTAACTATGCTAGGAGAAACAGGCACCATAAAGCCACTTATGCAATACAAGTTGCATGTCAAGCGTGGAGCAAGTCTCATGAGCGATGTCATGTAAGGTTAGCCGGGCGCTTCATCCCAACATACCGCAAGATACAAAGTACACAAGAAGCAATCGACAATAAAAGCATCAACGCCCACAATGACCATTGTGTTCTACTCGTCTGCAGATCTACATATAGACACGGCTCGATACCCTTTGTAGGGGTTCGTAGCATGGAAAACAAAAATTTTCTATCGCATACAAACAAACAAGCCAAGATCTATCTACTAGATTGTAGCAACGCGAGTCGATGGAACTCACCCTCGAAGATTCCAGCGGTTAACGAGGCGATTCTCGTGGGTGATGTAGTCGTACACTTCCGATCTCAAGATCGCGTAGGCGATCCTTGGCGTTCGGCAGCGCTCCCATGATCGGTCACACGTTCGACTCGACGAAGACCTTCCTCTCCCTTATTCCGGCGGCGGAGGTTGTAGCACTCTCCTCGCGATTGAAAGGCGACTGTGGCGTGGTCAGGAAGTAGAGAAATCATGAGCTTCGCCTTAAGCGAGTATGGTGGATTATGAGAGAGAGGGCTATTAGTGGTCTAGAGATTAGACACACCAATTAGAAGGCTCTAAACCGCAGGCTAAAGCAATTAGAAGCTCTAAACGAGCGGCTCTAAACCGGAGATTAGAGGTAGGAACTTGTGTGTCTCTAGGAGCCCGCCCCTCCTTTTATGGGAGGGTCTTGGGCGCCCAGGAGGAGGAGTCCCTCCCCAACTCGGCCTAGGGCTGGCGCGGCTGGAGGAGTCCAACTCCTCCTCGGTTGGTTCAACTCCTCTTGCTTGTTTCCAGTTTAGGTTTCCCACAGGTTTCTGTTTTAGCGTTTGACTTTCAAACGCCAATTTGACTTTCATGTTTTTGGAACAGCAAGAAAACTTAGTACATGATGCAATCACTCAATGACACACTCATGTACCCTCCCCGGAGTCTTGGGACAATCCGGAACCTTCTAGAACATTCAGATGAAAACAGGAATCATTCCCGAACTCAAAGCAGGACTTTCCTTATATGAATCTTATTCTCGAACCATTCCGGATCACCTCGTGATATCCGGATCCCATCAAGACTCCAAACAACATTCGGTCTCTTTCTCATAATACCATAACTACTCAAACAACGTCGAATCCTTAAGTGTGTCTCCCTACGGTTCGTGAATTATGCGGACATGATCGAGACACTTCTCCAAACAATAACCAATAGAGGAATCTGGAAATTCATATGGCTCCCACATATTTCTATGATTACTTTGCGATCGAATGAACCACTTACATACGATACCAATTTCCCTTTGTCTCACGATATGTTACTTATCCGAGGTTATGATCGTCGGTATCTCTGCATACCTAGTTCAACCTCGTTTACTGATAAGTACTCTTTTCTCGTTCCCGTGATATGTGATCCCTTGTGACCAAGTCACATGCTTGCAAGCTAATTGGATGACATTCCACGAGAGGCCCAGTATATATATCCGTCTATATGGATGGACAAATCCCACTCTTGATCCATGTGTTTCAACCAATACTTTCGAACACTCAATGCCACCTTTATAGCCACCCGATTCGGTGTGGTGTTTGATGTCATCAAAGCATCCATCCGGTAAAGGTGATATGCATGATCTCATGGTCGAAGGAATTAGGTAACTATGTATCGAGAAAGCATATAGAAATTGAACTATTGAAATGACTTGATCTTTATGCTACGCTTATCTATAGGAGTATGTCCATCACATCATTCTCCTGATGATATGATCCTGTTGTTAATAACATCTCTATGTTCATGATCAGGAAACCATGATCATATATTAACCAACAAGCTAGTTTAACAAGAGGCTTTACTAGGGACTCTTATTTTAGTTTACAAATCACACAAGTATTAATGTTTCCGGTTAATACAATTTTAGCATGGTATGTAAACATTTATCATAAGTGTGAAGATATGATAATAACCACTTTATTATTGCCTCTTGGGCATATCTCCAACAGATTGAGCAAAGTAGTAAGCTCAACGATACGAGGACCAAAATGGGTAGCCTGGAAATCCTCAACAGTGTTGATAGTAATAGGCATCTATTTATAAGATAGAAAAGTTAGAACAACACAATTCAAGATAAAACAAAAGACAAAACAACACACACATATCCTTGGGAAGCAAAGCACACAAGTCATGCATACATGAAACCATTACAACAACCAAGGTTCAACTTATTTTAAAGTCACATTTTGGAAGATAAGGTGATAAGTGGTGGTCCAACTAACGAAGTATGCTTACAATCCTATCTCACTGGATCTGTTGGCTAACACAATGTTTCTAGAAGCAATCAGCCTATCTTGTTCACATGACTCCATCACTAAGTCTATAATGTCTCCTCTTAAGGTTTGGTTGGTGGCTTCCAACTCTTGGGTAAGTTCCTTCTCTTTCCTTAGGTCATTTTGGAGATTGATCATTCTGCACTTGACTCTAGCACTAAGTTCTTTGATAGTCCTCCAAGCTGCATCCCTTGCTGACTCAAAGAATGTGGGGTGCACCACAGTGTTGGTGAACATGCAGAATCCTTTTTCCTGATGGTTGTCTTCCTTGTTTTATACAAGTGAAGTTGCACCCACCAGTATTTCACTCCTTCATCCATCACTTGAAAACCTTTATACGCAGCTGCACCTTGTATCTCTAGTGCAACCATGAGGTCCTTGAGAGCCTTGGGGAATTCTGTCTCACACTCCAAAGTCATTGTCATGAGTGGTCCTTTCCTCACGGCTTCATTGATGGAGTTCATCTACAAATAGAGATGAGAAAGAGATTAGAAAAGTTTACGAGAAGAATAGACAAGTGTAGAAGTACACAGATGTAAGATCCCTCCTTTATAAAGGAAAAGGATCCCTGTGATTGCAATGCTAGTCCCTGGATCATTGCTAGCATCCACAGTTTAAGATGAAGTACACAGATACAAAGGTCATTTATTACATCCATTCCATAGATAAACATAGTCTTTACAACTCAAGGCCACAGGCCTAATACAAGAGTTTGAATAAGTATATAAATATAAGTCTTCATCTTCATGTGCCACAGGAAAACATGTTGAGTGGACTCATGACACCTAATCCTCATCAGAGTAACCTGCAACATCACAAGTTACAGCCACAATGGGTCAATACTTTGGAATAGTATTGGAAAGTGATACCTTATACATAATATGTGGACTAGATACTATATGCAAATTTGGCTAAGTGTAGCTTGGCTTGCTTTGCTCAAAATAGGTTTTTCCTATTAGTTGAAATCACTAAGTTTTTCTTTGTCAAAACTTTTCCCAAGGAACCACCAATAGACATTGAGGTCCTTCACCCTTGTTCACCCACGAGTTTTTACTTAGAAATTGGGATGGGGAGATTCTTGATAGCTTCCATGCCTTGATGCTCAAGTTGTCCATTGCCATGGACTTGGCTAAGTACTTAGATTTTTCCATCTGCAGAGGTTGTGCACTTTCCCACTGGACTTGGTTTCACCAAGAGACCTTCGAAGCCTTCCTTTAGACCAAATGGACGCGTTCCAACCTATCATTCTCACTACCACCAACTGTCCAAATGGCTAAGTTCTAGCAACTTATGTGATCCATGCAGAGCCCATATTGCCAAGTGGCTGCACTAGAAGCTTCTTAACACTTGGCCTCTAAAATCTCTTTGTTCCTGGGTGGCTTACCACAAGTGAGATACACAAGGTAAACCATAGCCATGGGCCTTGTGTAACCACTCAACCAAAATCCACCAATCAAGTCCCTTTCCACCCAGGTGATTCATTGACTTAGTTGTTTTATTAAGCAAAACATAAGTCCAAAGACTTAGAAATATTTTTATCATAGCATGTATATTTCACCAACCCTTGTTTGCTACTAGCTAGGCTAAGCATGGCATAGATAGTAACTTAACTTAGAAATTTCCTAGCAATTCTACATCTACTTAGGATTTCCCAACTTGGCATAAAGGCGAAATAATAACATGCAAGACTTAGCAAAATATTTCTAATGCTTAGTATAAAATTGTCACATCCCAAGATTTTCCAAATCTTGTAATGTGAAAATAAATTAATAAAATAAAACTTTGTTTGATTTTTTGAGCCAGAAGAAACTTTTTGAATTCAATTAGGACTTCACACTCATTTGAATTAAATAAGATCTTAAAAGGATTCATAAAGATAAGCATTTAATAAAGGAAATTAAAAATGTTTTGGAAATACTATTACTTGATCCTTTAATAAAAGATTTGGTATTCAAAAGAAAATATGGTTTTATAAACAAAGATTGTTTTATAAAGCCAAATTAAAACTTGGCCAAGTTTTGGAATTAAAACATTTTATTCTAAATAAATTTATCAAAGGTTTATTTAAAATAAGTTAATAAGGATTTAATATCCACTTTTATTTAATAGAGGATTTTACCATTTTAATTAAAACATCAAAACTTATTAAATTATTTAAAATAAGTTTTCCCAATATTGGATATTCACAAATAAAACTTATTAAAGTGTTTTTGACTTTACTTTAGATTTTAAAATAAATATTCTCAATAAAACAAAACCCTAGTGGATTTAATAATGAAAGTCTATTTTATATTAAATAGTGGACTCTAAAATAAAATGTTATTTTGTTTTAAAACAAATTTCTCAATATTATATATTTCCAAATTAAACCTACTAATTTTTATTTTAAATATTTAGGTTTCAAATAAAGATTTTATTAATAAAAAATCAAACCCTATTTGATTTAATAACTAAGGCCATTTTATTTAATTATTAATGGACCCTATAATAAAATGTTATTTTATTTTAAACAAGTATTTTAAGTATTCTTTATTTCCAATTAATACCTACTGATTTGATTTGGAGAAATATTTTGGACTTTAAAAGGAGATTTATTAAATAAATCATACCATATTTGATTAAATAACTATGGTCTATTTTATATTAAATAGATCCTAAAAAGGAATAAAAATATTATTTATTTTGGAATATTGGTTTATGTTGATAAACAGAACCAAAATTCAAAGTTCAAAGTTTGCTGAATGTTGATTTGATTTGAGTGTGAATTGTTTGTTTGGAAATTCAAAACAGAAATTGAAATTAGAAAAGGAAAAGAAAGCAGACAGAAATAAAAAAATAAAACTGCCAGCCAATTAACTACCCTAGCCCAGCAGCCCAGCTCCCCTCTCCCCTCCCCGAACCGTTTTCCTCACCGCGGAAACAACCCGCAAAGCCCCTGGCAAGTGGACCCCGTTCCCTTTCCCTTTCCCGCTGACAGAGGACCCCACTCTACTGCTCTTCTTCCCCACCCGCGAACCACACCATTCCCCTCGCGGCCAGGGAAAAATTAAGGCGGCGTGTCTGGCGTTAACTACACCATTACTCAGGACCTTGACCACGCAGGTTAAAACGCCCCTCTCTCCTCTCTCGTTTCCCTCTGCCTTCTTCCCCAATCCCGCCCCCAGGCCGTTCTAATTTCACCCCGAGCTCCTCTGACTCCGACGGACACCCTTGTCGATTCCGGCCAAACATCGCCGCCCCTCTTCTCCCCGACCAACCTCACACCTTCTCCACTCCCAGGAGCATCTCCAGGCACTTTTCCTTTATCCGCGGGCACCTCCGAGCCTCGCCAACGACAACCTCCAGTGCGCCGCCGCGTCTGCCTAACTCCGGTGAGTATCCCAGATGGTTTCCGTCCGCCCTTTCCACTCTCGTTCACGCGCACAGCGTCGCCTTGATCTCACGCATCTGACCGCACCTCTGTTTCGCCTTAGGGTGGTCTCCAGCGACGTCCTCGACCTCGACCAGAGCCGCCCGTCGCCAGTAACAACTCCGGCGAGGGATTCCGCTCGTCCCCGTCGCCTTCATCAACGGGCAAGTTGAGCATCCCGTGCCACGATAACCCATGAGCCCCTCTCCTCCTTCCTCGTTTCCGGTTCGCTAAGCGCCGCCAACCGACAGCTCCGCCACGGTGTTACCACGCCCACTTGACCGTTTGATATGAGCCGTCCGATATCAATCAAGCGGGTGAGATAGAACGACTTAAACGCGAAGGGGTACTCGATCTGAGCCATTCGATTTAACTAGATCCAACGCACCAGAGCGTGATCCGCAGCGAAGCGGTACCCGCGAATAAGAAGCTGCCGCGTGTCACCAGATAGATTTAAATCAGAAATTTGAATCAGATTGGATTGCAAACTTCAAACCCTTATATCTTTTGAACCACACGTCCAAATTTGACAAATTTTATATCAAAAGATTCAGGAGAACAAGACCTAACCAACCCTACCCTTAGTTTAGCAAATAGTAACTGGTAGCTTGTTTGAATTTGCAGATTCTTTTGTGTACTTGCTAACATTAGAAAAATCATTTAAAAATGAATTTTGAGATCAAACCTTTGCCAATTGGTTTATTGTGACCCTACTGACCCTAGGAACCAACCCATGGTTTGGAAAATGAATTTGGAAAAGTTTGGAATGGATTAATTAGTTTAGTCCATTTCTAGCCAAACAAAATTAGTGATTTTATTATGGAAATGTTTAAAGGAAGAAAACTTTGAGTAGATGATTTGGACCAAACCTACTGACCTAAAAACACCAAGTTTTGCAATAGCAACTCAGTTGGTGAACCCTATGGGCTAATGCCTTAGTAAAAATATTTCTACACCACATAAAATAACACTTTGTTTTGAAAAGGGTTTTTAAGTGAAACCTTTTGCAAATGACTTAGCCACTTTAGGAAATGACCATTAGATGTACCCAAATGGCTATGACCCACTAGGAACCTCTTTTTCAAACAAAACAAAGCTTGGCATGCTTGCATGCATTTCTTTGACTTTGTTATTTATGTGTGTCGTTTTGCTTGATTGGTAGATTGAGTTTGTGCCTTGCTTGATTGATTTGTAGTGACTTGAAGAGTGTGATTGTTGCAAAGATCAAGAAGTGAACCTATACTCTACCAAAAAGGCAAGTGATGCTACATACTTTCTATCCCAATACTTTTATTATGCATTAGTGATTTTGCTAAGTAAACTTGCATGGATTTTGCTAAGTATAGACCTTGCTATAAGAAAACCTAGTAGATGAATCCTTAGTAGTATTTTCCTAAGTTAGAGATTCCTACTACTACCAAGCTTAGCCTAGCTAATAGAAAACTGGTGGAATATATATTCACACTATGGAAAATATTCTAAGTCCGAGGACTTGTGATTTTGTCTAATAAAACAACTAAGTTAATGAACCTCCTGGGTGGAATGGAAGGATTGGGATATGTTGAGTGGTTACACAAGGCCATGGACTTGGGTTGTGTATCTCACTTGTGGAATGCCACCCAGGAAACAAAGGGATTTGAGATGTCAAATGTTGAGAAGCTTCAAGTGCAACCACTTGGCAATATGGGCTCTGCCATGATCATATAGGTTGCAAGAACTTAGCCATATGGACAGAGGGTGGTAGTGTTTGATAGGTTGGAACGCGTCCATTTTGGTCTAAGGGAAGGCTTCTGAAAGATTTTGTCTTGGGAAACCAAGTCTTGTGGGTAAAGTGCACCACCTCTGCAGAGTGTAAAATCTAAGTACTTAGCCATGTCCCTGGTAAAGGACAATTTGAGCATCAAGACATGGAAGCAATCAAGAATCTCATCATTCTAATTTCTAAATAAAAACTTGTGGGTGAACAAGGGATTGTGTGTATTCTTCAATCTTTGATGGAAAGATGGCTTGATATAAGGATCTTGAAATCTTGGATTGAGGAAAATGATTTTACCAAGCACTTCAGTCTTTGATTTGTAGATGCCTCGAGAAGGATCTTCAGTCTTTGATTGAGAGAAGCATTGGAAAAGTTTTTGACAAAACTATTTATTTTCAAAACGTTAAGGAAAAATCTATTTTGAGCAATGCAAGCCTCAACTCCACTTAGCCAAATGCATATAGATGATAGACTCCACCATACTACTAAGAGTATCACTTGCCAATACAATTCAAATGTATTGACCCTTTGTGGCTGTAACTTGTATGTTGCAGGTTTGATTGATTTTAGTGAAGATTGATTGTTTAGGATTACAAAGTCTACAACCAACATCTGCCTGTGGCACTTTGAAGATGAAGGACCCATGACTATATTTATTCCGCTGCAATGTAATGAAATAGCCTAATGAGCTATGTTTGATGTAATAAAATTATGTTATTCCTGGTTATAAAGTTATATTATGACCCTTGTTTCTTGATATTACATCTAAACTGTGGATGCTAGCTATTGATCCAGGGACTAGCATTGTAAAACACAGGAGGGATCAATCTTATTAAAGGTTGGGACCTCTACAAAAATATAGGGATAGTAATATTCATGAAGTACCACTTGCCTTGGTAGTTGGGAGAGTAGCACTCTTCACAATCACAATCACTAGCACCAAAGTCTACACAAAGAATGGTAGCACAAAATTACACACAATCTTATACAAACATAAATATATGCATGCATGCAAAATGCTAAGTGATGATTTTCAAAACTCAACCAAGCAAGTGCAAGGTACTGATTCACTAACAAGACAGAAACTTGCCAAACAACTAATAATTATACCCTAAAGCATTTCTTAAACATTTCAAACATTCAAATTAGACCTAAACAAGTTTCTGCAAATAAAGCCTTTTAAACAGAAGCTAAACACTAAACACATTGCATAATCAGAAAGAGCTTGCTCTCCTGATTCCAACGGTATAAAATTTGCCAAAATCTAACGTGGGAATCAAAAGTTATAGCTAAATCAAATTTGGATATAAATCAGATTTCAAATTCTGTTTTTAAACCAGACCCTAGCCACGCGGCGCTATCCTATTGGCCGATACCGTTTCACTCAGGATCACCCTTCCGCACCGTCAGATCAAGTCAGATCCAACGCTACAGATTAAAAGAAAACGTTTCGCTCAGATCTAATCTGGTCCTTACGATACAGATCTAACGGCTACCGTTGCTCTGACCATAGCCTAGCGGTGCTAGCGGCGGCGACTGGCGGCGGCGCGTCTGTCAGTGGCGGGGAGGGGAGAGGGTGCTTACCAGAACCGCAGAGAGTTGCTGAAGCTCAAGGTGGCGGTAGCTTTGCAAGGGCGACGTATGGGCTCACGGAGCTCGTGCAGCGGCCGTGGTTCTTGTTAAAGTCGTTGCCGAGGTTCCGTTGCCTAGCACGAACCAGATGGTTTAGGAGACGCAAGACAAGGCGAACAACCTCGTATGCAAGAGGGGCAAGGGCGCCGAGCTTACCGCAATTGATCGCCGGAGTTGATGGGGTCGTCTGTCTCGTGTGGTCGCCGACGTTGCCGAGGCTCTGGATGATCCTAGCATGCACCAGAGGGGTCAGGAGGTGCGCATGGTCGTGGAGATTGTACTGGCAAGTTTAGGCAGCATGGGGCGACGGGGTCTTACCGGAATACCTCGCCGGAGTTGGCTCTGGCTGCGGCGGTACAACGCGAATTAGGGGCAGCCTGGTGGCGAGAAGAGTGTGCAGCGTGGGGGAAAATGACCGTGGCGGGGTGTGGTTTAAATAGGCTGAAGCGCGACAGGAAACGCTCGCGGTATCAAGGCTAATTATGCCGCGCCATTACCGGCATCAACGGCAGCGGCGATGTGGTCTGCGGGCGCGATTTGGGGAAGAAGGAGTCGACGTGGAGAGGGCCCGCTTGTAAACGAATAGAACATTGAGAGAGTGGGGTCCCAGTGTCAGCGACTCTGGGGGTGCTTCTGCGCGTGAGAGAGAGAGAGAGAGGGAGGACCCGGGTGGGCTAGCTGGGCTGGTTTCGCTATTGGGCCAGAATAGAAGCGCAGGCCCTTTTCCTTTTCTTTATTCCTTTTCTTTTTATAATTGGATTTTCTGGAATGATTTTCAAATGAATTCAAACTCTATTTGAATTCAAATCTTTTTGGGATTTTTGCAGTGTGCAACAGTCACAATTTTGGGCATAAAACCAAGTGGTTACTTTGAATTGGCTTGGTCATTTGGAATAAAATAAAATAATAGTGACATAGCACTTGATTCATATTGGTTTTGAAATTGATTTTCAAATTGTATTTGCTTTTAAATTTTGGTTTTAAAACCTTAGCAATCTACCAACTCATTTAGAAAGCAATAAGGCACAAAGTTTGGTTTCATGAACAATCACTTCTCATAGAAGGAGTAACACTTGTTTCAAATGATGATCACATAAAATAATGAGCTCATATGCTCATGTTTTTGAATTGTTTTGTTTGCAATGAATTCTATATGATCATGGATGCATAGATGATATGCATGAGTTTGAAACATGATTTTAGGGATGTTACAGTTACTTTTGTCTTACTGTTAGAACTCCATCTTTCATGCACATGTTTAGAGTTCTTTTATCCTAGATTTTAATGCTTGAAAATGGTTTGATCTTGATTTTGATGGTGCATGTCACCTCAAAAATTATTATTTTTATCACTTACCTACTCGAGGACGAGCAAGATTTAAGCTTGGGGATGCTTCATACGTCAAACGTATCTATAATTTTTGATGCTCCATGCTTGTTTTATATCATTTGTCTTATGTTTTGTCTAAACTTTGAGGTATTTTATACACTTTCTGGAACTAACCTATTGACAAGATGCCACAGTGCCAGTTGCCTATTTTATGCTATTTTTGGTTTCAAAAAGCTAAAAAATGAATATTCTCGGAATTGGACGGGACAAAATCCAAAGTTCATATTCCTCCTGGACTGATACGGAAAATCGAAGACGAGACGAAGGAGGACACCAGAGTGGCCACACCCTAGGTGGGCATGGGTCCCACCCTAGTCACGCCCACAGGGGGTGTGGGCCCCCTGGCCCTCCACCGACCTTGCCTCCTTCACCTATAAGAAGCCCCGACTCAGAAACCCTAGAGAATCGACGAGAAGCCATGAAAAGTTCTGTTGCGCCGCCGCCACCGAAGGGGAGATTCGGGGGACAGAAATTCTCTGTTCTGGCACCTTTCCGGGACGAGGGAGTGTCGCTGGAGCCATCTCCATCAATCTCCAACGCCATCTTCATCACCGTTGCTGATTCCCATGATGAGGAGGGAGTAGTTCTTCCTCGAGGCTAAGGGCTCTACCGGTAGCTATGTGTTCGTCTCTCTCTATGCATGATCTTGTTGTGGTCATGAGCTTTGTAATCAAGTAGATCTACCTTGCTACTCAAGTGCTTCAATAGATCTCTGCTCTCCCCATGTGTGTGAAAGTTACAGCGTGCACGCCATGGTGGCACTTAGGCAAGAGACTACATAAATACTCATTATGCTTTAATAGATCTATGCTTTTCCCCATGTGTGTGAAAGTGACAGCGTACATGCCGTGTGTGGAACTTAAGCTAGATTATATACATATTTATCATGAGTATACTTTGAGTTGATTGTCGAAATTATGGTGTTTGTTGGAACCATATAGCGCTCAAGGTGACCGTGTGGGGTTATCTAGATGGGGAAGGCAGACTTTGAGGTGTGCTTTTGTAGGCCTACCGTGGATTAGAGTGTCCAACCGGAGAGTAGTTAAGAGTAGTATCATGAAGAGAGGATATTTATATGAGAGAGTGTTCACTAGTGAAAGTATGATCCCTAGGCCTTGCTTCTAAGTATTGAAACATCGTTTACAACTAGATCTATTGCATGTTTGCTTGCTTCCATCTTTATTCCAGTTTTCCTTTAGTCTTTCCTCACGTCAAGCTCCATCAAATCTATTTTCTGGCACCATTACCACTTGTATTTCACTATCTCTTCGCCGAAATAGTGCACCTATACACCTGACAAGTGTATTGGGTGTGTTGGAGACACAAGAGACTTCTTGTATCTTGATTGCAGGGTTGGTTGAGAGGGATACCTTTGACCACTTCCTCCCTGAGTTCGATAAACCTTGGGTAATCCACTTAAGGGAAACTTGCTGCTGTTCTACAAACCTCTGCACTTGGAGGCCCAACAACTGTCTACAAGAATAGAAGTGCGTAGACATAAATCGTCTGGTGACTGGCCATGGTTTTGGTAACAGACTAGTAGGATTATTGAAGTTGGGATGAAATCTACCAAGAGGAGTTCCGACTAATTATGGGTTTCTCGCCTACACATATACTTATAAGATTATAATTGTTACTCCTATCACTCATCCACCTGGCACATTCACTATCACCATGAACTGTATCTCCCTGTGCCTACTTTGTCTTCTGTAGAAATCAACAAACAACCGAATTGTTCTTTACTTTTATGCTTTTTTATTTCTGAAGTTTACATTATAGTTTTATATAAATAAATTCATTTAACCCAATATTTATTCTAATTTCAACACTTGCAGTGAATTCACTCAAAGACCTATGATAACTTTGAGTGCGGCAGAGACTTCACCCATAAAACACTTACCTTTGGGCTCCATGTGGGATCGACATCTTAACTTGGAAACTAGCTACAAATGATATGTGCACTTGAAGCCATCAGTAGCATTCGCAGAAGGCCACGAAAATGGCGATCGGGGACTAATCCGGCTGCCAAAAGAACACCTACGCCGAACCAATGTTGGCCTCAGGGACTACTGATGGGGATATGCCTGACGGGGTATACCCAGCAGGACGTTTCCGACTGGACCAAGTACTTTACGAGTGGGCCTGCAGGACGGCAACTGGAATGAGACTGAAGATGGAGCCTGGCGACTGGAAGCTGGAGGCCTAGAAGCATAGTTAGGCCCAGTCGGATTAGGTCAAATCCTCCGAGTATTTAACTGATTCGGTTGTATATCTGTAAGCCCTAGTGAGGTACCCACTATATAAACCTCCCTAGGGTGCTCTTTGTACTCATGTTCCATCATACACCCGATCAATTCGCCGCCTAGCCGCCGATCTTGCCACCATTGTAATCACTCGATAATACAATCTAGCAGGAGTAGGTATTTACCCCCAGGGGGGCGAACCTGGGTAAATCTCTGTGTCTTTCCCCTCATCCCTCTCCACAGATGGCTGCCCACTTTTGCCCCAAATCCTATCATTCGCTACCCAGGTAGCGACTGGCATGATCATTCCCACCACAACTCATGGATACACATGAAATATAATCATCTCTATGATTTCCTCTAAGGCATATTTCCTTCAAGAAGTTACACAAATCTTTATCATTGATGAATTTTTTTGTGATCACTACAACTTAAAAAGAGAGTAGACAAGTGAACCCATGAACCCCGGTCCAATTTTTTGTTGGAGATATTCCCTAGAGGCAATAATAAAAGTGGTTATTATTATTTCTTTGTGTTTATGATAAATGTTTACATTCATGCTATAATAGTATTAACCGGAAACATTAATACTTGTGTGATTTGTAAACTAAATTAGAGTCCCTGGTAAAGCCTCTTTGTAATACTAGCTTGTTGGTTAATAGATGATCGTGGTTTCCCGATCATGAACATTGAGATGTTATTAACAACAAGATCATGTCATTAGGAGAATGGTGTCATGGACATACTCCTATAGATAAGCGTAGCATAAAGAACAAGTCATTTCAATAGTTCGATTGCTATAAGCTTTTTGATACATAGTACCAAATTCCTTCGACCATGAGATCATGCTAATAACCATCACTAGAAGGATGCTGTGATGCCATCACACACCACACCGTAACTGGGTGGCTATAAAGGTGGCATTGAGCGTTCGAAAAGTATGTGTTGAGGCACATGGATCAAGAGTGGGATTTGTCCATCCATATGATAGATAGATATACTCTAGGCCCTCACGGTGGAATGTCGTCCAATTAGCTTGCAAGCAAGTGACTATCTCACAAGGGATCACATATCACGGGAACGAGAAAAGAGTACTTATCGGTAACGAGGTTGAACTAGGTATGCAGAGATACCGATGATCAAACCTCGGATAAGTAAACTATCACGAGATAAAGGGAAATTGGTATCGTATGTAAGTGGTTCATTCGATCGCAAAGTAATCGTAGAAATATGTGGGAGCCATATGAATTTCCAGATTCCTCTATTGGTTATTGATCGGAGAAGTGTCTCGGTCATGTCCGCGTAATTCACGAATCGTAGGGAGATACACTTAAGGATTCGATGTTGTTTAGTAGATATGGAATGTAAGTAGGGAGATCGAATGTTGTTCGGAGTCTCGGATGGGATCCGGGATATCACGTGTAGATCCGGAATGGTCCGGAGAATAAGATTCATATAAGGAAAGTCCAATTCAGGAGTTCAGGAATGATTCCAATGATTTCATCGAAGAGGTTCTAGAAGGGTCTAGAAGGTCCACCGGACCGGAAGTGGAAGGGTACATGAATGTGTCATGGATAAGTGGAATGATTGAATGATGTCCTAGGTCACTTGGTTGGGCATTAGCAAGAAAGAAACCAAGCTCCAAATTGAAAGTCAAAAGGCAAGTTTGAAAAGTCAAACTGGGACAATGTATCCTGGTGGAGGAAGGAAATAATCCGTCTTTCCCTCCACCACAAGCCAACAAGGAGAGGGAGTTGGGGAAGGATTCAAACTCCCCTCTCCCAAGCTGACCTCCCTCTCATAAATAGAGGGGACGGGGTGCCCCAAGGACACACACACACACACAACCAGCCCCTCCCAACCAAGCTGCGCCGCCGGCAGCGGCTCGTCGCTGTCGCCCTAGCCGCCGCCGAATCCACCTCCTCCTCTCCGGCCCTCTAAACCCTAGATCGCCGGAAACCCTAAATCCACCATAACCTGCTCCGGCTTAGGCGAAGCCCTGCAAGATTTTCCCTCTACTTCCGCACCATGTCGTCGTGCTGCCGGAATCGCGAGGGGAGAACTACAACCTCCGCTTCCTGTGGGAACAAGGGAGGGGAAGGTCTTCATCGAGTACCGAATGTGTGACCGACTGCGGAAGCGCTGCCGGAACACAGCGCCGAAAGGATCGTCTACGTGATCTTGAGATTGGCAAGTGTACGACTACATCACCCACAAGAATCTGCTCTCGTTAACCGCTTTGGAATATTTGAGGGTGAGTACTCTAATCGACTCATTGATACAATCTAGTAGATAGATCTTGGCTTGTTTGTGTGCATGCGGTAGAATTTTTTTGTTTTCCATGCTACGAACCCCTAAAGTGGTATCAGATCCATGTTTAATGTAGATCTGTTGCACGAGTAGAACACAATGGTCATTGTGGGCGCTGATGCTTTTGTTGTCGATTGCTTCTTGTGTACTTTGCATCTTGCGGGATGGTGGGATGAAGCGGCCCGGGCTAACCTTAAATGACATCGTTCATGAGACTTTATCCGTGCTTGAGATGCAACTCGTATTGCATAAGTGGCTTTGTGGGTACCTGTTTCTCCCAGCATAGTTAAGATCCAATTTACAACGGGTGATTGACAATACTAGTATCAACGTTGTGGTTCTTGTTCGTAAGTTAGAACGACACTTATTGAAAGCCCCAAACCACGTAAAACATGGAAAGAAAATTAGAGGCGTCTAACTTTGTTTTGCAGGGGTGTGCTGTGATGTGATATGTCCATCATTGCGATTATATATGATGTATGCAATGTTCCTTATTGTAAGTCGGAAACCGGCAGGAGCCATATGGTTGTCTTTTAATTAAGACTTGTGTGTCTATTATTCAAAGTAGTTGTAATAGTTGATGCTAGTGGACGACAACCATGGAGCGGCGCCATTGACCTTGATGCCACGCCGGTGATGATGGAGATCATGTTCGTGCTTGAAGATGGAGATCGGAAGCACAAGAAGAAAGGCCATATCATATCACATATTATGAATTCCATGTGATGTTAATCCTTTTATGCATCTTGTATTTCTTATTTCATGAAAGTAGCATTATAAGATGATCCCTCTCACAAAATATCAAGTTATAAAGTGTTCATCCTTAGTAGGCACTGTTGCTAAAGCTCGTTCTTTTGAAGCACCACGTGATGATCGGGTGCGTTAGATTCTGCGAGTGTATACAACAGGAGCAAGCAAGATTTTCTCATGCGAAATCTAGGGTTAGATCTTGACGAGCCTAGCATGTACAGGCATGGTCTCAAAACACGGATCACCAAAAGGTAAAGCATGAGTCATATAGTAGATATGATGAACATGTTGATTGTTCGCCATTGAAGGTACATCATCTCTCGTGATGATCGGATAGTTTAGACTAAGTTTTTGATGTGGTGGATTTGGTTCGTGTGATCACTAAAACAATGTGAGGGATATTGTTTTGAGTGGGACTTCACCTAGATTAATTTAACTATTAATTAGAACTCAATTTGTCATAAACTTAGTCTAAACTATTGCAAATATGTTGTAGGTAAATGGCGGCCCCTAACATCAATTTTAATGCATTCCTAGAGAAAGAAAAGTTGAAAAACAATGGAAGAAACTTCACGGATTGGCTCCGCAACTTGAGGATTGTCCTCAATGCTGGTAATTTGACCTATGTGCTGGATGCACCGCTGGGTGACCCACCTGTAGCTGATGCTACCGATGAGGTGAAGAATGTTTTCCTCACTCGGAAAAATTAGTACTCCACAGTTCAGTGTACTATCTTGTACGGTTTGGAATCGGATCTTCAGAAAAGGTTTGAGAACCATGACCCACATGATATTGTCCGTGAACTCAAAATGATATTTGAGGCTCACGCGGCAGTTGAGAGTTATGAGGCTTCTGAAAAGTTCTTTAACTGCAAGATGGAAGAGGGCAGCTCCGCCAGTGAGCATGTGCTTAAGATGTTTGGGCATGTAAGTAAGCTCCAAAGCTTGGGTATAGTGATTCCTAACACTTTGGGGATTCACTGTGTCCTCCAATCACTACCACCAAGTTACAAGAACTTTGTGATGAACTACAATATGCAAAACATGGACAAGTCATTGCCCGAACTCTTCTCCATGTTAAAGTCTGCAGAAGTGGAGATTAAGAAAGAGCACCAAGTGTTGATGGTCAATAAGACCACGAAATTCAAGAAGCAAGGCAAGTCTAAGAAAAAGGGAAACCTCAACAAGGGTGGTAAGAAAGTTACCGCGCCGGCGAGGAAGAGCAAGGCTGGGCCTAAGCCTGATACTGAGTGCTTTTACTGCAAGGGAGAAGGTCACTGGAAGCGGAATTGCCCTAAGTACTTGGCGGATTTGAAGAACGGCAACATCAAGAAGAAAGGTATATCCGATATACATGTTATTGATGTGTATCTCACTAATAGTCTTAGTAGTGTCTGGGTATTTGATACTGGTTTGGTTGCTCATATTTGTAATTCGAAACAGGTTATGCAGAATAGACGGAAACTAGCAAAGAACGAGATGACGATGCGCGTTGGAAATGGATCAAAGGTTGATGTGATCGCGGTCAGCACGCTATGTCTTCATCTACCATCGGGATTAGTTTTATACTTCAATAATTGTTATTTGGTGCCTGCGTTGAGCATGAACATTATATCCGGATCATGTTTATTGTGAGACGGTTACTTTTTAAATCCGATAATAATGGTTGTTCGATTTATATGAGTAATATGTTTTCTGCACATGCACCTTTGATAGATGGTCTATTCTTGTTGAATCTCGATTGTAGTAATACACATATTAATAACATTGAAGCTAAACGTTTGAAATTGAGCGATAACTCGACCTATATGTGGCACAGTCGTCCTGGTCATATTGGAGTGAAGCGTATGAAGAAACTCCATTCCGATGGACTTCTTGAATCACTTGATTTCGAATCACTTGAAAGATGTGAAGCATGTCTGATGGGTAAAATGACTAAGACTCCATTTTCTGGTATGATGGAGCGAGCTACGGACTTATTGGGAATCATACATACCGATGTGTGTGGCCCAATGAGTGTAGCATCGCGCGGTGGTTAGCGTTATGTTCTTACTTTCACGGATGACTTGAGTAGATATGGGTATATCTATTTCATGAAACATAAGTCTGAAACTTTCGAGAAGTTTAAAGAATTTCAAAGTGAAGTAGAGAATCAACATAACAAGAAGATTAAGTTTCTATGATCTGATCGTGGAGGTGAATATCTAAGTTACGAGTTTGGCGAGCATTTGAAGAAATGTGAAATACTTTCACAATTTACACCGCCGGGAACACCACAATGTAATGGTGTGTCCGAACGTCGTAATCGAATTCTCTTAGATATGGTTCGTTTATATGATGTCACTTACAGATTTACCACTATCATTTTGGGGTTATGCATTAGAAACAGCCGCACTCACTTTAAATAGGGCACCATCTAAATCCTTTGAAACAACACCGTATGAATTATGGTTTGGGAAGAAACCAAAATTGTTGTTCCTTAAATTTTGGGGTTTCAAAGCTTATGTAAAGAAGTTACAGCCTGACAAGCTTGAATACAAAGCGGAAAAATGCGTCTTCATAGGATACCCGAAGGAAACTATTGGTATACCTTCTATCATAGATCCGAGGGTAAAATATTTGTTGCTAAGATTGGATCCTTTCTAGAGAAGGATTTTCTCTCGAAAGAAGTGATTGGAAGGAAAGTAGAACTCAACGAGGTTGTTGAACCTTCTCTCAGATTTGAGAGTATCATAGCACCGGAAGTAGTTCCTATGGCGCCTACGCCAATAAGATAGGAATCTAATGATGTTGATCATGAAACTTCGGTTGACGTTACTACGGAACCTCGTAGGTCAACGAGAACTCGTTCTACTCTTGATTGGTATGATCCCGTTATGAGTGTCATGTTGGTGGACAACACAGATGACCCTGTGACATATGAGGAAGCGATGATGAGCCCAGATTCCAATAAATGGGAAGAAGCCATGAAATCCGAGATTGGATCCATGTACGAAAACCAAGTATGGACTTTGGTGGACTTACCGGATGGCTGGAAGGCTGTCGAGAACAAATGGATTTTCAAGAAGAAAACAGCTGCTGATGGTAATGTTACTGTCTATAAAGCTTGACTTGTCGCGAAAGGATTCCAACAAATTCAAGGAGTTGACTACGATGAGACATTCTCACCGGTAGCGAAGCTAAAGTCTGTGAGTATTTTGTTAGCAATCGCTGCATATTATGATTATGAGATATGGCAGATGCATGTCAAAATGGCGTTCCTCAATGGATACATTGATGAAGAGTTGTATATGGTACAACCCAAAGGATTTGTCGATCCTAAAGATGCTAACAAGGTATGCAAACTTCAACGGTCCATTTATGGATTGAAGCAACCATCCCGAAGTTGGAATCAATGTTTTGATAAGGTAATCAAAAGTTTTGGTTTTACACAAACTTATGGAGAAGCTTGTATTTACAAGAAAGTGAGTGGGAGCTATGTAGCATTCCTAGTACTATATGTGGATGACATATTGTTGATTGGGAATGATGTAGACCTTCTTAATAGTGTCAGGATTATTTGAATAATAGTTTTTCAATGAAAGATCTTGGCGAAGCAGCTTACATATTAGGCATAAAGATTTATAGAGATAGATCAAGACGCCTAATATCATTCTCACAGAGTACATATTTGGACAAAGTTCTAAAGAGGTTTGGAATGGAAGATAGCAAGAAAGGGTTCTTGCCCATGTTTCCCAATATGACCTTGAGTAAAACTCAAAGTCCTGCTACGACAGAAGAAAGGATGAGTAAGACTCCCTATGCCTCAGCCATAGGATCTATAATGTATGCCATGCTATGTACTAGACCTGACATTGCATATGTTGTTAGTTTGACTAGCAGATATCAAAGTGATCCAGGAGTGGATCATTGGATAGCGGTCAAAAACATACTTAAGTACTTGAGAAGAACTAAGGATATGGTTATTTCTTATGTAGGTGATGAATATCTAGTTGTTAATTGTTACACCGATGCTAGTTGGAACACTGATCCGGATGATTATAAATCTCAATCTGAATACGTATTAACTTTGAATGGTGCAGCAATTAGCTGGAGGAGTGCAAAGCAAAGCATTGTGGCAAGATCTTCAATTGAATCCAAATACATAGCTGCTTCAGAGGCTTCACAAGAGGCGATATGGATGAATGAGTTCATTACAGAGCTCGGTGTGGTTCTCAGTGCGCTGGACCCAATGTCAATCTACTGTGATAACATGGGCTCCATAGACAATGCGCAAGAACCAATGTCACACAAGAAGCTACATTTTCACGCTATTTGAGAGCATGTCCAAGATGGTGACATAAAGATTTGCAAAGTACACACAGATCTGAATGTGGCGGATCCGTTGACTAAACCTCTCCCGAGGGAAAAACATGACCAGCACCAAACCGCCATGGTGTTTGGTATATTACCATGTAATCTAGATTAGTTGACTCTAGTGCAAGTGGGAGACTGTTGGAGATATGCCCTAGAGGCAATAATAAAAGTGGTCATTATTATATGTTTGTGTTTATGACAAATGTTTACATTCATGCTATAATAGTATTAACCGGAAACATTAATACTTGTATGATTTATACACTAAATTAGAGTCCCTAGTAAATCCTATTTGTAATACTAGCTAGTTGGTTAATAGATGATCGTGGTTTCCCGATCATGAACATTGAGATGTTATTAACAACAAGATCATATCATTAGGAGAATGGTGTGATGGTCATACACCTATAGATAAGCGTAGCATAAAGATCAAGTCATTTCAATAGTTCGATTGCTATAAGCTTTTTGATACATAGTAACCTAATTCCTTCGACCATGAGATCATGATAATCACCATCACTGGAAGGATGCTTTGATGACATCAAACACCACACCATAACTGGGTGGCTATAAAGGTGGCATTGAGTGTTCGAAAAGTATGTGTTGAGGCACATGGATCAAGAGTGGGATTTGTCCATCCATATGAAGGATAGATATACGCTGGGACCTCTCGGTGGAATGTCATACAATTAGCTTGCAAGCATGTGACTAGCTCAAAAGGGATCACATATCATGGGAATGAGAAAAGAGTACTTATCGGTAACGAGGTTGAACTAGGTATGCAAAGATATCGATGATCAAACCTCGGATAAGTAAACTATCGCGAGCTAAAGGGAAATTGGTATCATATATAAGTGGTTCATTTGATTGCAATGTAATCATATAAATATGTGGGAGCCATATGAATTTCCAGATTCCTCGATTGGTTATTGATCGGAGAAGTGTCTCGGTCATGTCCGCGTAATTCACGAACCATACAGAGACACACTTAAGGATTCGATGTTGTTTAGTAGATATGGGATGTAAGTAGGGATACCGAATGTTGTTCGGAGTCTCGAATGGGATCCGAGATATCACGAGGAGATCCGGAATGGTCCAGAGAATAAGATTCATCTAAGGAAAGTCTAATTCCGGAGTTCAGGAATAATTCTGATGATTTCATTGGAGAGGTTCTAGAAGGGTCTAGAAGGTTCACCGGACCAGAAGGGGAAGGGTACATGAATGTATCATGGATAAGTGGAATGATTGAATCATGTCCTAGGTCACTTGGTTGGGCATTAGCAAGAAAGAAAACAAGCTCCAAATTGAAAGTCAAAAGGAAAGTTTGAAAAGTCAAACTGGGACAATGTATCCTGGTGGAGGAAGGAAAGAATCCTTTTTTCCCTCCACCACAAGCCAACAAGGAGAGGGAGTTGGGGAAGGATTCAAACTCCCCTATCCCAAGCTAGCCTCCCTCTCATAAATAGAGGGGAGGGGGTGCCCCAAGGACACACACACACACAACCAGCCCCTCCGTACCAAGCCGCCGCCTTGCGCCGCCGCCAGCTCGTCGCCGTCGCCCTAGCCGCTGCCGACTCCACCTCCTCCTCTCCGGCCCTTTAAACCCTAGATCGCCGGAAACCCTAGATCCACCTTAAGCTGCTCCGGCTTAGGCGAAGCCCTGCAGGAATTTCCCTCTACTTCCGACACCACGCCGTCGTGCTGCCGGAATCGCGAGGGGAGAACTACAATCTCTGTTGCCTACTAGAACAAGGGAGAGGAAGGTCTTCATCAAGTACCGAACATGTGACCGACTACGAAAGTGCTGCCGGAACGCAGCGCCGGAAGGATCGTCTACACGATCTTGAGATCGGCAAGTGTATGACTACATCACCCACGAGAATCTTCTCTCGTTAACCACTTTGGAATCTTCGAGGGTGAGTACTCTAATCGACTCGTTGCTACAATCTAGTAGATAGAACTTGGCTTGTCTATGTGCATGCGGTAGAAATTTTTTGTTTTCGATGCTACGAACCCCTACATTTTTATCATAAGAAACACCTTTCCTTCATTTATTATCCTTTTTATTTATAGCAATTATTTATTTAGAAAATACAAAACATTTTATCTATTTGCAATCACTTATAAAAACCCCAAAATAACTCTACTATCTTCCATATCATTTAGTTCGCATTACTTTCTTTATTTTATTTACTTTAGTTTACTGATGACCCACAAGTATAGGGCATCGCAACAGTCTTCGCGGGTAGTATTATCCAATTTATTGATTTGACACAAGGGGAGCCAAAGAATACTTGCAAGCCTTAACAACTGAGTTGTCAGTTCAGCTACACATGGAAATAGTTCTTGCTCACAGGCATTTATCAGTAGCAACAGTTTGTAGTAGCAACAGCAAACAGTGAAACAATAGCAATAGTAATAGTAACGGTAACAGTAGGATTCGAGTGCGGTAGGCATAGGGATGGATGGATGGGCGTTGCATGGACGAGTCTAAACATGTAACTTCAAGATCTAGGGCATTGCAGATAAATAAGAATAAGCATCCAAGTACTAAACAATCCTAGGCATGTTCTCCAAATATAGTCATACGTGCTCGCAATGAGAACTTGCACAACATCTTCTGTCTAGCCAGCCCGTGGCAGCGGGGCCTCTAGGGAACTACTGCCAATTAAGGTGCTCATTTTAATAGAGCACCGGAGCAAAGCATTAACACTCTGTGAACACATGTGATCCTCACACCACAACCATCCCCTCCGGTTGTCCCAATTATTGTCACTTTGGGGCCTTTGGATCCAGACAATGATATGTGTACACAACTTGCAGATAAGATCACAAACAATACTATCATAATGATTCAATAATAAGTTCAGATCTGAGATCATGGCACTCGGGTCCTAGTGACAAGCATTAAGCACAACAAGTTGCAACAAATTCAAATAGCACAAGAGATACAAGACACTATGCCCTAACAATCTTATTCGATTACATGATAGAACTCATCCAATCCGTACCATCCCCAAGCCTACAGCGGGGGATTACTCACTCATGGATGAGGGAAACATCGGTGGTTGATGGAGATGTGTTGGTGATGACGATGGTGATGATCCTCTCCAAATTCCCGTCCGGCTAGGTTCGAGCAGGTTTGGATCCGAATCTTAGTTTCGGTGGTGGCGTGAGCGGAACTCTTTCTGAAAACTATCAAACCCCCTCGGTTTTAGGTCGAAGGCAACTTATAGGCATAGAGGCCGAGGAGCTTCACAGGGAGGCTGCACCCCTCGGCGCGCGGTGGTGAGCCGCGCTGGGGTGGGTCCCAGCCCCAGGCGTCTCCTCCGTCTCTTCTTCTGGCTCCGTGGATCTTCTGGTGAAGTATAATTTTTAGCATATTTTCAAGGATTTTTCCTGATAGTTCATTTTCTGCACAAAAACAAGACACCAAAGTAATTCTGCTGAAAACAGCGTCAGTCCGTGTTAGTTGCATCCAAATCACACAAGTTTAGAGGATAAACAATAGCAAAGTGTTCGAGAAAGAAGATACGTTTTGGATGTATCAACTCCCCCCAAGCTTAGCTTATTGCTTGTCCTCAAGCAATTCAGTTGAAAACTGAGTGCGATAAAAGAATTTTCACGAACACATTGCTTCATATGATGTAAATATTCTCAGCACGGGAGTAGATGCTTATACAATTCATAATAAAGAGTATGTAACTAAGTCTAATCAATAGTCATTGCAAGCTATGAAGAGAAGCCAAGTCAATAATAATAAGTAGCATGAAACATAAACATAAGCAACATTGCAATGCTCATAATAAGGTATGATAGAGTGGTATCTCGCTTGCCTTTGTTTGAAGAGCATAATATAAATGCCAAGGCACCTCTGAAGTTCACATGAAGACTAGAAGTAAAGATATCAGAGATACAAGCATCAAAGTCATGACATAATTAACCAAGTTTTGAGACAAACACAAGAATGACAACTATGCTCTCAAGAAGGTGCTCAAAGAATAAGTGGTGACTCAACAAGTTTGTGAAAACGGTTTTGTAAAGTTTGAAAGGCTTCCAAATGCTGAAAGGAAGGTACTCATTAGCTTTGAGCTCTCATTGTCCCTATCATAGGAATCTTTATGTGGTTAAGGTGAAAGTGAGGTCCACTCTGAATTATATGCTTGATAGACCATAAACTGGAAATCCTGAGTCCTTTGAGTGCGAGGGCCACTCCGGATGCTACTCAACTTTGGGTCCAGGCAAGTTCTTGTCATTGTAAGTATTTGCATATCATCGAGAACCGCCAACGGGGTACCCCTTGCACATGGTACAGGAGCTTTCCCATAACCAAAATGACAAGGCAAGCAGACAATGAGCATCTCAGCAATATTTTTATTTACTATATGCATAGTTTTTTATTGAGGATGCTTCATAGATAGCTCACTATGGTGATACTGCAAGTTTCCACCTTGATTAGGCATGTCTTAGGCTAGCGGCCCAGGCGTTTCTCTAACATAGAATACAAACTCCATGGACTCACAAGTACCCTTTCATTTCACATCGTCGACATCCGCAAACAAAAGAGCAATGTATCAACTAGATATAAATATATCTAAAAGGTGTTGAAAGCGTTCCCCGTGACAGCACGGTTCTGCTGACTCCCAGCATATAATTAGCAAGCATATAACTTTCATGGACTAGTCATAATGGTTCAGGATTATTAAGTGCAAGGAATAAAGTGTGCCATCAAGTTTGTGAGAAATTTACTAACTAACTTTCTCAAAGCAGACAAACATTTTATTTTGGAAGAAAACACGTCATATAGAATATGCACTGAAATAGCAAATGATGCTAATAGGTAGGTATGGTGGACACAGCTGGCAATATTGGTTTTGGGGAGTTGGAAGCACAGGTAGAGCACATACTCAGTGCAAGTGAAGGCTAGCAATAGAGAGCGAGCGACAAACGAGAGAGCAATAGCTGTCATAATCATGCTTGCAAAAAAACAGGACTAATTATGGCATGAAAGTGATACAAGAACTCTGAGGCAAAATAAATCATCGAGGCTTATTGACTATTGATTAGTCATATGCATGCGTGAGCATGCGCCAAGTCGATTCACATAAACAGCCAGAGGAGGATACCACAATATCATACCAAAGTATGAATAAAACAATGCAAACAAACAATCATATGACATGCTACAAACTATTAGCAAGCTGGAGCTAATCATACACAAGCAAGAACTACTAAGCATCCATAATGACATACACCTTACACAAACAGGCTAAGCATGCTCACAATAATGAGATATGTACAAAAATGAAACAAATAGAGTTCGCTACCAGCCTCTTACCACTCCTCGAGTTGTCTTAATCTTCATTATTGCTCTTCACTTGTGTGACTTGAATAATTAACATGAAACCAAAATACCTTTGAGGACTTTGGACCCTGCAAAGAACTCACAAAACCAAAGAAGCGCAACAATTTTTTTTGGTGTTTTCGATTTTTAGAAACAAGCAAAACCAAACAAAAAACAAACAAAGCAAAGCAAACAAAGCAAAATATTTTTGGATTTTTCTTTTAAGGCAAACCAAAACAAAGAAAGAAACCAAGAGAAACAACGAAAATATTTTTGGTAATTTTGTGTTTTTTGAGAAGGAAGCAACAAGAACCAAAAAGAAAGCGAAACAATGGATATACAAAGAACCGACCGAACATGATATATATGAGTGTGATGTCGGTATACATTACCCCAAGATTAGGCTTTTGGCCTAAGTGGGGCTCAATAGCGCGGGTAGTAACTCCAAGTTGGTGGGTCATCATAGGAATGATCATAGTCAGGCGCTTGCGATGAAGAAGAAGACGCGCCCCAATCAAACGAGGGCTGCTGGTATGAAGACTCTCCCAAGTTGGAGGATTGAACCAAATTGTCTTCGGCATCCTCTTCAACATTCTCTTCTTGCTGGGAGAGTTCCCCACATATGTGTCGACCTCCTCCTCCGTAAGCGACCATCCTTTCCTATTATCAAATTTAAACAAATCAGGTGCAGGCAAATAAACTATTTTCTTAGTCCTACCCTTTCTCCGTCCTTGCTGGGCAAAAGACAATTCATACGGTAAACTTCTCACATTATCCCCCAAGGAAACAAAACCATGCTGAATCATGGACTCAATATCAAGCCTCTCTTGGGGAACCGATAATCTTAAAAGTGAGTCTCTAAACCATGGAAAGCTAGCAACCTAGAAGCAATGAGACCTCCACAAATTCCACCCTTCTCACGGTTGGTGGTGAGACGGTGAGCTACCAGAGCACCTAGGCTATAAGATCTATTCCTATTCAGAGCAACTGCAATAAAAGCTAGATCAAAAGAAGATAACTTTCTAGCAATCTTTATAGCAAGAACACACTTGGTAATGAAATAGGCAAAGTATCTAATAGCTGAGAGCTGAATGTTTCAAATTTTACCACTTTCCTTTGAGAAGTCGAAACCTTGGAAAATCTCAGCATACAGATCAATAAGTGACTTGGGTCTTTCCTTGATCTTCTCAAAAGATCCCCACTAAGGTACTCTAATTGCTGCATGGAAATCAGCAAAAGGCAGGTCGACAGATATATTATATATTTTGTAATGGACCATGGGATTAGAAGTAGACCAAGTGAACCGGAAGTCCTGCACAAAATCCATGATTAACTTAACATATTGGAATTATTCACCTTCAACAAAGTGTTCCAACCCTGCATTTGTAACCATAGTTTTGAAATCTTGGAGGATCCCCACAGTTCTCATAAATTCATGGCATGGATATATGGAAGGAAAATTGCCTCCTCACAATGAACCTTCATTGGCTCATGCACCATCAAGTCATATTGGTTCAGTGGATAAGCACTCATCTTCCTTGCTGAAATTTTTGGACAACCATCAAACCAAGTGATTTCTAAGTTTATAACTGATGAGCAACTACTATAGGAACTTGCTAGAGGACTACACATGCATCAAAATAAAGTTTCTAAGCATAGAACAAGCATGCAAGCTCAAACAACCTATCATCTATAGTAGCAAAATACTCAAGATACACTCTACCAATCACAAATCTCTTTAGACAAGTGGAGGAGGCACATACCAAGGAACAATCCCTCAAAAAATCAGCACTTGAGATGGGCTGAACAAGGAGATCAAAAATTGCAAGCAAGAACAGCAAGGACTCGAGCTTGAGCAAGTTTTCCGGTGTTTTTGGGAGAGAGAAAGAAGGTGGCTTTGAGGAGGCAGCCTGGAGGGGCCTAGGTGGGACAGACCCCCCCCCCCCTAGGCGCCACCCCCAGTAGGCCGCGCCTACCCTGGGTGTGGTGGCCTGGGGTGGCCCCCTAGGTCACTTCAGGTGCCTTTCTGCCCCTTTTTCGAGGAAAATTTTATTTTGAATTTTCTGGGATTTTTCGGGAAACTTTATTTTTGGCCAATTTTGAGGGTATGAAAATTGATTTTCTCGCAGAAACAGTTTTTTCAGAAGAAGGAAAAGCAAACCAAAAGCCAAACTACAGGAGCTCTAAGAAACTCTAACAAGCAAACAACTAACAAAACTAAAGCTAAAGCAAAGACTAGGAAGGAGAAAGGAAAAAAGAAAACAAGAATAACCACAGTGGAAACATTATTTTGTTCATTAAAATACTTTTGTTAACAAGGTTGATCAAGTCTTGTTACCAAAACAATCCTAGATGAGACAAAACTTTGTAGTCCACAAGTTGATTATGTTACCTCATACTTGATAGCGATGGTCCCAATCATGATAGTTTCAAAATTTTCTTGTGGAATGGGACAATATATTTCTCCAACCTTGATGCTCTCAATATTTTCAATGGAGTTTAGGCAATAGCTCTTAGCAACCTTCTTGGGGAAATAGACAGTGTGCTCTTTGTCATTAATATTGAATGTTACATTTCCTTGATTACAATTGATGACAGCACCTGCAGTATTAAGAAAAGGTCTCCCAAGAATAATAGACATATTATCATCTTCACGCATTTCAAGCACAACAAAGTCAGTTTAGACCATGCAATTATGAGCAACTTGAACAGGAACATCCTCACATATACTAACAGGTATAGTAGTTGACTTATCAGCCATTTGCAAAGATATATCAGTTGGTATCAACTTTTCTAGCTTGAGTCTCTTATAGAGAGAAAAAGGCATAACACTAACTCCAGCTCCCAAATCACATAAATCAGTTCTAACATAATTATTCTTAATAGAGCAAGGAATAGTTGGTATACCTGGATCACCAAGTTTCTTTGGAACCTTACCATTGAAAGAGTAATTAGCAAGCAAAGTAGAAATCTCCTCGTTAGGAATCTTCCTTTTATTAGAGACAATATCCTTCATATACTTTGAATAAGGAGGCAACTTAATAGCATCAGTCAAAGGAATTTGCAAAAATAAAGGTTTCATCCACTCACAAAACTTGTTGTAGTGTTCTTCCTCCTTTGACTTGTGTTTCTTACCTGGAAAAGGCATAGGTTTTTGCACCCAAGGTTCTCTCTCTTTCCCATGTTTATTAGCAATAAAATCTTCCTTAGTGTACCTAGTGTTCTTAGTGTGCTTCTCAGGTTCTTCCTCAACTTCTCCCTCATTATCAAGAGCATCATTTTTATCATTACTACTCCCATTTTCAGCATCAGAGACAGATATACTATTAGGATCTACAGCAGGTTCAAGTGGTTCCTCAACTATCTTATGTTTCTTTTTCTTTCTCTTACGAGGACTACCACTATCTACTTGTTGGGAATCCTGCTCAATTCTTTTAGGGTGTCCTTCAGGATATAAAGGATCTTGAGTATCTATACCACTCCTAGTTCTAATTCCATAAACATGTTTATCTCCTAAGCATTAACTAGCATATCCTTTTGTACCTTAGCAAGTTGATCAAGTTGGGTTTGAACCATTTGAAAGTGTTTACAAAGCATTTTAATATCATTAGAAGTTCTTTCCAAAATATCTTTCAACTCATGGATATCTCTAGAGTTTTCCAATAAATGATTCTGAACTTGTTTATTAAAATGACCTTGTTTAACAATAAAAATGTCAAGTTCCTCTAAGCATTGATCAGGAGGCTTACCATAAGGAATGTCACCTTCATCAAAGTGTTGGAGAGAGTGTACCTCTATAGTAGATGAGTGGGGAATTGGCTTACATAATTCTTCTATAGGAGGTAGATTATTCACATCTTCAGCTCTAATACCTTTCTCCTTTAGACACTTCTTAGCTTCCTTCATCACTTCATCATTTAATGCAATAATTCCTCTCTTCTTTGGTGTTGGTGTTGGAACTGGTTCAGGAATAACTGGTTCAGGAGTAATAGGCTCAGGTGTATTCAGCTCAGTTGAAGTCCAATCATCATAATTCTTGCTTATCTTAGCCATTAATTCTTCAGCATCTGTAGGAGTTCTTTTCCTGAAAACACAATCAGCAAAGCTATCTAGGTAGGTCCTAGAATCATTAGTTAGTCCATTATAATAAATATCAAGAAGCTCATTCTTAGGTAATGGACATCCAGGATGTGCATGAATCAAGGCACAGAACCTTGTCCATGACTCAGGCAATTTCTCTTCTTCTCCCTGTTTAAAATCAAAAAGTCTCTGCAAAGCAGCATTTCTAGCACTGGGAGGAAAATATTTTTGGAAGAAAGAAGCAATCAGGGCTATCAATGGAACCAGGAGGTAATATATTAAACCAAGCCCTAGCTTCTCCTTTTAGTGAAAAAGGGAAGATCTTAGCAACAAAGTACTTGTGCATTTTAAAATCATCAGAGAATAAAGCACTCATAGTAGAAAGCTCATTCATATGAGCCACATCACTCTCATTTTCAGTCTCACAAAAAGGTTCTTCCTCAACAATATCTAAACAAGATAAATCAAGAGAGAAATCATAATCTTCATCTTTAATATCTATGGGAGAAGTGGCAAACTTAGGATCAGAGGACAACTTAGGCATAATAGTACGTCTAGCAAGGAGACTCTTAATAACATTAGTACCATGTGTGTTTCGGCACTGTTCAACAAAATCATCAGTGAGCTCAATGTAACCATCATTAATATCATAACTTTCACTAGACTCAGGTGAGTTAACAGGTGTAACAGTGTCTTCACTAGGAGTTTCGGTATTTCCTAGACTAGCCATAGTAGCATCTAGAAAGGACCTAATGAACCACTCGCATCAAGCACAGTAGAAGTAACATCATGAGTATCAAAAGCAGTTTCAGATTCAGCAGTAGTCGCAGTGTGTGTAGCATGAGCATGTGGTGGTGGTGTGACAAGCTTACTTAAAACAGATGGTGAATCAAGAGCAGCAGAGGTGTTTAGGACAGTACCTCTTCTTGTAATGGATGGTAAAATAGGGAACTTTCCATCACGAGACTTCCCCATGATGAAAGGAGTAGCAGTGAACAATAATAGATCCAAGTGAACTTACAAATAAATCTATGCTCCCGTGACAATGAAAAATAGTCTTGATGACCCGTATAGGGGATCGCAGTCTTCACGGGTAGTATTACCCAATTTATTGATTCGACACAAGGAGCCAAAGAATACTTGAAAGCCTTAACAAGCCGAGTTGCGATTCATTTGCACACGGAAATAGTTCTTGCTCACGAAGTTTATCAAGAGCAATAGTTTGTAGCAACAAGATAAAGAATGACAACAAACAGTAGCAATAGTAATAGTAACGGTAATAGTAGGATTCGAGTGCGGTAGGCATAGGGATGAATGGATGGATGGGCGTTGCATGGATGAGTCTAAACATGTAACTTCAAGATCTAGGGCATTGTAGATAAATAAGAATAAGCATCCAAGTACTAAACAATCCTAGGCAAGTGCTCCAAATATAGCCATACGTTCTCGCAATGAGAACTTGCACAACATCTTTTGTCCAGCCAGCCCATGGCAGCGGGACCTCTAGGGAACTACTGGCAATTAAGGTGCTCCTTTTAATAGAGCATCGAAGCAAAGCATTAACACTCCGTGAACACATGTGATCCTTACACCACAGCCATCCCCTCTGGTTGTCCCAATTATTTTCACTTTGGGGCCTTTGGATCCGGACAATGATATGTGTACATAACTTGCAGATAAGATCACAAACAATACTATCATAATGATTCAATAATAAGTTCATATCTGAGATCATAGCACTCGGGCCCTATTGACAAGCATTAAGCACAACAAGTTGCAACAAAGTCAAATAGCACAAGAGATACTAGGCACTATGCCCTAACAATCTTATTCGATTACATGATAGAACTCATCCAATCCCTGCCATCCCCAAGCCTACAACGGGGGATTACTCACTCATGGATGAGGGAAACATCGGTGGTTGATGGAGATGCGTTGGTGATGACGATGGCGATGATCCTCTCCAAATTCCCTATCCCGGCAGGGTGCCAGAACGGAGTTTCTGGATCTGAATCTTGGTTTCTAGTGGCGGCGGCGGAGCAGAACTCTTTCTGGAAAACTATCGAACCCCCCTCGGTTTTTAGGTCGAAAGGCAACTTATAGGCGCAGAGGGAGGCCGAGGAGCTGCCTGGGAAGACTGCACCACCTCCAGGCACGACCAGCGGTGGGCCCGCGCCTGGGGTGGGTATGGGCCCTCCAGGACGCCCCTTCGTCTCTTCTTCTGGCTCCGTGGATCTTCTGGTGAAATATAATTTTTGGCACATTTTCCGGGATTTTTACTAATAGTTCATTTTCTGCACAAAAACAAGACACCAAAGTAATTCTGTTGAAAACAGTGTGAGTCCGTGTTAGTTGCATCCAAATCACACAAGTTTAGAGGAGAAACAATAGCAAAGTGTTCGCGAAAGTAGATACGTTTTGGAAGTATCATTTACTTTATATTTTATTTCATATTACTAATATGAAACCTTGTGCTTGACAACCACTTGGTGGAGTTGGGGACACAACACTGGTAGAGAACGCCCCATGCGTCCCGGTTGGTAAGGGCCATTAGTCCCGGTTGCCCAACCGGGACGGGGCAATCGGGACTAAAGCTCTAACCTTTAGTCCCGGTTGCCCCACCAACCGGGACAAATGGGGCACACGTGGCGGCATCGAGGCCGAGGGTGGAGCATTTGTCGGTTACGTAACCGACAAAATGGGGCACACGTATGCATCGAGCGAGGGGTGGAGCTTTAGTCGGTTAACACGAACCGACTAATAACTTCTGCCGCAGAGATTTAGCCCATTTCTCGCCGCAGAGAATTCATTTTGGCACATTTTGTTGCCGCAAAGCATTTTCACTACTTTTTGTGTGCCGCAAGAGAATTCATTTAGGTTGTTTTATTGTTTATTTAGTGTTTTGCACTTATCAATGAAGGAACCTTATATTACACAAGATCATCATGACAACATTTTACAATCCCTTGAAAGTTGCTATTTTTACAATCCTATTGTCTATACACCGAATAGTATTCTCCTTTTGGGTCTAGGACTTACGCATCCAAGAATCCCGCCAATTCCTCTGTATTGCTCGAATGCGATCCTTTGGCGTAAGACCGTCCCAGACGCTCGATCTGATTTAAAAAGGAGTCACCTATATGAATATGAAACTAAACACAATTTGATTGTAATTAAAAACTATAGAAATTGTTTACATACGTGAGTTGCTCTAAATTTCTGCCCTTCTCATCGCACGTCTGCGGATGAACTCGCATACATAGTATCCACATAGATTGTTACACGGTCCTGCGTCGGGCACTTTACGACAACAGAGTTCAATCAAAATAATAATCAAGCATGATAATAACCGTATCAAAACTAGAATCAAAGAGATGCGGATATAGCTAGTGGTGCTTACATCTAGTGGTTGAAATGTAAGCTCCTCTTTCCAAACACCCCTAGCCTTCTTGGTGAACCGCTTCAAGCGCCGCGAGAAAACGAATAAAATAAGTTATTAAGTACTTGATATCATAAAATTCACGAACGTTGCCGATATAGTGTCGTAATGATTAGAATTACCGGAGAAGTATCTGCATGTCCTTCCACGTCTCAAGGGGTTTATGTTTCGAGTCCATGACTAGTACACGCCTTTGTCAAGTTGAATGATTAATGTAATATAGTGGTACCTACGAATGCGAACTAATCAATTATATACTTAACATCGAGTAAGCGAAATAGAAAGTGTATACAAGACAATAACACTCACTGGAAGTTGTAAGGAAATAGTATTTCCCTTTGGTTTCTTGAAACCTTAACGTGTACTATATTATCCTCCGTATCACGGGGGCTTATTTTGAGATTAGCTTCATGAACCCAATATGGGTCAATGAAGCCAATGTCATAGATTTGTCCTCTGCTGCATTCGAGAATCTTCATTACGCATATTAAAGTATGATTATATACATGCAATAAACAAAATAATATAGATGGAGACTAAATTAATTACGAATTAGTACTTACAATAATAGGCACTCATGATCGATTTGTCCAAGGCGTCTTGATTGAATAATTGAAATAGTTCATCAAATTCAATGAATATCATGTCATCCTTATCTTTCCCATGATGCTTTTTGTAACCTCAAAGACTATCCATTAGCCCCGCCCTTGTGGCATGCATGTACCGCTTATGCAATCTTCGCATTTTTGTTGAAAGATTGTTTACCTCCTCGTTTGACGAGAGGTTTTCCGTCGGTATTGGTATGCTACTTCACTCGGGGAAGAACTCTAAGCGGGATAAATCGGGCAATACTCATACCTTGAGCAGCAGCCTTTCTCCAGACAGTAACTACCTCTGGATCATGCTCTTCGCCCCATATTTGCTCGACCCCACATTGGTTTGAGAAATCACCTTGAGAGGGGCGCAAGTCTGCTTTTGCTTGTTCTCCGAGCTGGGCAACAGATTTCCGCTTGCATCGATCGCTCTTGAGGCTTTTGTGCCGCATGTGACTTGAGAATAGAACGCTTATAGTCCGATGACAGCTTTGGCTCGGGTTGATGAAGAGTCTTTAGCATTTTCAACACTTTGGCTTTTTCTTCTTTGGTCTGGGAACTCGCTCTTTCGCCGCCTTTTAGCGAAAAATGTTGTCGTTTCAAGATCAACGATCGCCGCCTCCTCTTCAAGATACCATAAGCTCTTGGGAGGAACCTGGTACTTTTGGAAGAGGCTCTTGTTTACGTTTGGCGATCGCTTACGACGCATGTGACGATTAAGCTTTTTATCCCGAGGCGGCGATGGCTCCCGCGTGATGGCTGCACCGGAGACGGTGAGGCGAGAGCCGGTGAGGCGACGAAGACGCCAAGCGGCATTTACCGCTGGAGACGGGTGAGACGGCGAAGATGGCCTTGGCGTGTGATTTGAAGCACGATACAATCCTTCGCCATAGAATGGTGACGTTTTTGCTTCACCCAAAGACAGTCACATCC
Organism: Avena longiglumis; assembly: GCA_030063025.1. Classification (NCBI taxonomy): domain Eukaryota; kingdom Viridiplantae; phylum Streptophyta; class Magnoliopsida; order Poales; family Poaceae; genus Avena; species Avena longiglumis. Next base: position 76,240,123 of record CP125974.1, on the reverse strand, counting down.
CCTTCACCAAATAGGTAGTGAAGATCCAAAACCTCAAAGGTGGGCATGATTTCATCCACGCCGACAACAGCGTAGCCCTCGAACCGGACGTGGTAAGTTGTTGTGGGTCCAATTGGTAAGGCATAGCCGACGCCACCTTCATTGATATGTTCACAACTTTGACATGTAGCTCGCGATGTGTCATCTTTGTGATATCATCCACTGGTAGCCAACAGGAGCCATCGCTTGCATCATCGGCATCGCCATTGTCATCACCGGGACCTCGGTGGAAGCCACACTGCTTTTCGATTATTCGATAGGCCGGTAGCATCGAATGAAGTGTCTTTCTTGAGATGGGCGTAGTACTTTGCTCTTTAAGTGAGTTAATTTCATCTTGTTGTTGCTTTAATCGTTCTTCAATTAAACGCATTCGCTCTTTCGACTTTCGCTTCAACCGCCCATGTCCTTACTCCTCCGACGGCTTCTATCGGGATATTTCTTCCTCTCTTGAAACCCAGTCCTCCATGATTGAGAGCCTATTGTGCCTCGTGTTCGTCCATCATGTTCCTTATTTCCAAGGGCGAGTGTGAGCTCATCATTCTCTCTATCGAATGAAGTCCCCATCTTTAACAGCCTTTATCGCTTTTCTCATCCTCTCGATTGGCAAGGGGTCTTCTTTATGTCGTATGTTATATATACACCTCCTTCCGAGTCCAACGTTCCCCATGCCCGTAAAACCAATTCCTTGCACGTTCTACCCAATCGTCCTCTGGGTGATATTTTTATCACGCAGCCTCGCTCAAGTTTCTCCCACTTAGGAATGCCAACCTTGTAGCCACCTTGCCCCATAGTATGGTGATACTTCTTCTTAGCAACATTCACTTATTCGTTTTACATTTTCTTAGCTTTTTCGATTTCTTGTATTCCACAAACTCATCCCATAATGGTTTTATCTTCTCAAACTGAATATTCTTGAAATCGAGTCTTCTTTTCACGACATAGTCAAGGTGCAATCTTTTCTTCCAGTTGGTGAAACACTGGCCATCTTCTTCAAAGCCCACTCACGACCTTAGCCTCCATGGCTCTCCCATGTTGTAAGCGTCCTCAATCGGATCCTCCGCATTTGGATCCAGCTCTATCTTCGTAGTTTGAAATTAACCATGAGCCTCTTCCACAAGAAATCTTTGGCGTGGTTAGGGACAAATAAACATGTTCCCTCTTCATCCGCTTTAGCAGGCCTATTCGATTTCTAATGGTGATCGGGATTAAGTCCCTAACGATTACTCCGCATTGTGCCACAAATTTGGTTGCGACAACTTGGAGCTCTCGCTGCCGTCTTCGGCGACATCTTGATCCTAAACCTCTCATGGTCTTGCAACTTTTGGTTGGGCCTCGTACGCTCTTTTCATGAGATTCCTTCGATCCAGAGGGCTAAAAGAAGAAAGATCGTTATTATTTCTATATAGATAGCAGATGATTAATTAATGAATTGATTTATATTACATGCACCTCGCCGGAGCGTCTTCTCGATTACACAAGGCATCGCCTTCTCTCGCGGAAGGCAACACCTTCAACCTCAAACAAGTTGTCTACTCGGTAAAGAGGATCACCCTCACCGAGTTGTTCGAAACGTTGATACGCCTAAATTATCTTCCCCACGGATCACACCTTGGATCAACTCTTCCTTTTCTTCGCTCTCGACGTGGGTCCATATTTTCTGCATAGGTGGAAAAACGAATAAGTCAAAGCGGCTAAAGGAGAAAGTTACGAATAAGTCAAAGCGGCTAACGAATATTTTCCGGATCGAAGGTGAAACCCTAATATATACATACACAATAATAAAAATGAAGAGAAACCCTAAACCCTAAGGCTATGAGAGGGGAACATGAGTATAAGGCTACAAAAGGTCTTCGATCTATCTATGGTCTTGATCTCGGTCTTCAATCTCAATCTCGATATTCCGGAGTTCCGAGGGGTGTAACCTAGTTCGGAGAAACCTCCGATGCATATGAGAGGGGAACATGAGTATAAGGCTACAAAAGGGAAACTATCCAGCAGAGGGTTTAAGAGGGTTCAGAATGCCCTGGCGAAGGCACATCGTCGAACCCACATGCACCTAAGGGTATTAATGATTCCTTATCTAACCACAATGACCGACAATGTGAATCGGTCTTGGGCTACCCACATTGGTGACCAAAGGGGTCGAATACCAATAATACCAAACTAATTAATAAACCTAATAATACCTAACTAATAATAAACCTAATAATCGAAACACGAAAAGAAAGGGAAACAATCAACACATGGCATCGATGCAATGCTCAAGCAAGTATGATGATATGACAAGTTAATTTGCATTGGAATGTAACCCTAAGACATGCTCGACGATTTAATCGGGTTACGGTGAAAACCCTAACTCGGGAAACTTAACATATGAGAGGGGTGCATTTGTTCTTCTAATTATACTTGTCATTTAAATTGTTGAACTTGCATTTTGGTTTAATAAAGAAAGAACAAATCAAACCCTAAACCCTAACTTCCCCCTCCATTTGAAAACCATTCAAATGAGTTTTGTATTTAAACAACTAACTACATGAGTTGAGCCCAAAGTGTATAAAAGGGTCTCACACTATTTCATATACTTTATAAAAGTTTCTGTAAGTTGAAAAGATTCAAAACAGATTTGAAATTCAAATTACAAAAGGGAAATCAGAAATAGAAATAGAAAAAAATTTCTGGAAATAAAAAATGTATCCAACCTAGCTACTGGGCCGAGCCCATCTCTCCTTCTCTCTCTGGCGCTAGCAGGAAGCCCACCCGGGGCCCAAGAGCAGCCCAGGCCGTGCACCCCATCGGCCTTTCGCTTGTCTTCTTCCTCCCAAAGCAAGCAGCTCGGTGGCTCGGCCACCCGTCGCCTCAACGACAATTCCGACGCTTCGACCGCCTCGTCGATCCCTCCGCGCCGCCCGCGCCTACTCAAAATTGGCGGCGCCGCCCTCTGAAGGTGGTACAACGACGGCCGACGCTAACGCGAATCTAACGGCTTGAGCATGAACTACGGTGAGAGGAAGGAAGCATCCGGGTTCGCTTGCTCACCCCGAGCGTGAGGTTGGTCGAGAAGGCGGGAGGTCGAGGTTGAGCGAATCGACGCCGGGCGAACGGTCGGGTCGAGGAAGATGGAGTCGTGGCGACGATCGGTGCGCTGACGAACGGAGGCGGCGGTCTGGCGGATGGAGCCGACGGCGACGCTGGTTTCGGGCAACTGACGGGCATGGCGAAGCGCAGCCGCACGGGCGGTTGGCAAGGCGTCGGTGAAGCAGAGAAGTGATGGGGAAGAAGAAGATAAGGGCTAAAGGGTTATAACCAAAGGATTTTAGTCGGTTGGGCTCCAACCGACTAAAGGGTTATCGTCGTTGGAGCCACCAACGGACCTATACTCCAATATTTTCAGACCAAGGGTTGGCGCGAGGGTTCTTTAGTCGGTTGGTGGCTCCAACCGGATATATTCCATTTTCAAAAAATTTCGGTATTTTCTCTGTTCACTTTATTTTTTATTTTGGGGTTTAAATTTGTATTGTTTTTTAAATGATAATTAATTTGGAATTTAGAAAAACTTTAAACATAAAAAGTGTTTAGATTTGAATAAATAATTCAAAACCATTTTGTGTTTTAAAAAACTAATTAATGTAACCATTTAAAATATGAACCATTTACAATTAAAAATGAATTAACTTATATTTTTTTAATATCAATTTGGAATTTAGAAAAACTTTAAACATAAGAAGTGTATGGATTTGAATAAATAATTCAAAAACATATTCTATTTTTAAAAAATAATTAATGTAACCTTTTAAAATGAATTAACTTATATTTTTGAATATTAATTTGGAATTTAGAAAAATTTTAAACATAAAAAGTGTTTGGATTTAAATAAATAATTGAAAAACATTTTCTATTTTAAAAAATAATTAATGTAACCATTTAAAATATGAACCATTTACAATTAAAAATGAATTAACTTATATTTTTTTAATATCAATTTGGAATTTAGAAAAACTTTAAACATAAGAAGTGTATGGATTTGAATAAATAATTCAAAAACATATTCTATTTTTAAAAAATAATTAATGTAACCTTTTAAAATGAATTAACTTATATTTTGAATATTAATTTGGAATTTAGAAAAATTTTAAACATAAAAAGTGTTTGGATTTAAATAAATAATTCAAAAACATTTTCTATTTTAAAAAATAATTAATGTAACCATTTAAAATATGAACCATTTACAATTAAAAATGAATTAACTTATATTTTTTTAATATCAATTTGGAATTTAGAAAAACTTTAAACATAAGAAGTGTATGGATTTGAATAAATAATTCAAAAACATATTCTATTTTAAAAATAATTAATGTAACCTTTAAAATGAATTAACTTATAAATAATTCAAAGATAGGGACGGCATCGTTAGAACTTGCATTGGATCTCTGAAGAAACCACATATTGCGAGTCTAAAATGATTTTTCAAAAATCACGGCGATAGATCATGTACCAGTAGTACAAATCGGACCCACTTCCTGTGGATTAAGACATTTGTCCTTTTACGGGATGGACGAAAAGGTTTGAGATGTACGGTTGGGATATAGTCCATGTAAGGTGGTCTAGTATTTTAGGAAAATAGGATGGTAGCATTAAAGCGGCATTTTGGTGGTTACTTCACAAAGCGACCCGTTTTTGCTTTCGGAAAATGGAAAAGGATTTTCCATGCGACAAAAGGAAAACTTCCTCCTGCAACATTGTTCTACATACCAATGTCCACACACATGCATAATATGGGCACAACATCACAAACTATGCGTGATTCAGGACATAACATCGGTCATTTGAATGAAAGCCATGAAACCTCGAACATGATAGGTCATTTTGTGAAGGTTTTTGAAACATGATCAATATACCAAGTCTGTATTTTTCCTTTCAACTATGTAACATAATATGACACCACGAAGGATTTTCATTGTTCGGATTTTTTTGAATTTATTATGCCGTTTTGAATTATCTGAATTTCTAACTATGGTCGAACGGTGTGCATGAAGATAGGGGCGGGCATCGTTAGAACTTGCATTGGATCTCTGAAGAAACCACATATTTCGAGTCTAAAATGATTTTTCAAAAATCACGGGCGATAGATCATGTACTGGTACAAATGGGACCCACTTCCTGCCGATTCGCAGACATTTGTCCTTTTTACCCGGGATGGACGAAAAGGTTTGAGATGTACCGGTTGGGATATAGTCCATGTAAGGTGGTCTAGTATTTTAGGAAAATAGGACGGTAGCATTCTGAAACGGCATTTTGGTGGTTACTTCACAAAACGACCCGTTTTTTGCGCTCGGAAAATGGAAAAGGGATTTTCCGTGCGACAAAAAGGAAAACTTCCTCCTGCAACATTGTTCTACATACCAATGTCCACACACATGCATAATATGGGCACAACATCACATCGGTCATTTGGACCGAAAGCCATGAAACCTCGAACATGATAGGTCATTTTGTGAAGGTTTTTTCGAAACATGATCAATATACCAAGTCTGGTATTTTTCCTTTCAACTATGTAACATAATATGACACTACGCGAAGGATTTTCATTGTTCGGATTTTTTGAATTTATTATGCCCGTTTTGAATTATCGAATTTCTAACTATGGTCTAACGGTGTGCATGAAGATAGGGGACGGGCATCGTTAGAACTTGCATTGGATCTCTTAGAAACCACATATTGCGAGTCTAAAATGATTTTTCAAAAATCACGGGCGATAGATCATGTACATAGTACAAACCGGACCCACTTCCCGCCGATTCGGAGACATTTGTCCTTTTACGGGATGGACGAAAAGGTTTGAGATGTACGGTTGGGATATAGTCCATGTAAGTTGGTCTAGTATTTTAGGAAAATAGGGCGGTAGCATTCTGAAACGGAATTTTGGTGGTTACTTCACAAAGCGACCCGTTTTTGCGCTCGGAAAATGGAAAAGGGATTTTCCGTGCGACAAAGGAAAACTTCCTCTGCAACATTGTTCTACATACCAATGTCCACACACATGCATAATATGGGCACAACATCACAAACTATGCCGTGATTGACATAACATCGGTCATTTGGACCGAAAGCCATGAAACCTCGAACATGATAGGTCATTTTGTGAAGGTTTTTGAAACATGATCATTGTTACACATTTAGTCCGGATGTAGTCACAAACGGGACTAAAGGATGTGGCAGTGGGCGACAACACTAATAATAGGGGTGAGTGTCGACATTATGTCGTATGGCTTGTACCTTGTCGGATGGTGTCACCAACCGGGACTAAAGATGAATTTAGTCCCGGTTGGAGACACCAACCGACTAAAGATGAGTCACTAATAATAGGGTGAGTGTCGACATTATGTCGTGAGTGTCGACATTATGCCGAGCTGCTTGTACTATAAATATGCATCCTTGTGAGTCGATCCTCCACCCGGTTTGAGGCATCTCCAAGATGGTTTTAGAGAGCAGGGACACCACTACGGCTTTAGGGAGATGCCGACCGATCCTCGGCATCTCAAGAAACTGGTCATAGAGGCACTCTAATATGTGAAATTAGTTAGCTCCGGGCGTATTGATCTAGTTAGTGAGTTACAAGCTGCAAGATGGTTTTCGAGCGGGACACCATCGGCTAGTTTGTGGAGATGCCTATGGAGCCCAGTCCTCCCACCTCCAGAACTGGTCATAGAGGCACTCCTAATATGTGAAATTAGTTAGCTCCGGCGTATTGATCTAGTTAGTGAAGTTACAAGCTGCAAGATGGTTTTGAGCAGGACACCATTGCGGCGGTTTGGGAGATGCCGACGGAGCCCAGTCCTCCGCATCTCCGAGAAATCGTCATAGAGGCACTCCTAATATGTGAAATTAGTTAGCTCAGGTATTGATCTAGTTAGTGAAGTTACAATCTGCAAGATGGTTTTAAAGCAGGCCACCACTACGACCAGTTTCGGGGAGATGCCGACGAGCCAGTCCTCCGGCATCTCCAAGAAACGGTCATAGAGGCACTCCGCTCCAGCCACAAAATGGGACTAACACTCAAGACATTTATTAATATTAAAAGCGAGACTACAAAACCGGGACTAAAGGCCACAAATCATGAAAGATATCCTTGGTCAAGCCACAAACCGAAAGACATGAACTAGAGTTACATAATATGAGCATGAACTTCTTGGCATATGTCATTCCTTATGACCGCTTGACGTAACCATGGAGCATCTTCTTTACTTAACGGAATGCTTGGGTCGGTTTTCCTTTGTGAAGGGAATTTCATCAAACTTATTATAATCTTTCCCGACATGTCTCTTGTCCTCGATTCCCATGATGTTTCTTTTCCCTGAAAGAACTATGTGACGCTTTGGCTCATCATATGATGTATTCGTTTGCATATTTTTCTTTTTTTCGGTTTGGAGGACATGCCCTTCACATAGAAAACCTGAGACACATCATTGGCTAGGACGAATGGTTCATCTCTATAACCAAGATTGTTGAGATCCACTGTTGTCATTCCATAACCGGTCTATCTTTACCCTTCCCCATTCAGGTTGACCCATTTGCAGCGAAACAAAGGGACCTTAAAAGAGACTCCATAGTCTAGTTCCCATATCTCCTCTATGTAACCATAGTATGTGTCCTTTTATCCATTCTCGTCTATTGCATCAAAGCGGACACCACTATTTTTGTTGGTGCTCTTTTATCTTGGGCGATCGTGTAGAATGTATTCCCATTTATTTCGTACCCTTGGAAATTCAATACGAGAAGATGGTGACGACCAACAAGTATATGATCTCCAACGGTGGTGTCATTCAAGAGATGTGTCCGCATCCAACCACGAAAGACTTCATGTGTTCATCTCAGAATCCATGATTGAGCTTCCCGGTTTTTGGGCGTATAATATTCTTGTGTTCCTCGATATCTGGAGCTGCCAAGGTGGAATTATGTAGAAGCTGTGTAGTGTGCTTTAGTGAAAGAATCCCGTCCCTACATATCATTGCTTTCTTTCCCAGTGCCTTTTCCACTTAGTCTTCCCTCATGCCATGAGTCGAAACACCAATCGGCTTAAGGTCGGGAATAAAGTCAACACAAAACTCAATGACCTCCTCTTCCATATCCCTTGGAGATGCTTCCTTCAGTCTAGCACGGTTATGAACATATTTCTTTAAGACTCCCATGAACCTCTCAAAGGGAACATATTGTGCAGAAATACCGGACCGAGAATGGCAATCTCTTCCACTAGGTGAACCAGGAGATGCGTCATAATATTGAAGAAGGATGCTGCAACACCAATTCAAAACTAACAAGACATTGTACCACATCCTTCTGTAACCTTGGCAGAATATCTGGATTGATTACCTTCTGAGATATTGCATTGAGGAATGCACACAGCTTCACAATGGGTACTCGAACATTTTCCGGTAGAAGCCCCCTCAATGCAATCGGAAGCAACTGCGTCATAATCACGTGATCATGAGACTTCAGGTTTTGGAACTTTTTCTGCCATATTTATTATCCCTTTATATTAGATGAGAAGCCGGCACCTTGATCTGTAAAGGACTTCAAAAAGATTTCCTTCTGCTTTGGTAAGAGCATAATGTACGACTTAAGTGACGCCCTTTATCCGTCTTGTTATCTATGCATGTTCTTTGGGTCTTTCATAATTTGTTGGTCCTCCGTGCTTGGTGTATCTTTTGTCTTACCATACACGCCTAGGAATTCTAGCAGGTTCACGCAGAGATTCTTTCACGTGCATCACGTCGATTGAAGAGCGGACACGAGGACTTTCCAATATGGCAGCTCCCAAAATATAGATTTCTTCTTCCACATGGGTGCGTGTCCTGTAGCGACGTCGTTCGAATCGATTGACCGGGACCCTTTCCAAAGATTACTTCTATGCCCTTGACCATACCAAATACATCATCACCAGAGGAGTTCGGGCTTCTTAGGTGATCGCCTCACCTTTAAAATGCTTGCCTTTCTTTCTTACGGATGATTGGTCGGAAGAAATCGTCGATTCGCTAGGTACACAACCTTCTTGCATTTATGCAAATATGTACCTTGGTCTTATCTAAACAGTGGGTGCATGCCTTATATCCTTTGTTTATACATCACGAAAGGTTACTAAGAGCGAGCAATCATTGATGGTTACGAATAACAACCCTCAGAGATTAAATGGCTCTGTTTGTTCTCATCCCACGACGTACACCTGGTTTGCCCACAACCGTAAGAGTTCTTCAACTAATGGCCTAAGGTACACATCAATGTCGTTGCCGGTTGCTTGGCCTTGGATGAGCATTGGCATCATAATGAACTTACGCTTCATGCACAACCAAGGAGGCAGGTTGTAGATACATAGAGTCACGGGCAGTCTTGTGGACTGACTCTGCTCCCAAAAGGATTCATGCCATCCGTACTTAGACCAAACCATAAGTTCCTTGCGTCACACCGCAAAGTCTGCGAGGTCTCTCTCGATTTTTCTCCTGTGACCCATCGCCAGGTGTCTCAACTCCCGTCTTTCTTACGGTCTTCTTTGTGCCATCGCAACAACTGCATGCTCTTTGTTTACGAACATGCGTTTCAACCTTGGTATTATAGGAGCATACCACATAACCTTAGCAGAACCCTCTTCCAGGGGCTCTCCCTCAACATCACCAGGTCATCTCGTCGATCTTATACTGAACGCTGCATACCGGGCATTTATCTAAATTCTCATACTCCTTACAGCGGTAGAGGATGCGATCATTAATGCATGCATGTATCTTTTGCACATCTAATCCCGGAGGATGAGAGTCTTCTTTGCTTCGTAGGTACTCTCGGGAAGTTCGTTATGTTTTGGAAACTTGACTTCATTATTTTCACATCTTTTCAAATGAGGAGTCGGTTAGACCACACTCGCCTTCCATCGCAACAATTCCGAGTGGTACAAAGCTTTGTCTGCCATCTTCACAATTTGGGTACAACAATTTCTTGTGATCTTCTAACATGCCCTCTTCAACTTCTCATTTACATTTCACGGTCTCGCTTTGCATCGAAATGACCCTACCAAGTTCATCACCGGCTCATCCGATGCCCGTTCTTCCTTTTCCTCTCCATTGTCTTCCATAGCGGTATCACCGTATTCGAAACATATGATGATAGTTGTTATCATCATCTTCTTCTTCACCATCTTCCATCATAACCCCTCTTTCCCGTGCTTGGTCCAATTATAGTTGGGCATGAAACCTTTCATAATCGGTGGCGCGAATGATTTTCGAGGAAGAGTACTCCTTATTGTTCGACATTGAACACATGGACAACGATAAATCCATTCTCTTTGTTTGTAGCCACATCGATAAATTTATCCACGCCTTTGATATACAGGCTACACGGCCACGTACATCCATTCCGACCGTTCATCGCATCATATAAGTAAGTTTATCAAAAACAGGACATCATAAATAGTGAAATAACAAATTCACACGAAACATGAATTGTATCAATGACCTAGAAAAGATAGGATTGCTAACCTCGATCGAGGGAAATAAAGAGGAGAAAGCTCAAGTGCGTCTGGACACCTTCTATATTTTTGTTCTATGAGAAATTCAAGGATTTTTCACTCAAACATTTCAACAAACACCTTCAATGCATGCATGAGAAAAAACTAGCACACACCTCACACCTTACACCATTCAAAAACAGCAGTGGGCAGAGGGGCGTTGCATTTATAGAGGGCAAGGGTCTTTAGTCGGTTGGAGCCGAAGCGGGACTAAAGGTGCGTGCACGCCACGTGGGTGTGGCAAACCTTTAGTCCCGTTGGTGGCTCCAACCGGACGCATGCCCCTTACCAACCGGGACCCATGCCCCGTGCCCGCTCCAACCGGGACGCGTGCCAGCATTAGTCCCGGTTGGTGGCGCAACCGGGACTAATGCTCCCAGGGGTGGCGAACGGATGGCCCTTTTTCCTCTAGTGCAAGACAATATATACTACTTTACAAGTTTATTGAAGAGGAGAAGACAAACATCCTTACATAACCAATTCCCCGAGAGTTCGATATAAACCCTTGAGTCACCCTTGTGGGTAACAGAAGCTTGCTACAACAATCTGCACTTGGAGTCCCAATGAAAAGTGGCTGCGTTTGTTGCCATCAAGGCCATTTTCTGGTGCCATTGCTGGGGAAGTGGCGAAGGTACACCACAACTACATCTTCATCATGTTTAAAGCACAAGACAACTCCCAGTGTAACTGCTAGACTATTTTGTTGTGCCCTCATCTTCATTAACTTGTGTAATAACCCAAGCTTGGGGATGTTGCACCACTATGAGATTTTTCTTCTCCTTTTAGATTTTTAAAGTATTTTTTGTTTGTCTTTTTAAGTTTTCCTTAAAACACAAAATACATAAAAATTAGTATAACCTTTAAATATGCATGCTAAAATATGGAGAAACTTGGAATCCACATACCTATAGGTCATGTCCAAATGTTGGAAGCCTACTATGAATATATATATCAACCGAAGAAGGAAATAGAATGGATGAATTTCTTATAGATCTCAATCAATTTGCTATTGACTTTTGTGAATCACATGATATAACATTTTGCACTAAAAAGACTATAAACACTCTCACTGTCAATGTAAGTATAATAGTGATCCTATTATTGCTTCTTATAAAGAGTGTAAATTTTCTATGCCATGATATAGAACAAGTTGAGAAATATATTGCCTATATTGGAACCCATGAGCTAGACTCTCTTATAAATCAAAAATTTGAAACTAGTCATGATGCTCGTGTAATGAAAGGACACATAGATACTATCCTCCAAATTTGCATAAAATAATTTAGTGATAATGCCTATGTTATTAAATATAAATAAATCACCCTTGCTGCCATGGAAAGTACTAATATATTGCAAGTAAAAGATGATGAAAAACATAAGCTTAGAAGAACAAGTATGTGAAGAATAAAATAAAGTAGAGATAATCCAATCTAAGATTGGGGAAGAGTGGTATCTTCCACCTTCACTGTAACACCCTCAGAATCGGACCTATGCAAGTTTGAGCAAAATTCGCCAAACCCGCATAGAAACGATTCAAAGGTATACCAGCACTTTTGCGGGTGGAAAAGCAAGTAATAACATTACACAACAGTCCTCGATGGGACCCATGTAGCAGATATATATCACGACTCAAAGAGTCAAGAATACGATATAATATACAAAGATCCAAATCACCTTGAAAACGATAAAGGCGTCACTACGGACAAGAAGCAAATGGGGCTAAGAGCCACGAAGAATAACCAATGGCGTCCATAACCACCTTGAGCCAAGCGGAAGGGTACCACGCTATGGCGTCGATCTCAAAACCTGCTTAAACAAGAGGGGTGCCGACAAAGGGCAAAGGAAAAGAAGGAGCGTCGATCGAGGCCAAGACAGCGAGACTAGAATTCGGTCCTCGCCTACATAGGTATGGTGGTGGCGGCGTGACGGCATGCACTAAACAACCTATAGAGACTCGATACAACTGGCAGCAAACAGAGAGGGGTAAGAAGGGCCTATTCGGAGTCAACCTGATTCTATCATCAAACAAACCCATCCTGGCGTTTCCCCCTCGAGACCAATCGAGGAAGTCAACCGAGGAACTCACACGGTTGGCAGTTTTATTTAATTAGTTATCGTTGCAGCAATTACTAGTCAGGTATAGGTATTCATCCTGATAAAATAAGCAGTGGGCACTTTTAGTTAACCATTCCGTGATAGTGGCAACACTTACTAGTCAGATACAGATAGCATGAGATAAACCCGAAACCCAGCAGTTGTTGGTACTTTCATTTAGCCATTCCGTTGTAGTTGCATTACTTACTAGTCAGGTACAATTCCAAACAAGCAATTGTGGGCAGTATTGATTAGCCATTCCATTATAGTGAAGCTGATTACTAGTCATTATAAGTCAAATTTATAGCAGTAAACTTTAGTTATGCTTGTCTATGATCGAGATACTGTGCTCCAAGTCGTCCATATCCGCGGACACGGCTTTCAGAAAGTTTTACCCGCGGGTGCACCAATAGCAACACGCCGATCAACCTCGGAAAAACCAAATCAAAACCAACGAGGCTTTCACGATGAACAATCACGATTGAGAAATATTTGAGGCCACCTTTGAGTAGATCCATAACGAGTAAGCAAGCTCAGCGGACTCAAGGTTGCGCCAATGGTATGTATGGGAACCCGAAAGTGTGGCTGGGCTTGTCGATACAGCGTAATCACTCGCATCCTAACAGACACGGTGCTCCTCGCACAATTTAAATCTAAAGTAGCATGGCATAAGTACAGGATCGTAATAAAACCGCAAACTAGTTGTGGCCCCAAGAAATAAGATGAATCAAGCTCGCTGTGGGGGTCCCATATACCTCCGGATGTGGATAGCGCGATAAATCAAGGAACAGTATCAAGTACTCGGGGTCTTACGGGACACAAGTGGGCGTTGGAAACCAAATATTATCTATCACCCACCGATGCCTACGCTTATTCAATTTTAGTTGTTAAACAGAAATTAAAGTGAGCGATAAGTAAGCTAGGATCATCTCCAACCTCAACATGCAGCAATACATCAAGAATCGTGGCATATGACGACACACCTAAAGACTTGAGCAAGCAACTACGACGCCAAAGTCCAACTATCTACCAAACAACAGGTAATAGGGTGTCCAAGGCAATATAGGGCTGCACGGGATATCACAGTGCGGAAACTAAAGCATCGCAACACAGATAGCAATAGATCAACAGGAGGAAGTAAATACTATAAAAGTAAGATAGGTAGAAAGAGGAGATGCTACTTTGAAAACATTGTCGAGGTTTTACTCAAGATCGGGCGACTCACACACCAACTCAACGGCCTTATCCGCGAAGAAGCAAAACACTAGCAGAAACACCGGATGCAATATTTAACACTAAGGCAGAAGATCGGCATGGTGCATGTATGATGCATGGCATGGCAAAGAGGCGATGCAATTAGGTCATATTAAGCGGAACCGGGGTTCCGACAATTAATTAGATGGTGCAAGTTATTTAGAAACCCCGCATTCTAAATGTTGTTTTACATAGTAGAAGATAGCACCGGGTTCGCTACACAAATTTAAATGAGGCCAATATAAGGCTAGATTTGCCCGCATATGGGCCCCATATTTAGTTATTAGGTGAATCGGCATAAGGCCCCCAAACCACATGATATGCATGCGAGATGAATGATTTGATGTGCAACAATTGTATTATATTATGAAATTAGGGTTTCGGGAAGAGGTTCACACATTGAGGGGTCTCGACGGACTTGGGGTTCCGGGGTTCGGGGTTCGAGGTCGGTCTCGGGGTCCAGGGTTCGACGGACTTGGGGTTCCGGGGTTCGGGGTTCGAGGTCGGTCTCGGGGTCCAGGGTTCGACGGACTTGGGGTTCCGGGGTTCGACGGGATCGTTCTTGGACTCCGGGGTCGCTCTCAGATTACTGGGGTGGATCTTGGGCATCCGGGAGGAAGCACTTGTCGCACCGGGGTCTCGGTGTCCGGGGCGCATCGGATCTTCCGGGTCAGTGTCGTTCTTGTCGTCGTGCAGATCTTGTCGGTTCCACCTCGAAGGCCTTGTTGTTCCGCGGCGATCTTAGCGGTCTTTGGATCCGGGGGTCTCGGCGACCTTGGCGTTCAGGGGGAAGTTCTCGGTGTTCCGCAGTGAAGTGCTTGTCGTATCCGTGAAGGAGATCATGTCGGCCCACGGGGATCGTCGAGGGTTCGGGGTCTCGGAGTTGCATCAATTACTTTGGGTTGGTTTGTCCGTGAGGAGACCTTGGCGCCTGAAGTCGGTGAGGGAGATCTTGTACTTGTGCAGCGGATCATGTCTCTCCAACTCGATCTTGGAGCACCACCGTCTTCCAAGCGTCACCACACTACACCATGTACACGTCTACATCGACCACTGTACAACTTCACTTGGTATTCCTTCGCGGTTCATACCAAACTTGGTTCTGCAACACTTGGTCCTGTGGAGCTCACTGGGACGGCGTGGGGCACCGACGACTAGGACCGAACCGTACTGGGAGAGACGGCGTGAGCTCTGGCGACCGGCCAGAAGGCAGCGGCGGGGAAGCGAGCGGAGGCGGCGGGCAGCATGGCCCGGCGCTGGGAGGTCGCCAGGCGGCCGCGGTGGGCGGGGCGGGCAGGAGATGGCAGCGGGCCGGTCGCCGCGAGGAGCAGGCGGGCGGGAGGCTTGAAGCCCGGATGAGCTGGGCGGGCTGAGGAGGTCGGGCGAGCCATGGGCCGAGATCGGCGGAGAGCGGGAGAGAGAGGCGTGCGTGGGCGTGAGGTGGGGAGAGAGCGTGGGGCAGGGGAGAGTGGAGCAGTCCAGGAGGTTGATCTGGGGAGGTGGGAGCTGGGTCGGTTTGGAGGAGGAAGTGGTCGGTGGCCAGGGGGCGTGGCCACGTGCGAGGCGATCGGTGTCGAAGGGGTGGGTGGAGGCAGGTTGAGAGAGGAGGGAGAGAGGGTGAGAGAGGTGGCCAGGGCTAATGTGGCGGGTTGGGGTTGGTGGGGATTTGGGAGGGTGGTGGCGTGTGAGTGGCGGTGATGTGGAGAGGGGTGAGGTAGAATATCTGGTAGGAATAGGATTTAGAAGGCGGTCTGGTGAACCGTTTTAATTTAGGCGGTCGTTAAGATTGATCGGCCCGTTCGCTCCGCTAAAACAAATTAAATATTTTAATGTTTAACGGGGCTTTTGCAAACCGATGCTAGACAAAATAAATAATCCGGACAAGCCCGGGTTTTGCGTTTGAATAAGGATGAGGCGTTTAGAAAACAAAATAGGGTTTTCTGCAAATAGTTTTGTGCAAACTATGCATGATGATGACGATGCAATGCACAAATTCAATGCAATTTTCTAGTAGTGGTTTTGCGGGATGCCACAATTCGACACCACTAACAATGGATCTCGCCCTCGAGATCCGCCTCATGGTACCGGAAGGAAGGTCGGCGGTCGGCGTCTTCTCGCTTCGTGTAGATCCTCGCGACACCACTAACAAGAGGTCGTTGTCCGTGATCGTCGAGAGAACACTCCGGAAACAAAAGGTCGAAGGTAGAGGCATCAACAAATAAAGCCACCCCTAACTTCGATGGAAAGAGGGAACCGATGCATTCTCGTCCACTTCAATGTACAAAAGCGAATAGAAGGGGTAGTCGGCATGGGGGCCAATCCATCACGCACCCAAACTATTACTCCGCACAATCGGTAGAAAAGAGTGCAACCGTTCTCGGAATCAGACTGAAGATCTCGACAAGCGAGGTTTGGAACAAAGGAGGGATGCAGACTCTGCATCGAATCCGGCGTAGATGATTTCGTCGCGTCGGAAAACACCGGATAGCGCAAACAAGGAACAAGACGGATACCACGGCGGACCACTTTCGGATAGCATGAAGACCAGATGTAGCAACACCGTTACACAAGGAGGCGAAACCAAGGTACTGACGGAAACCCAACCACGAGAAATCCTAGACTTGAAGAAAGGTAAGAGAGTGGATTCAAAAGCGTGAGAGGTAAGAGGAGAATAGCAGAGGGTAAGGTAAAATCAGACCTAATCGTAACTATCCAACCGATTTTGCAAAATAGTTTTGACACTCTACTTGGTAGGACTAGGTTATCCTACAGTTGGACTTGTGGGTATCGCAATCGCTGCTGAGCTCGATACCACTCAGAACACCCTCGAATCGGACCTATGCAAGTTTGAGCAAAATTCGCCAAACCCGCATAGAAACGATTCAAAGGTGCCACCAGCACTTTAAATGCGGGTGGAAAACGAAGTAATAACATTACACAAGTCCTCGATGGGACCCACGAGCAGATATATATCACGACTCAAAGAGTCAAGAATATGAATATAATATACAAAGATCCAAATCACCTTGAAAGCGATAGTGCCCACTACGGACAAGCAAATGGGGCTAAGAGCCACGAAGAATAACCAATGGCGTCCATAACCTGCCCAAGGCCGGAAGGGTACCCTACTAACGTCGATCTCAAACACCTTAAACAAAAGGGGTGCCGACAAAGGGCAAAGGAAAAGAAGGAGCGTCGATCTTGAGGCAAGACACTGCGAGACTAGAATTCGGTCCTCGCCTACATAGGTATGGTGGTGGCGGCGGCGGAAGATGCACTAAACAACCTATAGAGACTCGATACAACCGCAAAGCAGAGAGGGTAAGAAGGGCCTATTCGAGTCAACTGATTCTATCATCAAACAAACCCATCTGGCGTTTCCTCGAGACCAATCGAGGAAGTCAACCGAGGAACTCACGATTGGCGCTTTTATTTAATTAGTTATCGTAGCAATTACTAGTCGGTATAGGTATTCATCCCGATAAAATAAGCGATGGCACTTTTAGTTAACCATTCCGTGATAGTGGCAACACTTACTAGTCGAATCTGATAGCATGAGATAAACCCGAAACCCGGCTTGTTGGTACTTTCATTTAGCCATTCCGTTAGTTGCATTACTTACTAGTCGTACAATTCCAAACAAGCAATTGTGGGCGATTGATTAGCCATTCCATTATAGTGAAGCTGATTACTAGTCATTATAAGTCAAATTTATAGCAGTAAACTTTAGTTATGCTTGTCTATGATCGAATCGTGCTCCAAGTCGTCCATATCCATGGACACGGCTTTGAGAAAGTTTTACCCGCCGGTGCACCAATAGCAACACACGCTCGATCAACCTCGGAAAAACCAAATCAAAACCCAACGAGGCTTTCACATTGAACAATCACAGGATTGAAATATTTGAGGGGCCACCTTTGAGTAGATCCATAACGGAGTAAGCAAGCTCGGCGGACTCAAGGTTGCGCCAATGGTAGTTTGGGAACCCGAAAGTGTGGCTGGGCTTGTCGATACTGCGTAATCACTCCGCATCCTAAAAGATAAAGTGTGCTCCTCGCAATTTAAATTTAAATAAAGTAGCATGGCATAAATGGATCGTAATAAAACCGCAAACTAGTTGTGGCCCCAAGAAATAAGATGAATCAAGCTCGCTCGGGGGGTCCCATATACCTCCGGATGTGGATAGCGATAAATCAAGGAACAGGTATCAAGTACTCGGGGTCTTACGGGACACAAGTGGGCGTTCGGAAACCAAATATTATCTATCACCCACCGATGCCTCTGCTTATTCAATTTTAGTTGTTAAACAGAAATTAAAGTGAACAGTAAGTAAGCTAGGATCATCTCCAACCTCAACATGCAGCAATACATCAGCAACTGTGGCATATGACGACACACCTCAGCACTTGAGCAAGCAACTACGACGCGCAAGTCCAACTATCTACCAAACAACAGTAATAGGGTGTGTCCAAGGCAATATAGGGTCACGGGATATCACAGTACGGAAACTAAAGCATCATAACGAGATAGCAATAGATCAACAGAGGGAAGTAAATACTATAAAAGTAAGATAGGTAGAAAGAGGAGATGCTACTTTGAAAACATTGTCGGAGGTTTTACTCAAGATCGGGCGAAGCTCACCAACTCAACGGCCTTATCATGAAGAAGCAAAACACTAGCAGAAACACCGGATGCAATATTTAATACTAAGGCAGAAGATCGGCATGGTGCATGTATGATGCATGGCATGGCAAAGAGGCGATGCAATTAGGTCATATTAAGCGGAACCGGGGTTCCGACAATTAATTAGATGGTGCAAGTTATTTAGAAACCCCGCATTCTAAATGTTGTTTTACATGGTAGAAGATAGCACCGGGTTCGCTACACAAATTTAAATGAGGCCAATATAAGGCTAGATTTGCCCGCATATGGGCCCCATATTTAGTTATTAGGTGAATCGGCATAAGGCCCCCAAACCACATGATATGCATGCGAGATGAATGATTTGATGTGCAACAATTGTATTATATTATGAAATTAGGGTTTCGGGAAGAGGTTCACACATTGAGGGGTCTCGACGGACTTGGGGGTTCGGGTTTGAGGTCGGTCTCGGGGTCAGGTTCACGGACTTGGGGTTCCGGGTTCGGTTCGAGGTCGGTCTCGGTCCAGGTTCACGGACTTGGGGTTCCGGTTCGACAGGATCGTTCTTGGACTCCGGGTCGCTCTCGGGACATCGGGTGGATCTTGGGCATCGGGAGGAAGCACTTGTCGCCGGGTCTCGGTGTCCGGCATCGGATCTTCCGGTCGGTGTCGTTCTTGTCGTCATGCAGATCTTGTCGGTTCCACCTCGAAGGCCTTGTTGTTCATGGCGATCTTAGCGGTCTTTGATCCGGGGTCTCGGACCTTGGCGTTCAGGGGAAGTTCTCGGTGTTCCGCAGTTGAAGTGCTTGTCGTATCCGTGAAGGAGATCATGTCATTACACGGGATCATCGAGGGTTGAGGTCGGAGTTGCATCAATTACTTTGGGTTGGTTTGTCCGTGAGGAGACCTTGGTGCTGAAGTCGGTGAGGAGATCTTGTACTTGTGCGTGGATCATGTCTCTCCAACTCGATCTTGGAGCACCACCGTCTTCAAGCGTCACCACACTACACCATGTACACGTCTACATCGACCCTGTACAACTTCACTTGGTATTCCTTCATGGTCATACCAAACTTCGGTTTAACACTTGGTCCTGTGGAGCTCACAAGGGCGGCGCGGGCACCGACGACTAGACCGAACTGCTGGGAGACCATGGAAACCGACGGCGACCCAAGGAACAGGCAGCGGGAAGGCGGAGGGCGGGGCCTTGGCTTCAGGTCGCCCGAGGCTTGAAGCGCCAGGCGGGCGAGGCATGAGCTCGCCGTGGCGGCAGCAATGAGCTGACGGAGGCCCGGCGTGGGGAGGGAGCTCGCGAAGGCGCGGAGATGGCGGCGGCGGTGCTTGGGGTCGCAGACGGAGGCGGCAGCGCCAAGCGGGAGCTCGCGAAGCTCGGGCGGCCGTGGAGACTCGGGCCGGGAGCAGAGCCGGGACGGGAGGAAGATGGCAGAGGAGGACGGGCTGGTGGCGGGCAGCGAGAGGTCGGCGACGGGAGCCGGGCGGCTTGGGCGATGGATCCGGCGGCGGCAGGCGCGGCGGCAGAAGGTGCTTTCGGCGGGCCGCAGTGCTGTATGAGGCGGAAGGCAGGGGAAGCCAGCTGTGTGGAGATCGAGCGGGAGAATGGAGAGGGAGGTCGGTCAAGGGAGAGAGAGAGAGAGATCGTGCGTGGGCGCGTCTGGTGGGGTCGGGCGTGGACAGAGAGTGGAACGGTCGAGGGAGTTGATCTGGGAAGGTGGAGCCGGGTCGGTTTGGAGGGAGGAAGTGGCCAAGGCTGGCCAGGCAGGCGGGACTGGCGGCGGCCGGTGTCTTGAGGTGGGTTGGAGGCAGAGTTGAGAGGAGGGAGAGAGGGTGAGAGGAGGTGGCGGTGATGTGGCGGGTTGGGGTTGGTGGGATTTGGGGAGGGTGAGGTGGCGGCGTGTGAGTGGCAGGTGATGTGGAGAGGGTGAGGGTAGAATATCTGGTAGGAATAGGATTTAGAAGGATGCAATTTGAACGTTTTAATTTCTGGTCGTCGGTCAATCGCCTGCTCGATCGCTCCGCTAAAACAAATTAAATATTTTTAATGTTTTAAATGGGGCTTTTGCAAACCGATGCTAGACAAAATAAATAATCCGGACAAGCCCGGGTTTTGCGTTTGAATAAGGATGAGGCGTTTAGAAAACAAAATAGGGTTTTCTGCAAATAGTTTTGTGCAAACTATGCATGATGATGACGATGCAATGCACAAATTCAACGCGATTTTCTAGTAGTGGTTTTGCGGGATGCCATATTCACCATCAACAAATGATAGCAACACTCAAACTCAAAAATCATTTGTCATCTACGATAACCCATGCTATGATAATTGTCCAACTAAAAATCCATACACTTCTTGTGAGGGAAATGAATCTCAAATGGTTATTTATGAGAACCCTTCCTATTAGGATGTAATTAATCATGCACCTTTTTCTTCTAATAATAATACTACTAAAATTAGTGATGATAATGAGGAATTTTGTTTAAATATGCCATATGATAATGCTTTAGATGATGGTCCTATGCTTCTTGATAACCATCCGTGTATAACAAATGAAGATATAAATAATAAACTTGCTGGCTATGATGATATATGACTAAGATTCCTATAATATTCTTGAAATCTCCTATGTTAACCATAGAGGAGAAATATGCACTTGCTAGAAACTATATATGTGGTTTGCATTTACCTTATGTTGAAAATCCTCATTGCAATCATGATCTTAATAATGAAAATAGTACAAGCAACTATTTTGAAAGAGGAAAGCATGATAATCTATACCATGATAATTATAATGATCCTCTTTATATAACAAACTTTATAAACTTGCATGCTTTAAACGAATGCAACTTTAAATTTTCTTTTAGTGCTTGCAACTACTATGAAAGAGGAGGTGATAAGTGCCATCTTTATTCTACTTACCACTATATGTTGCATTCACCCACTATTAATATGAAATATCATGCCTCTATATACTTTGATTTAGTCATATATCAAAAGCCAATGCATAGGAAGAAAGTGAGACTTTGTTGTTATTGTTCTCATATCGTGTGTTGATTTTTACCATGTTTCAACTTGACTTTTACTTTGATTGGTATGAGCACAACATGGGACCTAGGTATTTTGAATGGAACACTTTCCAAGTAAGAAGGAGGTATAAAAGAAGAACAAGATACCACACGAATTCCATATCACCTAAACCAAGTAAGTAAAGCCGAGCTATATGGCTATAAAGAAAGCGCATTGCAAGAGGTAACCCAGTTATTTGTTTTTGGATGTTTGTGTTGAACTCTTGCTATAGAAAGTGAGTTTTGTTTTGGTTTTCTTTCTATAGTTTTTAATAAAGTACTAGGTGGAACCCATTTCGGTTGTTTTAAAAGTTGAAACACATGCAGCAGCAAATTTCTACAGAACAGTTTTCAGTGCAAGAATTTTATAATTTTTTGTGTAACCCCGATTGTGCTAAAATTCATACAGAATTTACAACTTTTCATCCTATGTATGAAAAAAATTGGCTAAAATTCCTGACATGTCTAAGTGGGCAAACAAAATTCGTTTTGCTGCTGAAAATCTGGACATATTCTGTCATGTTTTGTTTTAACCATTCCCAAGCGTCTTAAAATGATTTTTCTGAGTCATATTATATGCTAGGGATATTTAGGAACATTATATTCTTGGTGGAATATTTAGAAAGAATTTTTTATTTGATATATATGCAGCAAACTATTATAATCTTGTGCCACTAATGTCACCTCTCAGAAAAGAGAAGGGAGAAACAGTTTTGTGTTAAAGTTTTTTGACAGGGAATAGAGGAACATCACACTAAGAGAAATACAAGGATGGTGAAAACCATAAGCTTGGGGATTCCCAAGGCATACCACTGGACCTACTCAACTCTCGGTTTACAGACCTCTAAACTTTGTTTTTTGAGCAACATAGAAGTATCGTAGAAACTTGGAGCGTCTGTTTTGTCATTTTACTTTTGTTTTGGATTAAAAAGACCACCACCATTATTATAAAATTCTTATGATTAGATACTGAAAATAAACGTTACCTTAATGAGATAAAAACTAAAAAATAATGACATGTAATAAAAGAACAGGGGAGATAAAAACAGAATCTGAAAGCCATGTTATGTTTAGTTCTTAATCTCAAGTACTTTATATGAAGCATGATCTGTTTTATGCATATTAATTTGTATCTCTTGATTTTGTATATATATGTTCAACATTAATAAGCAATGTGAGAAAATAAATTTTGGCATTATAAACTAGATGGCACACTCTTTAGATCTCTTTTTTCTAATCCTTTTCTACACAAGCTAAACTTGTTCTAAGCACCTTAAAACTAGACTAGGCCTATCCACCTACTTGTGGAAAAATATACTTTAAAGTATAGTATATATGTTAATCCTCCAAACACTCTTAAAAACAACATTTTCATGTATTTTAATAAAGTAAGGTTTGGGCGTGCTTCATATCTTATTAGTTGTTGCTAGCTAAACCATGCTGACATGGCACAAAGCTTTCAATATTACATGTTGAATATTAATCATGTTCAAGTTCTATCTATGGATTACACCGATGTGAAATAAAGTGTGCACACTGGAGTAGGCATGTTTGTAGAAAACGCTCCTGAACCGCTAGTCAAAACCAAGCATGACATGGTCGAAACTTACAGCATTATGATCCTTGTTGATATGATTCATATGTCTGTTTTTCTTGTACTTATGGACTAGATATACTGCCCCCCCCCCCCTCTCCCACCTTGAACACAACCAACTAATTAAATTATCTTTTATTCTAAATGAATGAATAAGCAAATAAATACAAAAAAAGAGGGGGGCATGTAGCTACACAGGGGAAAGATGTACTTCAGTGATGCGGTTTCATAGACCAACAGGAGTATACAATGGCAAGCCTAAGTTGAATAGCATGAGGAGTGCAAGGTCATGGACTAGGTGCATGAAACAATCAACTTGTAAGATATTTAGCACATAAATTATATGAAGCTTTGAAAATAATAGATACTTGGAACCCCATCCTTATTAATATTGTTGACATGAACTAGATAGCTCAAAATCTTATTTTATATAATTTATGGAGGATTAACATATATATCCAATGCTTACTTTCGGCACGGGATGCAAAACATCTCAAGGAAAGACATAAAACTAAGAAGTGGGTCTTCCAGTTAAGGGCGTGAAACTAAGAAGTAGCCCAAAAATAAAGCCATGAAAAACCAATGCCAATCATGTGTCTATAATTCTATAGGTTCATCAAAGTGTGCTTGAAAGTGTATTTTTTTCAACATTTGTTTTATCACACCATCTCTTATTGTTCAACATATTTATATATGTGTAAAAGATACAACTTGATAGTACAATTGCATATTATGTTTCATTGAAAGGAATTGAGCATGTGAAATGATGATGAAGGAAGCAAAGGTAACAAATGCCAAAGTCAATGTTTATTTTTATCACCTTCATTCTCGAGGACGAGCATAGGTTAAGCTTGCGGATGTTGACACGTGTATAATACATACATGAACTTTGTAGTTTGTTAACATGATTTCCCCCATATTTGCATCATATATAATGTTATATCCATGTTTTATATCGATTTTTGGGGATTTACCAATGATCCCCTTTATTTTGGCTATAACCCAGCAGGCCCGAAAAATCATATTTTTAATGTTTTTGATGTTTCGGTACCTAATTGAAATCAAACTGAACTTTTAGAAATGCCAATATTTATCCACAAGAAACATTTAGAGTAGAAGAATCTCACCTGGAGGGCCAGGAGGCCCAAGTTAGCCTAGGTGGTGCGCCTAGGCCTGGTGGGCACGCCACCCATGATAACTTCCTCCTTGACTGTTTGATCGCCTCGATTCTTTTGCCCACTGAGTTCTCTTGACCTATCAATCCCTATATAAGGACCTCCACACACACACCCCGGGGGGCATCCTCAAGGAAGAGCACACTAGAGACGAAAACACCACCAAACAGAGTTAGATCCAGCGAATATTGGAGGGGGAAACTCCACCAAAGCCACCTCCGGGGAGATCTCCACCATTTCCTACATCTCTAGCTCTGGGCTATGGGTTTGTGGAAGTAGCTTGATCTATTTCTCTATTGTTATTCATATATCTAGTACCATATGAGCTGCCCTACATGATTATGGTCATATTTGTAATTCCTATGTGGTGGGTCTTTGTTCTATGATTTGATATTTGAGATTGGAATCTATTTTGTGTAATATGTTGTGATAGATGCACATCATGTACCCCGTTCTTAATTTCTTGTTTTGATCCAACTTGTATGCAAGAACTTGTATGGGGAGAAGTGTGTGTTAGATGGAGTAGCATGGTCGTAGAGATTGAATTATGACACATCATATTCAAGATCTACTTTGGTTTACCTTTTTTTTGCTGCCTCACTAGAGATAAAGTGAAATCATGTGCTATAGTTATCATGTGACGGTATGATAACCTTGTTAGATCAAGGTAGCATATTTGTATTTCAAACATCATGTACTATTGCTTAAAGTTATACTCTGATTTGTTCTTAATTCAAGATTACATGGAGATTTCCCATTCTTGAGGAGTATAAGATGAGATGTATTCCATATCTATGTTAGAATGTGATGCCCATATTAATTCCTTTATCAATCACATATAGAAGTTCCATGGATCTTTATCATTGATGAATTGTTTTGTGATCACTACAACTTAAAAAGAGAGTAGACAAGTGAACCCATGAACCTCGGTCCGATTTTTATCATAAGAAATACCTTTCATTTGCATCTATTATCCTTTTTATTTTCATCAAATAATTATTTATAAAATACAAAAATACTTTCTCTATTTGCAATCACTTATAAAAATCCCAAAATAACTCTACTATCTTCCATATCATCTAGTTCTCATTACTTTACTTTATTTATTTTATTTACTTTAGTTTACTTTATATTTTATTTAATATTACTAATACGAAACCTTGTGCTTGACAACCACTTGGTGGAGTTGGGGACACAAGACAATTTATATTACTTTACATGTTTCTTGAAGAGGACAAGCCAAACATCCTTCCATAACCAATTCCTCGAGAGTTCGATATAAACCCTCGAGTCACCCTTCTAGGGAAAAGAAGCTTTCTACAATACAATGCACTTGGAGTCCCAACGAAAATGGCTGCGTTTGTTGTCATCACCGGGTCATTTCATGTTTACTAAAATTCCCACCTATTTGAATTCATTAACCAATACTAATTGTATGTTCCGTGTTTGTGTAGGATATATGTGAAAAACCAACCCGAGTAGAAAGCGTGTCAAGTACCCTCATGACATCGCTTTTGGATACGATGTCCTTGTAATTTTCTTGCTACTTTTATCATATTAGCTTCTATTCCTAAAACCTGTAGGGTGTCGTGGAAAGCAAGAAGGTGAGATGTGCTTAAGAAGATGGCACCGAGGATGAACTAATTCCTTCCGCTGATGTTGTGCACCATGCGATGTTGCAGGAAAATACAAATCAAATTTCCCTAAAGAATATTGGCATCCATCCAAATACTTCAAGACCAACCAAGTCTTAACTTGAAGAAGACCTCGAGGCTCAAAGATTAGGTAATGAGGAACTTTGTTCTACCATTGAGGAGTTGTAGAAGGCGAATGAAGCTAGTGAAGTAGACATGCTGAAGTATGTGGAAGACCTATAGGCAATGCAAAATTAAAAAGAAGAGATGAAAAAGAAACAAGACCATGAAAATGTATTAATTCACCGAGTGTTGGCTCAGTTGTCTCAGCAACAGCATTCAGCAAGTTGGAAAGTGAACATGTGGTGAATCTGTGGAAACTTGTGAAGCATTTGGCCAAGAGTTGTGAATAGTTTGGCAATGTGAGTTTCTAGGAGGCTAGTATATATCTGTGATGTGAACATTTGTGCTTAAATTTTATGCCAAATTCTATAATCTGATGCACGTCAGGACACATGTGAGACCAAAACGAAAACATAATGGATAGACGTCGACGTGGTGCGCTTCCATTAGTCAATAGGATGACCAAAAAATGTCACACAAAATAATGATGCCATCATGTCTGTCTTGACGAAACAAAATCTTCATGGATATGAGATACATGTCCATCATCAATTAGTCCACATGTCGCATTCCGGTTGGTCCACATGTTGCATTCCTGATGGACCACGTGACAGCAAGCCGACGATAGGCTATAATGAATATAAAATTGGTCATAAACAGGGTGGATGATGTGAGCAATGTGATGATGTCACAAAGCGATAGTAACAGAATCTAGCAGCGACGAAAAAATGTCAAGACTTTGATGACATCATAGAAGACCGTCATGATGGCATCTAATGTTTATTCGCAGTGTCGTCTGCCACGTGGCACCATCCCTGATGAGAAAACGTCACGAGTGATTGGGACTGGGATTAGCCGATATCGTTGGTCGTGACGAATTTGCAGGAACGTCACAGATGACCACGACATTTTCGAGCAGCCAGATCGTCACAGATCTGTTTATGATGTGATGCACATGATGTTTCTTTTGTCATAGAATTTGAAGGCCATCTATGACATTCTACCTCTAATCCATGACATTTTGTACCAAAATGAATCTTGTAAGTGTCACTCGGAGGACGTCAGATATAGCAGAAGACACAGAAATATGATATAAATGTTTATGCAGAACAATGGATCGAAAAGCACGGAAATTTTGTAAGCTTGGATGTTTGTTTCATATGAATAATCTTAATAAATATGGTCATATTCCTATATGGGCAGATCTAGTATAGGAATCTAAGAGATATATATTGATAAAAAAGGCAATGTGTATACAAAGACTACGTCTTCCTCCCACCAGAATGTTGCTCGGGTTGAGATGCATCATCATCGTCATCATCAGATTTTGATTCTTAGTTCGCATCACCGAGCTTCGCATGTCACCATTAATTCAGATACATAGATACATGTAATGTCAGCAGGGTAAATCTGCTGCATAGCCATTGGAATCAGCTGACTCCATTTATTTTTGACAAAACCTTCAGTAAGGCCTTTCATACTCCTAGAAATTTTGTTTATGTGGCATCTTAGTTAATGTAAAAGAGAGTGGTGTTGTATTTTAGCTAAGCTACACCTCTTACACGCAACCATAGGCAGAAAAATTAGCTATTCCCTCCTTCACGGTTTGCAATGCGCCTAATTAAATTTGGGTTTTTCCAAAACTGCAACGTTCTTATGCATACAATAGTCTTCCACCACTGCATGCGTCTTGACCACTCAATAACAGGCCTAATTTTCAGTCAATACGTTCACGCCTAGGTCCATGAGATTTTTGTGGAGCGCCCTGCAAACCGTGAAGGAGGGAGTAGCTTAATTATATGCATGCATGAGCCTCCAATTATTAAATACATAAACACTTTAAATACACCATTTAAGAAACAGCCCATTGTACTAACCGTTTTTTAAATATACTATTAGTGAGCGCGTTGTTCATTGTGAAAGTCCGGCATCATTGATGTAGTATTAGTAGGACGCGCGTGATGCACGTGAAGGAGTTAATAAAGTGTGTAGGCCATGGAGCGTGTCGGCAGCTTGCGGGCAGATCCAGTATAGGAATCTGGGCTTGTGAATGCACTAAATATAATGGGCCAATTAGTGCTAGGACCCCGTGAAGGACGAGCGGCCGTCGTCTCCACGTGAAGGGCCATCACTGACCAACTGCCAAAAATCCAGGACCGCCTCGTGATGCATGGTGTGTCCGCAGCTTGCGGAAAGATGCACAAAGATTCCACTAGATCCAGCCCGGCAAAAATCTACTACATTATATCATTATTGAGAATGGGGCGCCATAGATGTTGCTCGTCTACCAAACATATATGGTCCTTGTATTACTAGTAGATGGCATCAAATGAAATGGGCCTAGCTGTGGCGCCATATATATGTGTCTAAAAACCCTAACGTGGCCGGTGAGCTCGATGGACACTTTTATTTTAAGAAATTGAAAATTATAATTTAATTTCTCAAGAAAACATGAAAATGTTCTGTATGTAGACGGTGTATGTCACAATGAGCATGGAAAATCATAATGTGAAATAGTTTGTATTCTGGGATGCAAAACATGACCAAATTGCGCGGTACAAGGGAATCGCCCGTTCAAAATGGTCTACCCAATTAACGTGAAATTGTTGTATATTATATCTGACGACTAAATATTTGTGAGGTGGGCAACTGTATGGCTTGAAACAGATGACGTCGAGATATTTTAAAAAGAATTCTACCATTAATGAATTTTCTCTCCTCCTATACCTGATCTTGTAAAGAAGCAGTGAACTTATGCCGATGTGATGAGTTTATTTAGAAGAAAAGTGTATATACACTGGTAGTTTAGTACTCGGGAACAACATGAGCATAGTGACCATACGCCTCCTTTATGAGATCCTGGAGGTATCTAATAATGACTCACCTTGTATTTTAGTGGCATGCCTGAATGACTTGTCGGCACGCGCTCCACGTGGAGACAAGATCATGACCACGTCTTCCCGTCACGGTCCTTAATTATGAGTAGAGTCATGTTACTTTTACTGTGTTTTTAACTACACCTAGAATGGCCTTACAAAATCTTTATGTTTTGGAAAACCATATGAATTTAATAAATTAATTGGAAAAGGTAAATAAGATGGAACATTTTGAACAAAACCGAACAATCAGCACTATAGGAAATCGACACTCCTTTGGCTACTGCTTTATTCAATTCGTATCAGAACAAGATCTTTCCTGCTACAGCTTTGTCTTGACGGCAAAGGTAGAAATATATGTTGACAAAAAGGGGACATGTATATAGAGACTATGTCTTTCTCCTACCAATAAGGTAAAAAGGATGTACTACCCGCTAAAAAAGGTAAATAGCATGGACCTTTTTTTGAACAAAACCGAATATTAAGCACTGTAGGAAAACATCTGATGATTGATTAAAAATACCGTGTGGACTATGTTGATGATTCTGTCTTGTGCAAGTCACAATGAGATTCTATTTTTTTGGTAAGTGATTCGTCATGACATAGACCAGTATTATTGATTTTCCAGCAGATTCGTAATCCTGAAAAACTGGTGTCAACTTCTGACAATTCTAACCATCAGTTTCAAAAGTACAAATTTTGAAAGTGTTAACCACGTACATATTTTCTTGTTGTGCACTCGGGGGGTGGAACTGTTAATTTCTTTTTAATCTTACCAGTAACCGGAGTATCGACCTTCACTGCACCTACCAAGGACTCACGAGATACTAAACAAGGTCATGGTCCCGAGGGTAGGCCCACTAAGCATAAATGCGAACCACTCAGCCGGGACTCCTCAGCCAAATGACTGACACTTGGCTAGGGGGCGCTCGGCACATCATCTTGCGGCATGTTCTAGAATACTCCCTCCGTTTTAAGGCGTTCTCGTTTTGCGTTTTTTTTCTTTGACTAAGAATTACTCTAAATACGTAAAGAGCTTTGGTATAAAACTAGTATCACTGTAAAGTATTTTTTAATACGAATCCAAATATACTAATTATGTATAATATAATCAAGATTTTGTTGCTCAATTCTTTTGGTCAAACTTTATTTTGAAAAAGCGTGTCTTGGCTCAAACGGAGGTAGTATGAGATATATAGTTTTAACCCATCCAGGTCGGATTTAGAGTATATCTCGCTAGAGTTACCTCTTGGTTGTAAGTTGGTTTCTGCGGTATTTATCGTGTATTGTCGTCGAGGCACAACTTGAGAGCATTTGAACATTTTTTGATGGATGAAACAAAGGAAATGGATAAGTTATTTGCTTCTATTCCTAAAACTTGTAGGGTGTCATGGAAAGCAAGAAGGTCATATGATTCAGAAGATGGCACCGAGGATGAACAAATTCCTTCCACCAACGTTGTGCAGCACTATGCGCTGTCGCGGAACAAGAGAACCGAACTTTCCTAAAGAATATTGGCATCCATCCAAGTACTTTAAGACCAACCAAGTCTCAACTTGAAGCAAAACTTGAGGCTCAAAGAGAAGGTAGTGACGATCTACATTCTACCATTAAGGAGTTGCAGCAGGCGAATTATGCTAGCGAAGTAGAGAAGCTGAAGTATGTGGAACGTGCCACGTGCCACACCGCGAACGGTTGTGGCGCGTGGCACCGTCCCTAACAAAAAAATGTCACGAGTGATTGGGTCTAGGCTAGTCTGGTCTTGATGGTCGTGACGAATTGTAGAAATGCCACGGATGACCATGACATTTTCAAGCAGCCAGAACGTCACAAATCTATTTATATTGTGATGCACATGACGTATCTTTCATCACAGAGTTTGGCACTAATGACCATCTATGACCTATCAATGATCTATGATGAAAACATTATGTACCAGATGAATCCCGTAGTGTCACTTGGAG
Organism: Avena longiglumis; assembly: GCA_030063025.1. NCBI lineage: Eukaryota > Viridiplantae > Streptophyta > Magnoliopsida > Poales > Poaceae > Avena > Avena longiglumis. The sequence continues at coordinate 76,209,102 of CP125974.1, read as the reverse complement.
GACGTTTTTGGTTTGTGTATACCAAAAACACATAAATAGGACAAAAGACACGGAAAATGATAGACATGTTTGTGCAGAACAATGTATTAAAAGCACGGAAATTTTGTAAGATTGGATATTTGTTTTATATTAATATAAAAATACAATAATCTTAATAAATACTACCTCCGTCCCAAGGCTTAAAGACTATTTTTTTTGAAAAGTCAAACTATGTAAAGTTTGACCAAGTTTATAAAAAAATTAATATTTATAATTTGATATACATATCCTTTGATACATCGTAAAACATATATTCATATGATATCTATATAATTTAATAGTTATTAATGGTTTTTTCTAAAACTTTGGTCAAACTTTTTGTAGCTTGACTTTTTTTTTAAAAAATAGCACTACAGGACGCGCGCGCTACGCCGAGGGCAAAAAGCCGTCGGCGTAGGCTAAAATGCCCTCGGCGTGCTACGACTGCCTCGGCGTAGCTCCTCAAGGCAAAGGGCTCCTCGACGGAGCACATAGAGGTCAGTGATATCAAAATGTTGTACGATATGCTACCGAGGGCATTTCCTGCGTGTGACGTCGGCATAGCTTGTCGATAGGTTGCAAAAATATTTTTTTTTAAAAAAAATTATTTTATTTTTTTTTCTTAATTTTTGAATCTTTGAATTGTTTGACTCGTTGATCTCTCACTTTGAACATTTTTAACACTAATTATACTTAATATTTAATTAAATTGCAGTCTTGGTCAAACTTCCCGGAAGGTCACCCATCCTAATACTACTCCATCTCCAGCACGCTTAACTTCCTCGTTCCTTCAGAATCTGTTTCCGCAAAGTAATTCATACATTGTTGTCAATACTATGATATCAATCCTATTAACCCTTATATCAACATGTCACATGTTTGTATTTTTTGAAATTACAAACAATTATTTAAATAAACATGAATGAATAATTAAAAATATTATTGAATTCAAATAAAAAAATAATAATTTTACTTTTTGTATTTTCTATTTAATATGGAATAATTAATATTTTTAAATCTATAAATCGGAATTTAACAAATAATATGTCTAAATTGATCAGAAAAATGAGAGGAATCCAAATATGATATCCATATCAACTAATCACAAACCCTCCGTTTTTGAATTATCTATTTGGTGGTTGCTTTAGAAAATTTCCTTTTTGCGCTCGGATAATGAAAAATGGCTTTTCGGTGCGATGAAAAGGAAAACTTGCATTGAATCTTTGATAAAATAGCATATTGTGAACCTAAAAATGATTTTTGTAAAAAAACATGAGCATCGTATCATGTACATGTAGTTCATATCTGACCCACTTCCTGCCGATTCGGCAGAAATTTGTCTTTTTCACCAAAGGTGGATGGTAAGGTTTTGGAACCCCCTGTTGGGACATTGTTGTGGCATCCCGCAAAACCACTACTAGAAAATCGCGTTGAATTTGTGCATTGCATCGTCATCATCATGCATTGTTTGCATAAAACTATTTTCGCAAAACCTAATTTGTTTTCCAAACGCCCCGTCTTTTATTCAAACGCCAAACCCCGGGTCTCCGGATTATTTTGTTTGCCTGCTATTGGGTTGCAGAAGCCGTGGTTAAAACAAATAAAATAACAAAGTATTTTTAGCAGGCGAACGAGTCAGACGTGTCGACCGAGACGACCCATTTTTCAAATCGGTCCACCCTTATTCCTAAACCTACCAACCTACCTACCCAGCCCCTCCCTCCACCTCACCCCAACCTATCATCTTCCGCCACCCTCTCCCTCTCCTCAACCAATCCTATCCTGCCACCTAATCCGCTCTCTCTACACCCCGACACCACCCACCACACCACACCCCCGGGTCACGCCACTGGCCCCTCCTGCCCACGCCACACACGCCAGCCACAGAAATTTCGCCCCACCTCCTCCTCTCTCCTGTTCTTCTTCCCTTGCTCAAGACCCTCTCCCAGACATTACATTGCTGCTTTCCCGCCTCACTGGCCCGTTGATGCCCGCCTCACCCCGCCAAGCGGTGCTGGCGCCCGCCTTCTCCTCTCACGACTTCTCACCTGCCAAGGCTCCTCCTCCTCCTCCTGCCTCACTTGCCCTCCCGAAAGGCCACGGCCTTCTTCCTTCACCAACTGGCGCCCTCTCTCCTTTGCCTCTTCCTCCGCGCCTCTCATCTCGACGCTGCCGCTGCCCCTCCAGCGCCTCACAGATGCCCCATCTCGCCTCGCCGCGTCGGACGCCTCTTTGGCCGCCAAGGCTCGCCATTGGCCGAAACCACCTCCCGACCCGCATCCTCCTCTGCGGCAACCTCCATCGCCGTCGACCCCGCCTTCTGCCACGCTCCGCCCACTGCCCAGGCCGCCGACGCGCCACGCCGCCTGCGCCTTCCCCACGGCCGCCTGGGCCGCTTAGTCTTCCCGAGCGGAAGCCCTGCCAGGGCCACTGGAACCTCCTCCTCTCGCCAGCCGCGCCTCCGCGGTCCCGAGCTTCGCCTGCGCGTCCTCGCTCTTCCTCCGCTGCGTCACGGCGAAGCTCGCCTCTGTCGCGGTCGTTCTCCGCCTCCGCCGGCTAACCTCGCCCAAGCCTGGCAAGACGCTTAGCGGCCTGACGCCTCCTCAAGCCGTCGGCGCGTCACGCCGTCTGGCCGGTCCGCCTGCAGCCCACCTTTCGGCCTTTTTGGACAAGCCTCGTCGCCTTCCTCGCCCTGCAGCCTAAGACCAAGTGAGGATGCGAATGTCGTGTGGCCATGGCACAAACAAGTGCACAAACACCGGCTGCTCGAGTTTGCCACCGATCTTGAGTCGTTACTCAAGTACTTCTCGAAAACCCCAAGAACACCGACAACCAAACGTGGACAGTCAAGATCGACCTCCCCGATGCCATGATCTTCGTCGCGGACGCCAAGACCCTCGGACCCGAAGACCGATCCCGTACCCGGTGCCGCGCCATGAACTCCAAAAACCCCGGTACCAGACAAGTTCGCCATCGACCTCGAGTTCTCCTCCGCGGATACACCGAGTTCTTCAACGAGGAGACCAAGGCCGTCGACATGACCCGACAAGACCCTCGCAACGACAAGATCTACCCCTCTAATCCGAGAACTCTCCCGCCGAGACCGAACCCCCAGATCCGAACCCTGAGACCGACCCCGAACCCCGGAACCCCAAGTTCGTCGAGAACCCTAATGTGTGAACCCCTTCCCGAAACCCTATTTTATAATATAATACAATTGTTGCATATTAAATCATTCATCTCACGTGCATATCATTGGTTTGGGGGCCTTATGCCGATTCACCTTATAATTGAATATGGGGCCCATATGCGGGCAAATCTAGTCTCATATTGGCCTCATTTAAACTTGTGTAACGAACCGGTGATATATTCTGCCTTGTTAAACAACATTTAAATTGCGGGGTTTCTAAATAGCTTGAACCGTTTAATTAATTGTCGGAACCCCGGTTCCTCTTAATATGACCTAATTGCATCTCATTTTGGCCATGTCATGCATCATACATGCATCATGCCGATCTTCTGCCGTTGTATTAAATAGTGCATCCGGTGTTTCTTCTAGTGTTTTGCTTCTTCGCGGATAAGGCCGTTGAGTTGATGCGAGTGTCGAATTCGATCTTCGGTTGAATCTTCGACAATGGTTTCAGGCGAGCATCTCCCCCTTTCTACCTATCTTACTTTTATAGTATTTATTTCCTCCTGTTGATCTATTGCTATCTGTGTTGCGTTGCTCTAGTTTTCGTACTCGTGATATCCCTCGCCCTATATTGCCTTGGACACACCCTATCACCGTTGTTTGGTAGATAGTTGGACTGCTGCGTCTTAGTCGCTTGCTCAAGTCTTGCTATGCGGTCGTCAAATGCCACGCTTGTTGGAGCCTTGCCGCATGTTTGTTGTTGGATATGATTATAGTTTTACTTTTCGCTCACTTTAATTCCTGTTTAACAACTAAAATTGAAGTAAGAGGCATCGGTGGGTGATAGAAAATATTTGGTTTCGAACGCCCACTTGTGTCCGTGGGACCCCGAGTACTTGATACTGTTCCTTGAATTATCGCTATCCACATCCGGGAGGTATATGGGACCCCGAGCCGAGCTTGATTCATTCTTATTTCTTGGGGCCACAAACTAGTTTGAGGTTTTATTTACGATCCTGCACTTATGCCATGCTACTTATGTATTTACGATTGCGAGGAGCACCTGACTGCTTAGGTAAGCGGAGTGTTTGCAGATCGACAAGCCCAGCCACACTTCGGGTTCCCAATCGTTCTGACCATTGTCGCAAACCTTGAGTCTGTCTCAAGCTTGCTTACTTGCTATGGTCTACTCAACGGGTGGCCCCGAAATATTTCTGAATCTCGTGATTGTTCACCGTGAAAGCCTCGTTGGGTTTTGTTTTGGTTTTTCCGAGGTTGATCGAGCGTGTGTTGCTATTGGTGCACCCCGCCGGTAAAACTTTCTGAAGCCGTGTCCATGGATATGGACGACTTGGAGCACAATATCTCGACCATAGACAAGCATAACTAAAGTTTATTGCTATAAATTTGACTTTATAATGACTAGTAATCAGCTTCACTATAATGGAATGGCTAATTAATACTGCCCACAATTGCTTGTTTGGAGTGTCGCTATGACCATTGTATCTCGACTAGTAAGTATTGCAACTACAACGGAATGGCTAAATAACAGTACCAACAACCTTTGGGTTTTGGGTTATCTCATGCTATCTCAGATTCGATTAGTAATTGTTGCAACTACAACGGAATGATTAACTAAAAGGGCCCATCGCTTCTTTATCGTGACGTTTATCTAAACCTGACGAGTAATTGCCGCAACGATAACCGAATAAATAAAACTGCCAACGGTGTGAGTTCCTCGGTTGACTTCCTCGTTTGGTCTCGAGGGGGAAACACCAGGATGGGTTTGTTTGATGGTAGTATCATGTTGGATCCGAATAGGTCTTTCTTACCTCTCGATAACCGCCATTGCATCGAGTCTCTATAGGTTGTTTAGTGCATCTTTGCCGCTTGATCCACCATACCTTTGTAGGCGAGGACCGAATTCTAGCCTCGCCATGTATTGGCCTCGATCGACGCTCCTCTTTCCTTTTCCTTTGCGGCACCTTTTGTTTAAGGTGTTTTGAGATCGACGCCGTTAGCGGTTACCCTTCCGGCTTGGCTCAGGGGTTATGGACGCCATTGGTTATTCTTTAGGGCTCTTAGCCCCATTTGCATCTTGTCCGAGCCGGACGCCTCTGCTTTCAAGGTGATTTGGATCTTTGTATATTATATCAGATTCTTGACTCATGGAGTCATTGTTATATATATATATCTGCTCAGGTCCCATCGAGGACTGTTGTGTAATGTTATTATCGTGTTCCACCCGCACGAAAGTGCTCGGTGAGCACCTTTGAATCGCTTTATGCGGGTTTGGCGGGAATCGCTAAAACTTGCATAGGTCCGATTCTCGAGGGTGTTACAGAGTGGTATCGAGCTCAGAGCTATACCCACAAGTCCAAACCTGAGGATAACCTAGCTAACGGTCAAGTAGAGTGTCAAAACTATTTCTGCAAAAACGGTTGGATAGTTCTGATTAGGTCTGATTTACCTCTTACCCTTTGCTATTCTCCTCTTATCTCGACGTGTTTTGAATCTACTCTATTATCTTTTCTTCGAGTCCAGGATTTCTCGTGGTTGGGTTTCCGTTGTACCTTCAGGGTTTTGCTTCCTCCTCTGATAACGGTGTTCTACCATCCGGTGTTCAAGCTGCCTGATGAATCCGTCTGTGGTATCATTCTTTGTTCCTTGTTTGTGCCTTCCGGTGTTTTCCGACGCGACGACATCCGCTATGCCAGATCCGATGCAGAGTCTGCATCACTCCTTTGTTTCCGAACCTCGCTTGTCGAGATCTTCAGTCTAATTCGAGAGTTAGTTGCATAATCCGCCTATTCGTGTGCAGAGTAATGGTTTGGGTGCGTGATGGACTGATCACCATCCGACTACTCTTATCATTCGCTTGTACCGAATCGCTGGATCCAAAGTAGCTTTACTCCGTCCACGGAAGTTAGGGGTGGCTTTATTTGTTGATACCTCTACCTTCGACATTTTGTTCCGGAGTGTTCTCTCGACGATCACGGACAACGACCTCTTGTTAGTGGTGTCGCGAGGATCTACACGAAGCGAGAAGATTCAGATCGCCGACCTTCCTTCCGGTACCATGAGGCGGATCTCGAGGGCGAGATCCATTGTTAGTGGTGTCGAATTGTGGCATCCCGCAAAACCACTACTAGAAAATCGCGTTGAATTTGTGCATTGCATCGTCATCATCATGCATTGTTTGCATAAAACTATTTTCGCAAAACCTAATTTGTTTTCCAAACGCCCCGTCTTTTATTCAAACGCCAAACCCCGGGTCTCCGGATTATTTTCTTTGTCTAATACGCTATTGGGTTGCGTCGTTGGTTAAAACAAATAAAATAACAAAGTATTTTTAGCAGGGGCAGTCGAACGGGCCGTATCGACCCGAACGACCACCCCCATTGTTCAAATCGGTCCACCCCTTATTCCTAAACCTACCAACCTACCTACCCAGCCCTCCCCTCCACCTCACCCCAGCCTATCATCTTCCGCCACCTCACCCTCCCTCTCCTCAACCAATCCTATCCCGCCACCTAATCCTGCCCTCTCTCAGCCCCCCACGCCGACACCACCCACACACCCACCACACACCACTGTCACGCCACTGGCCCTCCCTAGCCCACGCCACACACACGCCACAGAAGAGTCGCACCCGCCCCACCTCCCTGCTTCTTCTTCCCTGCCTCTCAAGACCCTCTCCCACAGACAGCCACATCACTGCTCACCACACACCCAGGCACTGCAGCCTGCGCCGCCCTTCTCCTCCGCCACTGCCAGACCTTCCCGACTCGCTGCTCCTCCTCCTCCTGTTCTCACCGCTGCCCTCCTCCCGAGCCAGCGCTGGCGGCTTCCTTCCGCGACCCACCAACTGCGCGCTCTCCTCCTCCTCTCTTCTTCCTCCCGGCCATCATCGACGCCTCTCGCTGCTAGGTTCTCCAATGCCTCTCGGCCTCACAGATGTTCTATCTCGCCACGGACGCCTCCGCCGGTTGCTGGCCACAATGAAAGCACCTCCAGAGCCACCAACCTCCTGACCAAGATCCTCTCGCATTGGCGACCTCCCCATCGCTGACCTCCGCTGCCGCGCGACGCCGCTTCTGCCAGGCGCCGCCCGACGCCGCTTAGCGGACTTCGCTTTCCCTGTGGCTCGAGCAACCGCGCGCCGCTAGTCTTCCTGAAATAGCCGGAGCCTCAGAGGCCACTGAACCTCCTCCTCGGCGACCGGCCTTCCACGCTTCTGTCCCGAAGCTCGCCGCCTCCTCAAGCCCCTTCCTTCTCGCCTGAAAGCAGCCTACGAAGCTCCGCCTCCTGTCGTCAGCTGTTTCTCTCGCCATTAAGCCCCGCTGACCTAACCCTCCGCTCTCCGCCGGCGCTCGGCCGCCGGCTTACTCGCCTGCCTCAGACGCTTCTCCGCCGCTGCCGAAGCGCCAGCTGGCTCCGCCCGCCGGCCCGCCGCAGCACCCTTTTTCTCGGCGCTATTGGACAAGCCTCCGTCGGCCTTCTCGCCTCGCAGCCGCCATAAAGATTAAGTGAGGATGCGAATGTCGGTGGCCATGGCACAAACAAGTGCACAAACACCGGGTTGCTCGAAGTTCTCCACCGATCTTGAGTCGTTCTCAAGTACTTGCCTTGAAAACCCCAAGAACACCGGTTAACCGAAACTGTGGACCGCCAAGATCGACTCCCGACGCTTATGATCTTCGTCATGACGCCAAGACCCTCGACCAAGACCGATCCTGACCGTGCCGCCATGAACTCCGAAAACCCTGCAGCATAAGTTCGCCATCGACCGAAGTTCTCCTCCGCGGATACACCGAAGTTCTTCAACGAGACACCAAGGCCCGACATGACCCGACAAGACCTCAACGACAAGATCTACCTCTAATCCGAGATCGCCCCGCCGAGACCGAACCCCAGATCCGAACTCGAGACCGACCCCAACCGAACCCCAAGTTCGCGAGAACCCTAATGTGTGAACCCTTCCTAAACCCTATTTTATAATATAATACAATTGTTGCATATTAAATCATTCATCTCAAGTGCATATCATTGGTTTGGGGCCTTATGACGATTCACCTTATAATTGAATATGGGGCCCATATGCGCAAATCTAGTCTCATATTGGCCTCATTTAAACTTGTGTAATCTAACCGGTGATATATTCTACTTTTGTTAAACAACATTTAAATTATGGGGTTTCTAAATAGCTTGAACTGCTTATTAATTGTTTGGAACCCTTGCCCGCTTAATATGACCTAATTGCATCGCATTTTGGCCATGTCATGCATCATACATGCATCATGCCGATCTTCCGCCGTTGTATTAAATAGTGCATCCGTGTTTCTTCTAGTGTTTTGCTTCTTCATGATAAGGCCGTTGAGTTTATGCAGTGTCGACCCGATCTTCGTTGAATCTTCGACAATGGTTTCAAAGTAGCATCTCCCCTTTCTACCTATCTTACTTTTATAGTATTTATGCCTCTTGTTGATCTATTGCTATCTCGTGTTATGCTGTTTCTAGTTTTCATTCGTGATATCCTCGCAGCCCTATATTGCCTTGGACACACCCTATCACCGTTGTTTGGTAGATAGTTGGACCCGCGCCTTAGTCGCTTGCTCAAGTGTCATGCGTCGTCAAATGCCACTTGTTGGAGCCGCCGCATGTTTGTTGTTGGATATGATTATAGTTTTACTTTTCGCTCACTTTAATTCTCGCTTAACAACTAAAATTGAAGTAAAGGTATGCATCGGTGGGTGATAGAAAATATTTGCTCGAACGCCCACTTGTGTCCCAGAGGGACCCCGAGTACTTGATACATGTTCCTTGAATTATCGCTATCCACATCCGGAGGTATATGGGACCCCTGAGCCGAGCTTGATTCACTTTTTATTTCTTGGGGCCACAAACTAGTTTGAGGTTTTATTATTTACGATCCCAGATTTATGCCATGCTACTTATGTATTTACGACAGCGAGCACACTGCATCGCTTAGGTAAGCGGAGTGTTTTCGCCAGATCGACAAGCCCACCACACTTTCGGGTTCCCAATGCTTACATACCATTGTCGCAAACCTTGAGTCCGTCTCAAGCTTGCTTACTGCTATGTGGTTCACTCAATGGGTGGCCCCTAAATATTTCTCAACTCGTGATTGTTCAATGCGTGAAAGCCTCGTTGGGTTTTGTTTTGGTTTTTTCGAGGTTGATCGAGCGCGGTGTTATTGGTGCACCCGCCGGTAAAACTTTCTCGAAAGCCGTGTCCGCTGGATATGAAACGACTTGGAGCATGATCTTGACCATAGACAAGCATAACTAAAGTTTATTGCTATAAATTTGACTTTATAATGACTAGTAATCAGCTTCACTATAATGGAATGGCTAATTAATACTGCCCACAATTGTTTGTTTGGAGTGTCGCTATACCATTGTATCGACTAGTAAGTATTGCAACTACAACGGAATGGCTAAATAACAAACATACCAACAATCACTGGGTTTTTGGGTAATCTCATGCTATCTCAGATTCGATTAGTAATTGTTGCAACTACAACGGAATGATTAACAAAAGGGCCCATCGCTTCTTTTATCGGACGCTTTATCTAAACCCGACTAGTAATTGCCGTAACGATAACCGAATAAATAAAAGCGCCACAAACGGTGACGGAGTTCTCGTTGACTTCTCAAGATTCTGGATCTTGAATAGCCGCTTTATATATTCTGATCAGATATGGGTCCCATCGAGGACTGTTGTGTAATGTTATTATTTCGCTTTCCACCCGCCTAAAGTGCTCGCTGTGAGCACTTTGAATCGCTTCTATGTTTTGGCGGGAATCGCTAAAACTTGCATAGGTTCGATTCTGAGGGTGTTACAATTGTCCATATAAGTTGGTATAGTATTTTAGTAAAATGTGGTGGTAGCATTTTGAATTAGCCATTTGGTGGTTGCTTCACAAAATCGTCAATTTTTATGCTCTAAAATGGGAAATGGCTTTTTGGTACGATTTAAAAGGAAAACTTCCTCCCGCAACATTGTTCGCCATCCCATGATACATGTGTATGCACAATATGAACACATTATCACAAACTATGCCTTGATTCTAGCCATAACATTGGTCATTTGACCAAAAGCCAAGAAACCTCGAATGAGATAGGTCATTTTGTGAAGGTTTTTGACACATAATCAATATATCAAGTTTAATATTTTTACTTATAACTATGTCACATAATATGACACCACGCCAAGGTTTCGCATTGTTTCGATCGCTTTTGAATTTTTATGCCCGCTTTAAACTATCGTCAAACTTTGTCAATCCACGGCATGAAGATTCTTAGCTCGGGCCGAGCCTCGCTAAACTTGCATTGGATCTTTGATAAAATAGCATATTGTGAACCTAAAATGATTTTTATAAAAACATGAGCATCGGATCATGTACATAGTTCATATCTAACTCCACTTCGCCGATTCTAGCAGAATTTGTCTTTTTCACCGGAGGTGGACGAAAAGGTTTGATTCCCTATTGGGACATTGTCTATATAAGTTGGTATAGTATTTTGTAAAATATGGTGGTACCATTTTGAATTAGCCATTTGGTGGTTGCTTCACAAAATCGTCTGCTTTTTTGCTCGGAAAATGGGAAATGGCTTTTTAGTGCATTTAAAATGAAAACTTCCTACTGCAACATTGTTCGCCATCCTATGATGCATGTGTATGCACAATATGGGCACATTATCACAAACTATGCCTTGATTCTAGCCATAACATTGGTCATTTGACCAAAGCCAAGAAACCTCGAATGAGATAGGTCATTTGAAGGTTTTTGATACATAATCAATATATCAAGTTTAATATTTTTACTTATAACTATGTCACATAATATGACACCACGAGGTTTCGCATTGTTTCGATCGTTTTGAATTTTTATGCCCGCTTTAAACTATCGTCAAACTTTATCGAATCGGGCATGAAGATTCTTAGCTCGGGCCGAGCCTCGCTAAACTTGCATTGGATCTTTGATAAAATAGCATATTGTGAACCTAAAATGATTTTGTAAAAAACATGAGCATCGTATCATGTACATGTAGTTCATATTCGACCACTTCCCACCGATTCTAGAAATTGCCTTTTTCACCAAAGGTGGATTGAAAGGTTGGAACCTGTTGGGACATTGTCCATATAAGGTGGTATAGTATTTTAGTAAAATGTGGTAGCATTTTGAATTAGCCATTTGGTGGTTGCTTCACAAAATCGTCCATTTTTATGCTCGGAAAATGGGAAATGGCTTTTGGTAGGACGAAAAGGAAAACTTCCTCCCGCAACATTGTTCGCCATCCCATTATGCATGTGTATGCACAATATGAGCACATTATCACAAACTATGCCTTGATTCTAGCCATAACATTGGTCATTTGACCGAAAGCCAAGAAACCTCGAATGAGATAGGTCATTTTGTGAAGTTTTTCTGACACATAATCAATATATCAAGTTTAATATTTTTACTTATAACTATGTCACATAATATGATACCACGCGAAGGTTTCGCATTGTTTCGATCGTTTTTGAATTTTTTATGCCCGTTTTAAACTATCGTCAAACTTTGTCGAACGACGGGCATGACGATTCTTACCTCGGGGCCGAGCCTCGCTAAACTTGCATTGGATCTTTGATAAAATAGCATATTGTGAAACTAAAAATGATTTTTGTAAAAAAACATGAGCATCGGATCATGTACCTGTAGTTCATATCTGACCCACTTCCTACCGATTCGGCAGGAATTTTTCTTTTTCACCAGAGGTGGACGGAAAGGTTTCGGATTCCCCTGTTGGGACATTGTATATATAAGGTGGTATAGTATTTTTGTAAAATATGGTGGTACCATTTTGAATTAGCCATTTGGTGGTTGCTTCACAAAATTGTCTGTTTTTTGTGCTCGGAAAATGGGAAATGGCTTTTTGGTGCGACGAAAAGGAAAATTTCCTCCTGCAACATTGTTCTCCATCCCATGATGCATGTGTATGCATAATATGAGCACATTATCACAAACTATGCCTTGATTCTAGCCATAACATTGGTCATTATTCGAAGCCAAGAAACCTCGAATGAGATAGGTCATTTTGTGAAGGTTTCTTTGAGACATAATTAATATACCAAGTTTGATATTTTTCCTTCTAACTATGTCACATAATATAACACCACGCGAAGGTTTCGCATTGTTTCGATCATTTTTGAATTTTTTATGCCCGTTTTAAACTATATATAATGTTTTATGTTTTACTTAATTTTTATTTACAAATGTGTAATATTTGAGTGTAGATAGATAGGTCTTATTTTTCTGCAAATTTTGATATATTATTTGTATTTTTCCGAATTAGAATGATTTAGTTATGATTTTTCAAAGTTTAATGAGATAAAATAAAAAATAGCTACGCCGAGGGCAGCCGTCGGTGCTTACGTAGAGACAGCCGTCATGAGCATAAGATATGCCGAGGGCAATTTTACGCCGACATGGTCGGCTTTGGCGCAGACGATGGCTACGCCGACGGCCCCGATGTTTGACCGTCGGCGTAGCTACCGGCCGTCGGCGTAGCTTCCCATTCCTGTAGTGTAGACTTAAGCCTTAAAAGAGGGAGTATGGTCATGTTCCACCTCCCGGGAGCAGTAGGACCGCGTGATGCACGTGAATGAGTTAATAAACCTGGGCCATCAAGTGTGTCGGCAGCTAGCGGGCAGATCCAATATACTACTAGTAGGAATCTGGGAGCGGCCGTCTCCACGTGACCGTCACTGACAAAATGTAGGACCGCTTTGTGATGGGCAGATCCAGAAAGCCTCCACTAGATCCAGCTCGACAAAAATCTACAGGCAACATTATATCATTATTGAGAATGTGGCGCCATAGAAGTTGCTCGTCTAACAAACATATAGTCCTTGTGTTAGATGGCATATCAAATGAAATGGGCCTAGCTGTGTTGTCGGCGAGTTTGACAGAGACTTTTATTTTAACAGGGTTGTAAAAAATGACAAAATGACCAGTTATGATGAAATCACCCATTCAAAATGATCTATTCAACTGATGTGAAATTGTTGTATATGTGACGACTAAACATTTGTGGGGTGGACATTTGTATAGCTGGAAAATATGGCGTGTAAATATTGTAAAACTATTCTAACATTTAATTATGTTAGTCGAACTGAAATGTGCAATTGATTAGGATACAACAACGGAAACTCTAGACGTACAGAAGAAATCTCTAGGGAGCAAACTTACGGACTCTCTGGGCCTTTCGTGATTGGTTATGTTCCACCCATCACGCGTGATTTTTGTTCTGTACTGTCTCTATCCTTTCTCCACATCAGTCCGTAAGGTTGATTTTGTAGAATTCTATCCGTAGCTGTAGTGTTACTTATAAAATAATGCCTGATGTAGATAGTGCATGTTAAGTCCAACCGCCAACTGTTAAGTGTGTACACCGCTCTAGTTTTTAAGATGGCATCAAGTAAGGCCTTTCACAATGAAAGTTTCTTAGCATTTTATCCTAGATAAACTGCTTATGTGACACCCTATTTAATGATGAAAGAGAAGGGTGTTGTATCTTAGGCTAGTCATAGTGAGTAACTTGAATAGTAACATAGTCTACATGTATTGTCAATTAAGATTTAAATGATATGGCATGCAATTAAATGATAAGAGAGGCTTATGGTAACATCACACATTTTAAGACAAAATGAGTCTACATTGCAATAAATAAGACTTGCATGACACCACACATATGTTATTTCACTATGAAAGTAGTAACTTAGATTAGAATAACACGCGTTCCACTCTAAGTTACTCCGACCAACCTTAGCTAAGATACACCACTTGCACGCTATTATAGGTAAAAAACTTGGCTAGTCCAATCACACACATGCATGAACACAAAATCATTAAATACAACTTCTCTAAGAAACACCAACTAAGATACACCCCATTGTGATAGTTATTTCTTAAGTTTTAATAGCTCCTATAAAAACGTGTTAAGATACACCCCATTGAAAAAGGCCTAAATTAGTATGAATTGAATGAAGTTGTAGCCAAGGAGGAACCCAACTTTCGCGCCTCGCCGTGTTTACTATTTTTTTGTGAAATTCTGTAGATCTATTAATAATTAAAAATACTCTCCCCATTCCGGATTATAGGGCTAATACGTATTTTAAGAAAATAGTTTATAAATCATATGTCATAAAAATTATACCATTAGAAGCGTATTTTAAATATGCTAATGGTATAATTTTTGTAAAATATAGTTGTATTTTATTGACCAAATTTCTGGTCAAACTATTTTCTCGAAGTATGTGTTTACCTTATAAACCGGAATGGAGATAGTAACGGTACAAAGTATAGTTAATACAATCCATAATGCACTAATAAGCCTACAAATTTTGGAAGTGTTAACCACAAACATATTTTCTTGTTGTGCACTCAGGGTCCAAGTTTCTTGTGAATCCATGTGGAAGTGTTAATTTATTTTTAATCTTACGTAACCGGAATGTCCACCTTCACCGCACCAACAAGGACTCACGAGATACTACTAAACAAGGTCATGGTCCCGAATGTAGGCCCACTAGGCATAAATGCGAACCCGCTCGGACGGGGCTCCTCAGCCAAATGACTAACACTTGGCTATGGGGGCGGCCGGCACATCATTTTGCAGCATGTTCTAGAGTATGAGATATACTTTCTCTGTTTTAAAATATAAGATTTTTAGCTAATCTTGTTTGGTTCACGAGGGTAACAGTATTCTGATTACTCGTGCAGAAGGTGGTTAGCACAAAATTGTTGAAGAACAGATCAGATTGGACGAGATATTTAGAATGAAATTTCTAGAAAGCTGCTCCATGTCCTAAATTAATGTGCTTGCCAGATTCGTTGCCTCCTCAGCCTAAGCTGAGCCCGACGTCGGAGCATCATCTCTTCTAGATCGGCAACAAGATGGCTTCCAGACCGTTGCTCCATCGGCGGCGCATTGCTCAGGGAAAACACAAAATCGAGGACTAGGGTGACCTATCCTGATAAACGCGCAACTCCAAGCCTGGTGGCACTGAGATACTCCTACTCAATGTGTCATCGATCAATTATGGTATCTCAACCACGCCCAACCCAACCCGTCCTTACTCGTCCAAATTCATCCGTGATGTGGACAGATGTACGGCCGTCCAGCGGGGTGACCTATCTTGACAAACGCGTGCAGACCGATCCATTTATACACCAAATTTGGGCCTTAGTTGGGTCGACTCGAATAGCACGCTTGTTCTCGCGTGTTTTCCCACTAGTTCGCTCGTCAGTGGCACAATAGACACTCTTCTCTCCCAAACCCTCATCCTTCATATCCCGCGACCAGAGCAGGCAAAGTTTACTTGAGAGAGGCAAACACCAAAGACATCGTCCGCCTTTCGTCCATCAACGAGAGAAGGAGGTTTCCTAAGATGCTTGCTAGCATCGACTACATGCATTTGCAATGGAAGAATTGTCCCTTTAGTTGGCAAGGGCAGTTCAAAGGGCATGCAAAGGGGTGCATCGTCATATTAGAGGTTGTTGTTGTATCACATGATCTCTGGATTTGACACTCTTTTTTTGGCATGGTTGGATCAAACAATGACATCAATGTGTTGCAGCGATCTCCAGTGTTTGCTAGGCTGGCAGAAGGCAATGCCCCATAGGTATCCTATGAGATCAATGGCAATCCGTATGATATGGGTTACTATCTAGCTGACGGTATCTATCCCTACCAGGCCAACTTAAGGCAATTCCTCACAGGTATCCTATAAGATTAATGACAATCCATATGATATGGGTTACTATCTAGCTAACTACATCCATCCTTACTGGGCCATCTTTGTGAAGACAATCCACAACCCTACAGATGAGAAATGCAAAAGGTTTACGAAAGAGTAAGAATCCGCTAGGAAGAATGTGGAGTGAACATTTGGTGTCCTTAGTAAAGGTTGGCTATTCTTTGATATTGTCGGCCAGAATTCTTGTAGCTAAAGAAAGCCGCTAATTCATATACTAATCCGAATGATTAAAGGAGATGCTCCGTCTGAGCTCGGGTAGCTGTCGTCGCGAGCTGTCTCCGCCACTTCACAAAGGCAAAGGACTACAGCAGAAACAACAGGGGTGCGCGCCACGGCGGTGGCCGGGCATAGGTCAATCCAGTGTCACGGTCAATGTGTGGGATCTGTGTGTCTAGGAGGAAGATCGACCGAGTATTCCGATTTGCACTACGAGTTTGTGAGATCTAGTCTACGTTGGTGCATTTTAGCCAGAAAAATAGGCTTACAATTTACCGTATAAACGTTTTGCAGTACGCGAGTTTACAGACTTATGCTCTTAGATGGCATTTTATGTAACTTTTTTGTTGATTTTGTTGCACCAGGACAACAACAAATGTATGTTATTTGTTTTCTTGTGCTCGATTTGGTTGCCACATTGATATGTATATCTAAACATTCATTAGCAGCTCATGGTGTTCATGTTCGGTCTGCTGCATCTGCTAACACGACACCTGTTGCAGAAATACCGGTGGCGGAGGTCACCTGATGTTGCTTCGGAGATGGAGGGGGCATGGCACCTGTTGTGGCTGCATGAACATCGAAGAACGTAAATACAACCGGCCATAATAGCATTGATGAGGAACCGCTCGACCATGGGTTGGGCTAGGAACCACTCAATCTTTCTGATTGTGTTACGGTTTTTGCTCGTGGCGTCCAGAAACTCGAGCTGGAACCATGCGTTTTTCTACCATCACGACCAGCCCTCCAAGTAGGCCTTCTTCCTAAACCTCATCATCAGCCTCACGTACAAGTTGAGAAGTTACATATGGATTTCTATACCTCCACCAAAACGAAAAAAGTTGCAATCTGAGAGTTGTCGGTAACATCGAGATCAAGCTACTCCTAAAAGAATTTAGAACAATTGATTGTGTGCGACAGATTTGATGAAATTTTCCCAAAAATCTCAAACTTTGACCATGAATCTGGAAATATATGGTTCACGAAAACTCGGTGCCGATGGTTGAAATAGAACTTCTTCGTCGATGTGCATCTTTTTCATGTATACTCGATGGCGATGGTTGACCACGAATCTGGGAGTAGCTTGAATTGATAAGGGGCCTATTTTCTCTAATTACAAGTGGTTGGAATGAACACAACATTTAAGAGAGGCGAGAGAAGATTGCATATGTATGTGTTTGTGCAACGAAAGGTTCGACGGGGCGCCTTAATGGATACGGCAGATACACAAAATTGATGATGTGGCTGACTTGGTATATTAATTTTGACATTATGCCGATTTAAATTGGTCTAATCACCTCAAAATAAGGTTATAGACTGTATTGCCTAGATTATAACGATTTCATCTATAAAATTATGACATTCTTGTTCCAAATTGTCGTAAGTTTGTAAGGCTTTGACCCTCCCAAACAGGTTATGACCATTTGGTGCGAGATCGTAGTAGATATATAACGATTTGACAAGGGTCACTATGAAAAGATCACAAGATAACATATTTCTTTTAGTGTTGTGATTACGCACGCGGTGCAAGGATACGAAGTTCACATTAATATTTTTTATGTGAGCACATTATCTTGTGGCAACATGTAAAATATGTTACCAAGACAGAGGCGCGGTAGATCCCGGCTCCATGGAACCCTTTTGAAATTTCAAAAACTCCATTCCAAAGTTTTAAACAATTGGAAAAAGATACCTAGATGAAGCCCACTTTATGTTCTATTATTGTATAAAATTTTAGTCCAAAATTTTCGCATTTTAGGCTAAGCAAAAATGACATATCAAGTTTTTTGTCATGGGTGAACTGTGTTGACTAAATTGGATTTTTTGTCATTTCTGCTGAGTCTAAAACACAAATTATTTTTATCTGAAAATATTCATACCATTGTTCAGCACCTTCTGCTCCTTGTTGGGATCGACAATCATATTTATCAAAAGTACTACGATACACCTTTATACTTGTAGGTCATCACTCACCGGTGGAGATGACATAAGTCTTTAACCCTCCCAAACAGGTTACGACCATATGGTGCGAGATCATAGTAGATCTATGACGATTTCATAAAGGGTCACTACGAAAAGGTCACAAGAATACATATTTCTTTTAGTGTTGTGGTTATGCGCGGTGCAAGGATAAGAAGTTCGCAGTAGTATTTTTTATGTGACCAAGCACATTATCTTATGGCAACAACATGTAAAGTATGTTACCAAGCCAGAGCTGCAGTGGATCCCGTGCTCCATGGAACCCTTTTAAAAATTTCAATAACATGCATTCCAAAGTTTTAAACAATTTGGAAAAAGATACCTAGATGTAGCCCACTATATGTTCTATTACTGTGTAAAATTTCAGCCCCAAAATTTTCGTATTTTAGGCTCAGCAAAATGACATGTCGAGTTTTTTGTCCTAGGTGAACTGTGTTGAACACTAGACTAAAGTGCATTTTTATCATTTCTGTTGAGTCTAAAATACGAATTATTTTATCTGAAAATCTACATACTGATAGAACATATGGTTGGATTCATCGCCATATTTTTGACCGAATTATTTTGGAAACTTTAGACTCAAATTTTAGAAGTTTGAAAGAGAGAAAAACAAAGAGCTACCTAGAGCCCGGGTTCCAACAGGCTTATTCGGTGACCACCAAGCACATTATGTTGTGGAGGAGGTCCACACCCACACAACGAAGAAGTAAAGAAAGCCGATGCGAGCACGGAGGAATGCATGTGATGAGCACTAAGTGTTCCTTGGCACGATGCGAGCACGGAGGCGGTTCTTGAGGACGATGACGCTCGCTAGCTCCGGTGTCATGTCGACGCCGTCCTGCCCTGGTTCCGGCGGCAGCCACTGGAACTCCTTGACGAGGCTGCCCACGAAGTACTCGGCGTGCAGCGTGGCGAGCATGTGGCCCGGGCACATCCTGCGGCCGGCACCGAAGGGCGCCATCTTGAGCTCCCTGGTCCCCGTGATGTCCAGGTCGCTGCCGTCGCCGCCCTCCAAGAACCGCTCCGGCCGGAACTCCGACGCCTCCGACCACACCTTCTCGTCGCGGCCCAGGTCGGCGATGAGGACGTTGATGACGGCGCCCTTGGGCACCCTGTAGCCGCCCACCTCGGCGTCGCTCTTGACGCCGTGCGGCAGGATGATGTGCGAGCCAGGGTGCAGCCGCAGGCCCTCCAGCACGACGGCCTTGAGGAACGGCATCCCCTTGAGGTCGCTCAGGTCGGACTTGGCGCTCACCTCCTCGTACACCCTGGCCTGCGCGTCCGGGTGGTTCACCAGCTCCGCCATGATCCACTCCATGAGGCTCACCGAGGTGTCCACGGCGCCGATGATGAACTCCGTGCAGAGCGCGGCCATCTCCTCGTCCGTCAGCGGGCGGCCGCCTTCCTCGGCCACGCGCAGCTCCAGGAGCGAGTCGGCGTAGCAGGGCGGGTCGTCGGCGCCGCGCTGCGCGCGGATCAGCGGGACCAGCACCCTCTGCTGCTTCTCGCGCAGCGCCAAGTACCACGTCCACCGCTTCCGGAGGACCCTCCTGGTGATTGCCGGGAAGATGGCGAAGACCGGGAAGCCGGCCAGGGCCAGGAAGATCTCCAGCATCATCTCCCGCATCTCCTCCAGCGCCTCCTGCCCGAGCCGCACGCCCAGGGCCATCTCCACGATCAGCGCGAACAGGCAGCGCGTCAGCATGGGCCGCACCGTCACGGCCGCCGACCCGCCCTCGCTGTCGGCGCGCAGCGAGGCGAACATGGCGTCGCGGGCGCGCTGCCTCGCCTCCGAGAATTGCCGGATGCGGGTCGGGTGCAGCGCCTGCGAGTGCATGTTGCGGCGGACCAGGCGCCAGTAGGCCCCGTAGGAGGAGGTGCCGATGGTCTGAGGGAAGAAGAGCTCCATGATCACGCTCGGCGGAGGGCGGTCGTCGAAGTTGCCGCCGCCCTTGATGAGGACGCTGTGGGCGAGGCCGTGGTCGGCCACGAAGACGAAGGTGATCTTCACCATGGAGATGGAGATGATGGGGCCGTAGCGCGCGTGCAGGCCACGGAGGATATGGCCGATGTGACCCACGTTCCGGCCGGGCACCAAGAACTTGGCGATGAAGAGCAGGAGCGGCGGACCAGGCGGGAGAGGGAGCTTCTTCTTCTCCGATGCTCCATTATTCTTACCGCGGGTCAGCATGAAGAGGAGAGGGAGGCCGGCGAGGGCCACCCAGAAGAGGATGCTCAGCGCCTCCATTATTGCCTCAGCTCTTTGTCACTCTCAAGTCTCAACTTGTACTACTATGTGCTCGGGGACTACATATATATACTGTGCATGCGTGATGATCCATCGTCTGCAGGGTTGGTTGAGCAGGGAGTCTGCCTTCATGCCCTTAAATTCCAAGGGCTTCAAATGCTGCTAAATTTCTCGCATAGATAAAACCTCTTTATCAGCGATAACACCCTATTTAATTCGGTCCCATGAGGACTCGAACCCGGTGGACTAGTGTGCACTTGCTAGCCTTGCCACCAAGCCGCCTGTGAAAATTAGTAACTACCGAATTACTATTAATAGTTGATATTTTTAGATTAATTCCAGTTTACATCATTTCCAACTTGTTTTATTACATAAATGTAATAATCTAAATTAAGCTTGCACTACCGGAAAATAATTTACTGCCATGTATGTTTTTTATGTCGAGTTTATAATTTCCCCGGAAATCGGCAAACAGGCACTTCGCCGAGTTGGATCCTGAAAACACTCGGCAAACATAAAAGAAAAAAAATACTCACTCAATAGTAAAAAAAAAAACACTCTGAATGACTCGGAAAATTAGGAAAAAAATTATTTCTTCGTGTCTCACCGAAATTACGATGGTGCCAAAACGGTTCAGCTAATTGGAAAAATGCTTCCACGAACTCGTTTAAGTCTGTACCCCTTAACCCATTTGAAGCCGGCTGCCGTTTGTTGGGGCTTGTAGCATCCCGCAAAACCACTACTAGAAAATCGCGTTGAATTTGTGCATTGCATCGTCATCATCATGCATTGTTTGCATAAAACTATTTCGCAAAGCCCGTTTTGTTTTCTAAAACGCCCCACCTTTGTTCTAATGCAAACCCCGGGTCTCCGGATTATTTTTGTTTTGTTGCTATCGGGTTGCAAACGGTCCAATTAAATTAAATAAAATATTAAGTTATTTTAGCGGGGGCAGTCGAACGGGCCGTTCCGACCCGAACGACCACCCCCATTTTTCAAATCGGTCCACCCCAAACCAGCCCTCTAAATCCTATATCTACCAAACTACCTACCCAGCCCAACCCTCCACCTCACCCCACCCAATGGCAACCTGCCACCTCACCCTCATCCCTCCCCCTAGCCTACCAGGAGCTGCCGCTTGGCCACTCCCTCCTCCACCCCTCTTTCTCTCCTCTCTCTCCCCAACCCAACACACCCACTCAGCACGAATGCAGCCCCACAACCCCAACCTCTCTCACTGACCGCTGGCTCAAGGCCTCGCGGGCCCACCTAGCACCCCACGCGCCCTTGGCCCCACTGCCCGCCTGCCCCTCTGCCACTCCGCAGCCCCACTCAAGCGGTCTCCTCTCCATAACTGCCTTTCCCGCCTTCAGACCACGCCGTCGACCTCGGCCGCCGCAGCCCTCCGTCCAACCTCGCCGCGTGCCCTTTTTCCTCCCAGCGCCGCGCGGGTTCCCACGCCTCAGCCCTCCTCCTCCACCTCTCGCTCTCCATGGCCGCCTGCTTCACCGCTGGCCCGCCTCGCCTAACCTCCTGCGGCCCCTCTCCCTCATGCCTCCTCACAGCTTGGCGGCTCTCTCGGCTGGCCTCTCCACAAGCCTCGGCCACAGACCTCGCCGAGCCTCAACCACCGCCTCCCTCACCGTCGCTCAAGCTCTGCCGCCAGCTCCTCCCTCCTCCGCCCGCCACGAGGACCTCAAAGAAGCCCCTGGCGCCACGGCCTTGCCAACCAGCGACCTCACAGACGGGCGCCTCCGTCGGCCAGCGCCACCGCCGGCCGCTGGCCCACCCTGCCCTCCTCGGTCTCCTGCGCTGCGTCCTGTTGCCAAGTTCAAGGCGCCTCCTCCGCCTCCGTCGTCTCATGGCTCACGTGCCTCGCCGCCTCGCACTCGGCCGTCGCTCGTCTGCCGCGGGCTCCCGTGCCGTCGAGCTTCGCCCGAGCCCCAGGCCCGCCTCCGGTCCTGGCCACAGCCCGCCCTGCAGTGTTCATCGCCTGCCCTGCGTGGTGCTCCTGCGTGTATGCGTTGGTGCTTGTGTGTGCTATACCAAGACCCGTCCCCGAAGGCCTCCGACAGGGACCCACAAGATCTGCATCACGGACGCGCTACGGATTCGATGGAACCCTCAAACGCCAAGTCCGCCTCACGAACCCCGGAGACCAAGCCTCGACACCCCGAACCCGGTGTCGCGCCAAGACCTCCTACCCGGATCCGAAGACCGAACCCGAGCGCCAAGGCCCGAACCTGAAGATCGCCAAGAACGCCCCCGGTACGACAAGTGCTTTACCCCGAAGGCCGAGACCGACTCGATGGCGCGGACGACAAGAGCCGCCACGACAAGAACGGCAAAGAACTGGCGAGTCCGGCCCGACGCTGAGACCAAGTTCTTCCTCTCGAACGCCATGACGCCGACAACATGACCAAGACCACGGATGCGCCAAGACCTACCCAATACGAGAACGATTCCGCCGATCCCGATTCCGTGAACTCGGACCACGAGATCGAACCCGAACCGAACCTCGAGTTCCGAGACCCCTAATGTGCCCCTTATCCGAGAACCCTATTTTATATTATAATACAATTCTTGCATATTAAAACATCCATCTTGCATGCATATCTTGTGGTTTGGGGGTCTTATGCGATTCACCTCTAATTAAATATGGGGCCCATATGCGGCAAATCTAGTCTCATATTGGCCTCATTTAAACTAGTGTAGTGAACCGGTGCTATCTTTTGCCATGCTAAAACCACATTTAAATTGCGGGGTAGATAAACAACTTGATCCACTTGAATAATTGTCGGGACCCCGGTTCCGCTTAATATGACCTAATTGCATCGCACTTTGCCATGCCATACATCATACATGCATCATGCCGATCTTCTGCCGTTGTATTAAATACTACATCCGGTGTTTCTTCTAGTGTTTTGGTTCTTCGCGGATAAGGCCGTTGAGTTGATGTGAGCTTCGCCCCGTTCTTCGGATGAACCTTCGGCAATGTTTTCAGGCGAGCATCTCCCCCTTTCTACCTATCTTACTTTTATAGTATTTACTTCCCTCCTGTTGATCTATTGCTACCTGTGTTGCGATGCTCTAGTTTTCCGTACCTGTGATATCCCTTGCAGCCTTATATTGCCTTGAACACATCCTATTACCTGTTGTTTGGTAGATAGTTGGACTTGCGCGTCATAGTCGCTTGCTCAAAATTGCGTGTATGTCAAGTGCCACAGTTGTTGATGTATTACGCGAGTTGATGTTGGAGATGATCATAGTTTTACTTATTGTTCACTTTAATTCTGTTAACAACTAAAATTGAAGTAAGCGAGGCATCGGTGGGTGATAGATAACAGTTGGTTTCGAACCACTTGTGTCCCGTGGGACCCCGAGTACTTGATACATTCCTTGATTTATCGCTATCCACATATGGGAGTATGGGCCCTTAGCGAGCTTGATTAGTCTTATTTCTTGGGGCCACAACTAGTTTGAGGTTTTATTTACTATCATGTACCTATGCCATGCTTTATCGCTTATTTATTTGTGCGAGGAGCACACTGCTGCTTTAGGTAAGCGGAGTGATTACGGTATCGACAAGCCCAGCCACACTTTCGGGTTCCCAGCCATGACCATTGGCGCAACCTTGAGTCCGTCTCGAGCTTGCTTACTCCGCTGGGATCTACTCAAAGGTGGCCTCGAAATATTTTCTGAATCTTGTGATTGCTCTGTCGTGAAGACCTCGTTGGGTTTTGATTTGGTTTTTCCGAGGTTGATCGTGTGTGTGTTGCTATTTGTGCACCCCGGCCGGGTTAAAACTTTCTGAAAGCCGTGTCCGCGGTTATGGACGACTTGGAGCACAGTATCTCGAACATAGACAACTATAACTAAAGTTTACTGTTATAAATTGACTTGTATCTGATAGGACTAGTAAGTATTGCAACTACAACGGAATGGCTGAATAAAAGTACCAACAACTGCTGGGTTTTGGGTTTATATCATGCTATCTGTATCTGATTAGTAATTGCTGCAACTACAACGGAATGGTTAACTAAAAGTGCCCACTGCTTACTTTATCAGGATGATTATCTAAACCTGACTAGTAAAGTGCCGCAACTATCACTGAATAAGTAAAACTGCCAACCGTGTGAGTTCCTCGGTTGACTTCCTCGTTTGGTCTCAAGGGGGAAACGCCAGGATGGGTTTGTTTGATGGTAGTATCAGGTTATCTCCGAATAGGTCTTTCTTACCCCTCTCTGATTGCCGCCAGTTGTATCGAGTCTCTATAGGTTGTCTAGTGCATGCTGCCGCTTGATCCACCATACCTATGTAGGCGAGGATGGCAATTCTAGCCTCGCTGCATCTTGGCCTCGATCGACGCCTCTTTTTTCCTTTGCCCTTTGTCGGCACCCCTTTTGTTTAAGCGGGTTTTGAGATCGGCGCCGTTAGCGGGTTCCCTTCCGCTTGGCACAGGGGTTATGGACGCCATTGGTTATTCTTGAGGCTCTTAGCCCCATTTGCATCTTGTCCGTAGTCGACGCTATCATTTTCAAGGTGATTTGGATCTTTGTATAATATATCTCTATTCTTGACTCTTTGAGTCATTATATATATCTCTGCCTGTGGGTCCCATCGAGGACTGTTGTGTAATGTTATTACTGCTTTTCCACCGCACGAAAGTGCCTGGTGGGCACCTTTGAATCGTTTCTATGCGGGTTTGGCGAATTTTGCTCAAACTTGCATAGGTCCGATTCTGAGGGTGTTACAGAGTGGTATCAGAGCTCAGCAGTTACGATACCCCACAAGTCCAGCCTATAGGATAACCTAGCTAACGGCCGAAGTAGAGTGTCAAAACTATTTTTTTTTTTTGCAAAATCGGTTGGATAGTTCTGACTAGGTCTGGTTTTACTTCTTACCCTCTGCTATTCTCCTCTTACCTCGACGTGTTTTGAATCCACTCTCTTCTCTCTCTTCGAGTCCAGGATTTCTCGTGGTTGGGTTTCCGTCGTACCTTCAGGTTTCGCTCCCTCCTCTGATAACGGTGTTCTACCATCCGGTGTTCGAGCTGCCCGAGGAATCCGTCTGCTGTGTTACCATTCTTTGTTCATTGTTTGTGCCTTCCGGTGTTTTCCGACGCGACGACATCCTCTATGCCAGATCCGATGCAGAGTCTGCATCACTCCTTTGTTTCCGAACCTCGCTTGACGAGATCTTCAGTCTAATTCCGAGAGTTGGTTGCATAATCCGCCTATTCGTGTGCAAGGTAATGGTTTGAGTGCGGGATGGAGTAGCTACCATACCACTACTCTTATCATTCGCTCTTGTACGTCGAATCAGTGGATCCAGCGTTTTTACTCCGTTCACGGAAGTTAGGGGTGGCTTTATTTGTTGATACCTCTACCTTCGACCTTTTGTCTCCGGAGTGTTCTCTCGACGATCACGGACAACGAACTCTTGTTAGTGGTGTCGCGAGGATCTACACGAAGCGCGAAGGATCAGATCGCCGGCCTTCTTTCCGGTACCATGAGGCGGATCTCGAGGACGAGATCCATTGTTAGTGGTGTCGAATTGTGGCATCCCGCAAAACCACTACTAGAAAATCGCGTTGAATTTGTGCATTGCATCGTCATCATCATGCATTGTTTGCATAAAACTATTTCGCAAAGCCCGTTTTGTTTTCTAAAACGCCCCACCTTTGTTCTAATGCAAAACCCGGGTCTCCGGATTATTTTTGTTTTGTTGCTATCGCAAAACGGTCCAATTAAATTAAATAAAATATTAAGTTATTTTAGCGGGGGCGGAGCAGGCGGTGCCGTTCCGACGACCACCCCATTTTTCAAATCGGTCCACCCAAACCAGCCCTCTAAATCCTATATCTACCAAACTACCTACCCAACCCTCCACCTCACCCCACCCAATGGCAACCGCCACCACCTCATCCCTCCCCTAGCCTACCAGAGCCGCTGCCACCCTCCTCCACCCTCTTCTCTCCTCTCTCCCAACCCAACACACCCACTCAAGACGAATGCACAACCCCAACCTCTCTCACCGACCCCCTCGCCTGCTCAGCTCTGTTTCATGGCCCACCTAGCACCACGCGCCTTGGCCCCACTGCCCCGCCCCCGCCTTGTGCACGCCATAAGCGGTCTCCTCTCCGCAACCGCTTCTCTCATTCTGCACCACTACGTCGACCTTGCCCCCTCCGTCCAACCTCGGCACTGTGCCTTTTTTCCTCCCAGTACTGGTTCCCACGCCTCTCCTGCCCTCCTCCCCACCTCTCTCCAAGGCGCCTCACTGTGGCTTCCAACCTCGCCTCTCCTCCGCCTCCTCCTCTCGGCCAAGGCTCACCTCGCCTCCCTCCGGCTCACAAGACCTCCAGCCAAGCCCGGCCGCGCCTCTGGCCCTCCTCCGCCACGAGGACCTCCGCCTCGACCCAGGCCGCCTCCACGTGACGGGCCACCGTCCGGCCACGCTGGCCACCTCGGTCTCCCTCATGCCGCATCCTTGTTGCGCTCACAAGGCCTCCGCCTCCGTATGTCCCGCAGCTCACGTCGCCGCCTCGCCCAGACTCGCTGGCGTCATTGAACTTCCCGCCGTGGCGTCCGAGGCTGAGCCTCGGGCCGCCCGGTCCCGCCTCCGGTAGCGTGGGCCGCCGCCTGCAGTGTTCATCGCCCAGCCCTGCGTGGTGCTCCTGCGTGTATCGTTGGTGCTTGTGTCTTTGTACCAAGACCCGTCCCCCGGCCTCAAGGACCCACAAGATCTGCATCACGGACGCGCTACGGATTCGATGGAACCCTCAAACGCCAAGTCCGCCTCACGAACCCCGGAGACCAAGCCTCGACACCCCGAACCCGGTGTCGCGCCAAGACCTCCTACCCGGATCCGAAGACCGAACCCGAGCGCCAAGGCCCGAACCTGAAGATCGCCAAGAACGCCCCCGGTACGACAAGTGCTTTACCCCGAAGGCCGAGACCGACTCGAGGGCGCGGACCCGACAAGAGCTTCGCCACGACAAGAACGACAACAACCAGAAGCGCCCGACGCTTGACAAGTTCTTCCTCTCGGAACGCCATGACCGCCGACAACATGACCCGAAGACCACGGATGCGCCAAGACCTACCCCAATACCCGAGAACGATTCCGCCGATCCCGATTCCGTCGAACCCTGGACCCTGAGACCGAACCCCGAACCCCGGAACCTCGAGTTCTTCAAGACCCCTAATGTGTGCCCCTTATCCGAGAACCCTATTTTATAATATAATACAATTGCTGCATATTAAAACATCCATCTTGCATGCATATCTTGTGGTTTGGGGGGTCTTATGCCGATTCACCTCTAATTAAATATGGGGCCCATATGCGGGCAAATCTAGTCTCATATTGGCCTCATTTAAACTAGTGTAGTGAACCGGTGCTATCTTTTGCCATGCTAAAACCACATTTAAATTGCGGGGTAGATAAACAACTTGATCCACTTGAATAATTGTCGGGACCCCGGTTCCGCTTAATATGACCTAATTGCATCGCACTTTGCCATGCCATACATCATACATGCATCATGTCGATCTTCTGCCGTTGTATTAAATACTACATCCGGTGTTTCTTCTAGTGTTTTGGTTCTTCGCGGATAAGGCCGTTGAGTTGATGTGAGCTTCGCCCCGTTCTTTGGATGAACCTTCGGCAATGTTTTCAGGCGAGCATCTCCCCCTTTCTACCTATCTTACTTTTATAGTATTTACTTCCCTCCTGTTGATCTATTGCTACCTGTGTTGCGATGCTCTAGTTTTCCGTACCTGTGATATCCCTTGCAGCCTTATATTGCCTTGGACACATCCTATTACCTGTTGTTTGGTAGATAATTGGACTTGCGCGTCATAGTCGCTTGCTCAAGTGCTGTTGCGTGTCGTCAAGTGCCACAGTTGTTGATGTATTGCCGCAGGTTGATGTTGGAGATGATCATAGTTTTACTTATTGTTCACTTTAATTCCTGTTTAACAACTAAAATTGAAGTAAGCAGAGGCATCGGTGGGTGATAGATAACAGTTGGTTTCCGAATGCCCACTTGTGTCCCGTAGGACCCCGAGTACTTGATACCTGTTCCTTGATTTATCGCGCTATCCACATATGGGGAGTATGGGCCCCCCTTAGCCAGAGCTTGATTCCGTCTTATTTCTTGGGGCCACAACTAGTTTGAGGTTTTATTTACTATCCTGTACCTATGCCATGCTTTACTGCTTTATTTACGATTGTGCGAGGAGCACACTGTACTGTTTAGGTAAGCGGAGTGATTACGCGTATCGACAAGCCCAGCCACACTTTCGGTTTCCCAGTCGCTTACAGCCATTGGCGCAACCTTGAGTCCGTCTCGGAGCTTGCTTACTCCGTTGCGGGATCTACTCAAAGGGGTGGCCCCCTGAAATATTTTCTGAATCTTGTGATTGCTCTGTCGTGAAGACCTCGTTGGGTTTTGATTTGGTTTTTCCGAGGTTGATCGTGTGTGTGTTGCTATTTGTGCACCCCGGCCGGGTTAAAACTTTCTGAAAGCCGTGTCCGCGTTATGGACGACTTAGAGCACAAGATTCTAACATAGACAACTATAACTAAAGTTTACTGTTGTAAATTGACTTGTATCTGATAGGACTAGTAAGTATTGCAACTACAACGGAATGGCTGAATAAAAGTACCAACAACTGCTGGGTTTTGGGTTTATATCATGCTATCTGTATCTGATTAGTAATTGCTGCAACTACAACGGAATGGTTAACTAAAAGTGCCCACTGCTTACTTTATCAGGATGATTATCTAAACCTGACTAGTAAAGTGCTACAACTATCACTGAATAAGTAAAACTGCCAACCGTGTGAGTTCCTCGGTTGACTTCCTCGTTTGGTCTCAAGGGGGAAACGTCAGGATGGGTTTGTTTGATGGTAGTATCAGGTTATCTCCGAATAGGTCTTTCTTACCCCTCTCTGATTGCCGCCAGTTGTATCGAGTCTCTATAGGTTGTCTAGTGCATCTTTGCCGCCTTGATCCACCATACCTATGTGGCGAGGACCGCGAATTCTAGCCTCATGGTGTCTTGGCCTCAAGATCGACGCTCCTCTTTTCCTTTGCCCTTTGGGCACCCTTTTGTTTAAGCAGGTTTTGAGATCGACGTTAAGGTGGTTCCCTTCGCTTTGGCTCGGGCAGGGTTATGGACGCCATTGGTTATTCTTCGGCTCTTAGCCCCATTTGCATCTTGTCCGTAGTCGGACGCCTATCATTTTCAAGGTGATTTGGATCTTTGTATAATATATCTGTATTCTTGACTCTTTGAGTCATTTATATATATCTGCCTGTGGGTCCCATCGAGGACTGTTGTAATGTTATTACCGTTTTCCACCCGCATTTAAAGTGCTGGTGAGCATTTTGAATCGTTTCTATGCGGGTTTGGCGAATTTTGCTCAAACTTGCATAGGTCCGATTCTGAGGGTGTTACAGAGTGGTATCAGAGCTCGTCGGGGCGCCGACACAGGCGGAAGGAGGCAGGGAGAGAGGGCCGCGGCAGGAGGTTGGGGCGAGGCGGCCACGTGAGCGGCGGCCATGGCAGAGGGCGGAGGGGAGGAGGCTGCGGACGCGGGGGCGTGGGGAACCCGGTGGCGGCGCACTGAGGAAAAGGCACTACGCTGAGGTTGGACGGAGGGCTGTGGCGGGCGAGGTCGGCAGGCGGGCAGAGCGGGAGAAGACGGTTGTGGGAGAGGAGACCGCTTGGGCGTGGGGCTGCGGGTGGAGCACGGGGAGACGAGGTGTGGGGCCAAGGGCGTGGGTGGGCCAGAGGCAGAGAGCCGAGCGCGGGCAAGGGTCGAGAGAGGTTGGGGTTGGGGCTGCATCGTCCGAGTGGGTGTTGGGTTGGGGAGAGAGGAGAGAAAGAGGTGGAGGAGGGAGTGGACAAGTGGCCCCTGGTAGGCTAGGGGAGGATGAGGGTGAGGTGGCAGTTGCCATTGGGTGGGGTGAGGTGGAGGTTGGGCTGGGTAGGTAGTTTGGTAGATATAGGATTTAGAGGGCTGGTTTGGGGACCGATTTGAAAAATGGGGTGGTCGTCGGCCTGAAGCGCTCGACTGCCTCGCTAAAATAACTTAATATTTTATTTAATTTAATTGGACCGTTTGCAACCCGATAGCAACAAAACAAAAATAATCCGGAGACCCGGGGTTTGCATTAGAACAAAGGTGGGGCGTTTTAGAAAACAAAACGGGCTTTGCGAAATAGTTTTATGCAAACAATGCATGATGATGACGATGCAATGCACAAATTCAACGCGATTTTCTAGTAGTGGTTTTGCGGGATGCCACAGGGCTAATTTAATGTCTCTTTGATTCGTTTTTTATAGGAAAATGATACTACTCCCCCGGGGGATTGCACGTGACGCGTCCCCTGGATCGACCGTGCGACGCGTGTCACCTCTTTCCTTCTTATCTCTTCTCTATTCGTTTTCAATCCCCTGTCATGGACTCCACCACACGCACGCCATGGTCAGGCGATTCACTCACGCTACCCCTGCCCTCCCAGCTAGTCCCCGCCCCCACCCAACTAGTACCCGCTCCGTCGTTGCCTCCTCGCCATGGTGGACCCCAAGCAGCTGCCCACGCCGCTAGCGCGTCACCGATGCTCCCATCTCCATAGCGTGAGCTCGTCCTGCGGCGGCCACGGGCTCACCCTGCCGCCGGCCTTGGGCTCGCCCTGCGGCCGGCCTTGAGCACGCCCGGAGAGGCCTCTCTCTCTCCTACCTCCGTCCAGCCCCCAAAGTCATCTTGCATCGATTGATTTTTCCTCCGCCTAGCCATGGAACATGCTCCCGAGCCACCCGCGGGTGTCCTAGTCTAGCAGGCCATCGGGCTCCTCGCGCTAGAGCCAACACTACGGTCCTGGTCACCATCGCCATCAATAAGCCTCCACCTGCTCATGCTGCCACGACATTGCTAGCGCCTTTGTCTGCAACGTACGAGCTGCCATGGGCCTCCCGACGCTGCTACTGCAAGGTGCTACTTTGCTACATACTGCAGATGCCTTTGCTACCTGTGGCATGCGGTGTTGCTACCTACGAAGAGCGGAGTTGCTACACGGTCACCCCTGCTACCTACTCCCACCGTTGTTGCTACCTACGACGTCGATGTTTGCTACATGGGATTGGCGGCGTTGCTACTTGCGACCGATGGCGTTGTTTTTTTGCTACATTGTTTTTTGCTACATTAGCACTTTTTTTTGCTATCACAGTTTTGTGGTTTTGCTACAATAGCATAAAATTTTTGCTACACGGTGTCCGGAGGTTTACCGGCGAAAGTCTCCGGTGAGATCTCCGGCGAGGTCGGGTTTGCTACATTAGCACAAGTTTTTTGCTACACGGTCGCCGGCAATGTCTCCGGCGAACTCTCCGGTGAGGTCCAGTCTAATTTTCTATTTCCTGGGTCGAACCGTTTTTTGCTACGTTGTAGCAAAAGTGGGACTATTTGTAGCAAAAGGGAGTATGTCTGTAGAAAAAGCGGGATTTTAAACAAAAAGAGGACACGTGGTTGGCTGGGGATCTGGGGGATAAAAACACAAATCCCCCGGGGGACGCGTAGTACTGCCCTTTTTTATATGCAGGTCCCATCTGGCTCGGTCGTTATTCTCACCATTATTTTTTAAGGAGCGAGCTCCACCACTCAATAGTAGACGACGGGCATTTGAGGATTATAGCCCACACGATTTATGCAATTTTCCATATTTTGTTGCTCCCCTCTCTACTCCATTTCCCTGCTGCTCCCGTCACCACACCGTTCTGTCCTTCACCGCCCTCGCCCTAACTTGACCTATCGTTGTGCCTCTGTTCATCTCCATTCTCATCCTCGATGGTGTCCCCTCCATGCCCTCTCCTAGCTGATGTGCCCTTCACTTGCTTGGTCAGGCGGCTGGAAGCAAAAACCATGAGCCGGCGTTGCCTGCACACTTACAACAGATCCGGCATGGAGATGGATTCTGCAAGGCTAGAGAGCACAAAGATGGATCCTACAAGTCTAGAGAGTTTGAGAAGGGCTGACGCAGGGGCAGAGGACATGGGGAACAGAGCATTGCAGCATTGGAGCCTGGTGAATGTGTCATTCATTCTCCTTGAAGGTTAAAAAATGGAATTCCTTCTCCGCCTTTCCCAATTAGCGATTGAGTCCTGAGTAATCGCGAGGACATGTTTAAAGGGCATGTGTGCCCTCGTGTGTGGTTTTGGTAATTAATGCAATCTATATGGATTTATGTGTGCATTGAGTTTTACTTGTAGTATTTGTCCATAGGCAATGCTTGAACCATATGTTGGCTTGAAGGTTGGAAGAAAAGGAAAGTAAAGAAGACCAAGTGTTGACCAAGGTTTCAAGGAATGATCCGGAGGTTGATCAAGTGGAATTTGAGCCTATGGCAAGTGTGTCTTGAAGAATAAGATGGAGTGATTTCTCATGTATACCTTCAATACACCAACATAATAAAGAAAAAAGAAATGAAGTTCAAGTTCAAGATGTGCCATTTTGAAGTGATCATATGCTTGAAGCTTGCCAGGTGATCATGGATATGTGAAGATATACCTAAAAGAAAGGCTCTGCCATAGTGGAGTATGGGGGAGCAAACTCCAAGTCTTTACCAAGCTAGCGTAATCAAGAAAGGTGTTCCATCTTGAGATGTAGAAGATCGTCATCATCAAGATCAAGTGGAATGTGTGCAAGGCAAAGGTGTGATATTTATAGGTTTTCTTTCTTACCAGTCTCGTGTTGTTAATTAGGGAGACGGGTTTATTGGATAGATAATTGTACTATTAAGAGGGGCTCTCGTGTGAGTAACTTGATCATATCCCTCGGTGAGATCTCAATCCTTTGCATACTTGGCATCATATTTATTGGTTCTTATTTGGTTCTTATACATGAGAGACAATCTCAAGTTCATCAAAAATAGATTTCATATGCACTCTCTATTGCGTTTTCGATATTGAAGGTTTTACCGGTTTGACTTTTACAGATAGGTTAAACCTTTAATCAATTGATTCTATCCTCCTTGATGTAATTGTTGGAGATATGCCCTAGAGGCAATAATAAATGTAGTTATTATTATATCTTTGTGTTTATGATAAATGTTTACATTCATGCTATAATAGTATTAACAAGGAAACATTAATACTTGTGTGATTAGTAAACTTAAATTGAAGTCCCTGGTAAAGCCTCTTTATAATACTAGCTTGTTGGTTAATAAATGATTGTGGTTTCCCTGTCATGAACATTGAGATGTAATTAACAACAAGATCATATCGTTAGGAGAATGATATGATGGGCATACTCCCATAGATAAGCGTAGCATAAAGATCAAGTCATTTTAATAGTTCAATTGCTATATGCTTTCTGATACATAGTAACCTAATTCCTTCGACCATGAGATCATGCATATCACCTTTACCGGATGGATGCTTTGATGACATCAAACACCACACCGAATCGGGTGGCTATAAAGGTGGCATTGAGTGTTCGGAAAGTATTGGTTGAGACACATGGATCAAGAGTGGATTTGTCCATCCATATGACGGATAGATATACTCTGGGCCCTCTCGGTGAAATGTCATCCAATTAGCTTGCAAGCATGTGACTGGCTCAAGGGATCACATATCACGGAACGAGAAAAGAGTACTTAACGAGGTTGAACTAGGTATGCGAGATACCGACGATCAAAACCTCGGATAAGTAAACTATCGTGAGACAAAGGGAAATTGGTACCGTATGTAAGTGGTTCATTCGATCGCAAAGTAATCGTAGAAATATGTGGGAGCCATATGAATTTCCAGATTCCTCTATTGGTTATTTTTCGGAGAAGTGTCTCGATCATGTCCGCATAATTCACGAACCGTAGGGAGACACACTTACGGATTCGACGTTGTTTGAGTAGTTATGGAATGATGAGAAAGAGACCGAATGTTGTTCGGAGTCTCGGATGGGATTCGGGATATCACGAGGAGATCCGGAATGGTCCGGAGAATAAGATTCATATAAGGAAAGTCCCGTTTCGGAGTTGGAGAATGGTTCCGGTGTTTTCATCGGGAATGTTCTAGAAGGTTCCGGAATGTCCGGCACTCCGGAGGGGAAGGGTACATGAATGTGTTATATCAAAGTTAGTATGATTGCATTATGTACTCGGTGTCATCGCTGAACAAAATAGAGGGATTAATCAAATCCTAGTTTGAAAAGTCAAACGCCAAGTTTGAAAGTCAAACGGCTAGTTTTGGGAAGTGGAGAGGGAGGTGGAAACCGACTTGGGGGAGGAGTTCCTCCTCCCACCGCCGGTGCACCACCAAGCCGAGTTGGGGAGGGACTCCCCTCCCCTTGGCCGGCCCCCTCCACCTATATAAGGAGGGGCAGGGCTCCCCTCCTAGACACACAAGTTCACCACCTCAAACCCTAGCCCCAAGCCGCCGCCGCCTCCATAGCCGCCGCCGGCCCTAAGGCACTCGCCTCCGCCGCCTAGGTCAAACCCTAGCCGCTGGCCTAGCCCCTCCTCGGCGTGTCTAAACCCTAGATCGTCGAGGGACTCTCTCATACTCCACCATACTCGCTCCGGCTTAAGGCGAAGCCCTGCGAGATGTCCCCTCTACTTCCGGTACCACAGTTGTCTTGCCAGGAATCGCGAGGAGAGTGCTACAACCTCCGCCGCCTTGGAACAAGGGAGAGGAAGGTCTTCCGAGCGAACGCAGTGACCGATCATGAGCGCCGCTTAACGCCGGAAGGATCGTCTACGCGATCGTGAGATCGGGAAGAGTACGACTACATCACCCACGAGAATCCGATCTCGTTAAACACTTTGGAATCTTCGAGGGTGAGTTATTCCATCGACTCGTTGCTACAATCTAGTATATAGATCTTGGCTTGTTTGTTTGTATGCGATAGAAAAATTTTGTTTTCCATGCTACAAAACCCTACAGTGGTATCAGAGCCGTGTCTATATGTAGATCTGTTGCACGAGTAGAACACAATGGTCATTGTGGGCGTTGATGCTTTTATTGTCGATTGCTTCTTGTGTACTTTGCATCTTGCGGGATGTTGGGATGAAGCGGCCCGGGCTAACCTTACATGACATCGTTCATGAGACTTTCTCCACGCTTGACATGCAACTTGTATTGCATAAGTGGCTTTGCGGGTGCCTGTTTCTCCTAGCATAGTTAAGATCCAATTTACAACGGGTGACTGACAATACTAGTATCAATGTTGTGGTTCTTGTTCGTAAGTTAGAACGACACTTATTGAAAGCCCCAAACCACGTAAAACATGCAAAGAAAGTAGAGGCGTCTAACTTTGTTTTGCAGGGGTGTGCAGTGATGTGATATGGCCATGATTGTGATTATATTTGATGTATGCAATGTTCCTTATTGTAAGTTGGCAACCGCGTGAGCCATATGGTTGTCTTTAATTTATGTTAAGACCCGCGTGTCTATTCAAAGTAGTTGTAATAGTTGAAGCCGGTGGACGACAACCATGGAGAGGCATCATTGACCTTGATGCAATGCCGGTGATGATGGAGATCATGTTCGTTCTTGAAGATGGAGATCGGAAGCGCGAAGCGGAAAGGCCATATCATATCACATATTATGAATTGCATGTGATGTTAATCCTTTATGCATCTTGTATTTCTTAGTTAACGACGGTAGCATTATAAGATGATCTCTCGTGCACATGAATTTCAAGTCATAAAGTGTTCACCCTTAGTTAGCACCGTTGCTAAAGCTTGTTGTTTCGAAGCACCACGTGATGATCGGGTGTGTTAGATTCCGCAAGTGTATACAACGTGAGCAAGCCAGATTTGCTCATGCGGAAACTAAGGTTTGATCTTGACGAGCCTAGCATGTACATACATGGTCTCGGAACACGGATCACCGAAAGGTAAAGCATGAATCGTATAGTAGATATGATGAACATGTCGATTGTTCGCCATTGAAACTATATCAACTCTCGTGATGATCGGTGTTGATGTGGTGGATTTGGTTCATGTGATCACTAAAACAATGTGAGGGATATTGGTTTGAGTGAGAGTTCACCTAGATTAATTTTATTATTAATTTGAACTCAATTTGTCATAAACTTAGTCTAAACTATTGCAAATATGTTGTAGATCAATGGCAGCCCCTACCATCAATTTTAATGCGTTCCTAGAGAAAGAAAAGTTGAAAAACAATGGAAGAAACTTTGCGGATTGGTTCCGCAATTTGAGGATTGTCCTCACAGCTGGTAATTTGACCTATGTCTTTGGATGCATCATTGGTGACCCACTGCCACTGCTACCGATGAAGTAAAGAATGTTTACCTCGCTCGGAAGACTCAGTACTCCACAGTTTAGTGTGCTGTCTTGTATGGTTTAGAATCGGAGCTTCAGAAAAGGTTTGAGAACTCAGACCCACATGATATTGTCCGTGATCTCAAATTGATCTTTGAGACTCACGCGGCCATTGAGAGCTATGAGGCTTCTGAAAAGTTCTTTAACTGCAAGATGGAAGAGGGCAGCTCCGTCAGTGAGCATGTGCTTAAGATGTCTAGGCACGCAAACAAACTTCAAAGCTTGGGTATAGTGATTCCTAATGCTTTAGGGTTTTACCGTGTCCTCCAATCACTACCACCAAGTTACAAGAACTTTGTGATGAACTACAACATGCAGAACATGAACAAGCAGATGCCAGAACTGTTTGCTATGTTTAAGTCTGCAGAAGTGGAGATCAAGAAAGAGCACCAAGTGTTGTTGGTCAATAAGACCACCAAATTCAAGAAAGGAAAGTCTAAGCAAAAGGGACACTTCAAAAAGGGTGGTAAGAAAGTTACCGCGCCGACGAAGAAGACCAAGGCTGGACCTAAGCCTGATACTGAGTGCCTTTACTGCAAGGGAGATGGTCACTGGAAGCGGAATTGCCCAAAGTACTTGGCGGATTTGAAGAACGGCAACATCAAGAAGAAAGGTATATCCGATATACATGTTATTGATGTGTATCTCACTAGTACTCGTAGTAGTGCCTGGGTATTTGATACTGGTTCGGTTGCTCATATTTGTAACTCAAACGGTGATGCGAATAAGCGGAAGCTAGCGAAGAACGAGATGACGATGCGCTGGGAAGCGGATCAAAGGTTGATGTGATCGCGGTCGACGCTACCCCTTTCATCTACCATCGGATTAGTTTTATACTTAAATAATTGTTATTTGGTGCTGCGTTAAGCATGAACATTATATCGGGATCTTGTTTATTGTAGACGGTTACTTGTTTAAGTCCGAGAATAATGGTTGTTCGATTTATATGAGTAATATGTTTTATGCACATGCACCTTTGATAGATGGTCTATTCTTATTGAATCTCGATAGTGGAAATACACATATCAACAACATTGAGGCTAAACGTTTGAAATCGGTGATAACTCGACCTATATGTAATCGCTGTCTTGGTCACATTGGAGTGAAGCGTATGAAGAAACTCCATTCGATGGACTTCTTGAATCACTTGATTTGAATCACTTGATAGATGCGAAGCATGTCGATGGGTAAAATGACTAAGACTCCATTTTACGGTATGATGGAGCTACGGACTTATTGGAAATCATACATACCGATGTGTGGTCCAATGAGTGTAGCATCGCATGTGGTTATCGTTATGTTCTTACCTTCACGGATGACTTGAGTAGATATGGGTATATCTATTTCATGAAACATAAGTCCGAAACTTTCGAGAAGTTTAAGGAATTTCAAAGTGAGGTAGAGAATCAACGTAACAAGAAGATTAAATTTCTACGTTCTGATCGTGGAGGGGAATATATAAGTTACGAGTTTGGCGAGCATTTGAAGAAATGCGGAATACTTTCACAATTGACACGTAAGAACACCACAGCGTAATGGTGTGTCCGAACGTCGTAATCGAACTCTCTTAGATATGGTTCGTTCTATGATGTCACTTACAGATTTACCGCTATCATTTTGGGGTTATGCATTAGAAACAGCCGCATTCACTTTAAATAGGGCTCCATCTAAATCCGTTGAAACGACACCATATGAATTATGGTTTGGGAAGAAACCTAAATTGTCGTTCCTAAAAGTTTGGGGTTGCAAAGCCTATGTAAAGAAGTTACAGCCGGACAAGCTTGAACCCAAAGCGGAAAAATGCGTCTTTAGAGGATACCCGAAGGAAACTATTGGCTATGCCTTCTATCACAGATCCGAAGGCAAAATCTTCGTTGCCAAGAATGGATCCTTTCTCGAGAAGGAATTTCTCTCGAAAGAAGTGACTGGAAGGAAAGTAGAACTTGACGAGGTTGTCGAACCTTCTCTCGAAATTGCGAGTAGCGCAGCACCGGAAGAAGTTCCTGTGGTGCCTGCACCAATAAGAGAGGAAGCTAATGATGATGATCATGAAATTTCGTTTGTAGTTGCTACAGAGCCTCGTAGGTCAACGAGAACTCGTACCACTCCAGATTGGTATGATCCCGTTATGAGTGTCATGTTGGTGGACAACACCGATGACCCTGCGACATATGAGGAAGCGATGATGAGCCCAGATTCCAATAAATGGCAAGAAGCCACGAAATCCGAGATTGGATCCATGTACGAAAACCAAGTATGGACTTTGGTAGACTTACCAGATGGTAAGGTCCGAGAACAAATGGATTTTCAAGAAGAAAACAGATGCTGATGGTAATGTTACTGTCTATAAAGCTCGACTTGTCGCAAAAGGTTTTCGACAAATTCAAGGAGTTGACTACGATGAGACTTTCTCACCAGTAGCGAAGCTAAAGTCTGTGAGGATTATGTTAGCAATCGCTGCATATTATGATTATGAGATATGGCAGATGGATGTCAAAACAGCATTTCTCAATGGAGACATTGATGAAGAATTGTATATGATGCAACCCAAAGGTTTTGTCGATCCTAAAGATGCTAACAAGGTATGCAAACTTCAACGGTCCATCTATGGATTGAAGCAAGCATCCCGAAGTTGGAATCAACGTTTTGATAAGGTAATCAAAAGTTTTGGTTTTGTACAAACTTATGGAGAAGCTTGTATTTACAAGAAAGTGAGTGGAAGCTCTGTAGCATTCTTAATACTATATGTAGATGACATATTGTTGATTGGAAATGATGTAGACCTTCTTAATAGTGTCAAGGAATATTTGAATAATAGTTTTTCAATGAAGGATCTTGGCGAAGCAGCTTACATATTAGGCATAAAGATTTATAGAGATAGATCGAGACGCCTAATATCATTGTCACAAAGTACATATTTGGACAAAGCTCTAAAGAGGTTTGGAATGGAAGATAGCAAGAAAGGGTTCTTGCCCATGTTGCCCAATACAACCTTGAGTAAAACTCAAAGTCCGACATCGCGTAAGATAGAGAAAGTATGAGTATGACTCCTATGCCTCGACCATAGGATCTCTAATGTATGCCATGCTATGTACTAGACCCGACATTGCATATCTTTGTAAGTTTAACTAGCGAGATATCAAAGTGATCCAGAGTGGACCATTGGATGAGTCAAAAACATCCTTAAGTACTTGAGAAGAACTAAGGATATGGTTCTTTCTTATGGAGGTGATGAACAACTCGTTGTTAATGGTTACACCGATGCTAGTTGGAAAACCGATCCGGATGATTCTAAATCACAACTGGATCGTATTTATTTTGAATGGTGCGGCAGATTAATGGAGGAGTGCAAAGCAAAGCGTTGGAGAGATCTTCAACTGAGTCGGAATACATGGATGCTTCGGAGGCTTCACAAGAAGCGATATGGATGAAAGAGTTCATTACAGAGCTAGGTGTGGTTCCTAGTGTGCTGGACCCAATGTCTATCTACTGTGCTAACATGGGCGCCATAGACAATGCGCAAGAACCAAGGTCACACAAGAAGCTGAAGCACATCAAGCTACGTTTTCACGCTATCCGAGAACATGTCCAAGATGGGGACATAAAGATTTGCAAAGTACACACAGATCTGAATGTATGGATCCT
Organism: Avena longiglumis; assembly: GCA_030063025.1. Taxonomy (NCBI): domain Eukaryota; kingdom Viridiplantae; phylum Streptophyta; class Magnoliopsida; order Poales; family Poaceae; genus Avena; species Avena longiglumis. The sequence goes on along the minus strand of CP125974.1, from coordinate 76,168,681 downwards.
GACTAAACCTCTCCCGAGGGCAAAACATGACCAGCACCAAACTGCCATGGGTGTTCGGTATATTACCATGTAATCTAGATTAGATGACTCTAGTGCAAGTGGGAGACTGTTGGAGATATGCCCTAGAGGCAATAATAAATGTAGTTATTATTATATATTTGTGTTTATGATAAATGTTTACATTCATGCTATAATAGTATTAACAAGGAAACATTAATACTTGTGTGATTAGTAAACTTAAATTGAAGTCCCTGGTAAAGCCTATTTATAATACTAGCTTTTTGGTTAATAAATGATTGTGGTTTCCCTGTCATGAACATTGAGATGTTATTAACAACAAGATCATATTGTTAGGAGAATGATATGATGGACATACTCCCATAGATAAGCGTAGCATAAAGATCAAGTCATTTTAATAGTTCAATTGCTATATGCTTTCTGATACATAGTAACCTAATTCATTCGACCATGAGATCATGCATATCACCTTTACCGGATGGATGCTTTGATGACATCAAACACCACACCGTAACTGGGTGGCTATAAAGGTGGCATTGAGTGTTCGGAAAGTATTGGTTGAGACACATGGATCAAGAGTGGGATTTGTCCATCCATATGACGGATAGATATACTCTGGGCCCTCTCGGTGAAATGTCATCCAATTAGCTTGCAAGCATGTGACCGGCTCACAAGGGATAACATATCACGGGAACGAGAAAAGAGTACTTATCAGTAACGAGGTTGAACTAGGTATGCAGAGATACCGACGATCATAACCTCGGATAAGTAAACTATCGTGAGACAAAGGGAAATTGGTATCGTATGTAAGTGGTTCATTCGATCGCAGTAATCATAGAAATATGTGGGAGCCATATGAATTTCCAGATTCCTCTATTGGTTATTGTTCGAGAAGTGTCTCGATCATGTCCGCATAATTCACGAACCGTAGGGAGACACACTTACGGATTCGACGTTGTTTGAGTAGTTATGGAATGATGAAAGAGACCGAATGTTGTTGAGTCTCGGATGGGATTCGGATATCACGAGGAGATCCGGAATGGTCCGGAGAATAAGATTCATATAAGGAAAGTCCCGCTTTGAGTTGGAGAATGGTTAGGTGTTTTCATGAATGTTCTAGAAGGTTCCGGAATGTCCGGCACTCCGGAGGGGAAGGGTACATGAATGTGTTATATCAAAGTTAGTATGATTGCATTATGTACTCGGTGTCATCGCTGAACAAAATAGAGGGATTAATCAAATCCTAGTTTGAAAAGTCAAACGCCAAGTTTGAAAGTCAAACGGCTAGTTTTGGGAAGTGGAAAGGGAGGTGGAAACCGACTTGGGGGAGGAGTTCCTCCTCCCACCGTCGGCGCACCACCAAGCCGAGTTGGGTTGGGACTCCCCTCCCCTTGGCCGGCCCCCTCCACCTATATAAGGAGGGGCAGGGCTCCCCTCCTAGAAACACAAGTTCACCACCTCAAACCCTAGCCCCAAGCCGCCGCCACCTCCATAGCCGCCGCCGGCCCTAGGGCACTCGCCGCCGCCGCCTAGGTCAAACCCTAGCCGCCGGCCTAGCCCCTCCTCGGCGTGTATAAACCCTAGATCGTCGAAGGACTCTCTCATACTCCACCATACTCGCTCCGGCTTAAGGCGAAGCCCTGCGAGATCTCCCCTCTACTTCCGGTACCACGCCGTTGTGCTGCCAGAATCGCGAGGAGAGTGCTACAACCTCCATTTTCTTTGGAACAAGGGAGAGGAAGGTCTTCGTCGAGTACCAAACGTGATCGATCATGGGAGCTTCTAGGAACGCAATGGAAGGATCGTCTACGCGATCTTGAGATCGGAAAGAGTACGACTACATCACCCACGAGAATCCGCTCTCATTAAACACTTTGGAATCTTCGAGGGTGAGTTATTCCATCGACTCGTTGCTACAATCTAGTAGATAGATCTTGGCTTGTTTGTTTGTATGCGATAGAAATTTTTTGTTTTCCATGCTACGAAACCCTACAGTTGTATCAGAGCCGTGTCTACATGTAGATCTGTTGCACGAGTAGAACACAATGGTCATTGTGGGCGTTGATGCTTTTATTGTCGATTTCTTCTTGTGTACTTTGCATCTTGCGGGATGTTGGGATGAAGCGGCCCGGGCTAACCTTACATGACATCGTTCATGAGACTTGCTCCACGCTTGACATGCAACTTGACTTGCTCCAATTGAGTAGTGGAGAAGTGCCCCAAGCTTTGTGAGAGGTTATGGATTTCTAGCGAGAAGTGCATCGAAAGTGGTGAAGTGAATCAGGCCTCTTGTGATGAGGTTCATGGGAGAATAAGGTGAGACCTTTTGTGGCGTGGTGGTCTTAGTATCACACACCCCTCCAATGAGATGTACTCTCGTTACGGGGGGAACTCGGTAATACATCATTGTCTCCATGTTTCTCAGTTATTTATATACCCGAGCTATTTACTTATTCACTTTACTTTATAATAGCCTTCGTGCTTGAAGTCATATATCTAGCTATCACATAGTTTCTTGTATTGCTTAGTATAAATTGTTGGTGCACATAGGTGAACTATATTTTATATAGGTCTTGTTCTTGAAAAAGTAAACGCTAATTTTATTTCGTATTTGTAAATCCCATCTCGTAAAAGTTTTAAACCGCCTATTCACCCTCCTCTAGGGGGCATCTGTGTCATTTCAATTGGTATCAGAGCCCGCTCTCTCATTTTAGCATTCACCGCCTTGAGAGTAAAGATGTCGGTTAGGGGATTAGTGCATAATGACATTTTCATATTCGATGGCACATATTATGATGTTTGGAAAATTCGCATACTTAATCAATTTAGGGCCATGCACCCAAATTCAGAGAGAATTCTAGATATGAGTTTTTCTCCTCCTATGGATCCCCAAAATCTATCTTTTAAGGAGAATATAAACTCTTATCTAGATTCTCAATCTATTAAAGTGCTTTTAATTGTTGTGAGAAATGTAGTTATTTCTTCTATCATGCCTTTTTGGAATGCTCATGAGTTATGGACAAAACTTCAAGATAAATATAATGTGTCCAATATTATTGAGGATGATTGTATTGCTTCCACTTCCGGACGTGATGAGTTCTCATCTTCTTCCACTTCACCAAAGTGTGGAAATACACAAGGTAATGATATTGTTAGTGGTGATAAAAATTGCAATGTTGATAATAAGCTTACTTTTGATGATCCTACATCTCTATATCATTGCAATGCTTCATCTTTGTACTTAAACACTACTAGCACGATATATGTTTTACATGATCGTGTTGATAGTCCTTGCATATCATGTGTAAGTTGCTTGAATGAATATCATGATGATATGCTTGCTATGTTGAAAATATAAGAAAATTACCATAATATTAAATCCGAAATAAGCAATAATAAATCATGACTATAAGTGCTGGAAGTAATCTAATCATGTATACTAGCAGAATAGATGAACAGATCACATTCAACCAGAATAAGCAGATCGCATCTATTCCAAGAGCTAGTACAAGAACCTGCAGCAGAAGCTGAACTCGATAGGAACAGATTACGTACGGTGCTAGAGGAGGAATCGGGTTCGCGTTCAGGTTGGGGTTGAGGTTCGCATTGACACCAGTGTCGTCAGCCATGGCGTCGATGTAGAGGCTGCTGATGTCCGGGAAGAAGTCCTCGTCGGGGAAGGAGTGGTCGGTCGACGTGATGCTGAGTCGATGCAGCGCGCCTCCCCAAAACTGATCGCCTCACCCGCAGAGTTCACGAGAGGCGGTGGTTCCGGAGGCCTACTGTCCCGTCGTCTGGTGCACGCCGGAAGAGGGGATGGAGAAGGTGTAGCGGCGGTGCAAGGTTCTGGAGGCAGAGAGATGTGTATTGATCGCATTAGGGTTTTCTCCTAGGGCCGTTTATTTATAGCGCCGGTCGGGTAAGACGTGGGGCGTAGCCCACGTCCGAATAGTAATAGCCCACGTTTCCGGAAAGACCGGAAACGGCTAACAGAAAAATAACTCGCACAATAATTTTCCCGAGCAGCAAAAAGATAAGATCGGCACCGAGGCACAATTCCGCAAACCGCGGCGCGCGCGTGCGCATCGTGACAAGGCGAGGTGTGGCGAGGCGGGCGGCAGAGGAGGAGGAGCGCACGTGTATGCCACTCCTCTTCACTCTCTTTAGGAGGTAGTGAAACACTCCACTATATATATTGGTCCAACTCCCTCTAAACTAGCAAGGTGGGACTACACTTTGGTGCCACCCCTTGCTAGGCATGAATGGGCCATGAGAATTTCAGAATTTGTATTAGGCTATGGGCCAAGGCCCACACCCAAATTCCAACAACCCCCCACAAATTCTCATAGGCACATATCATCAAATCACATCAATCAGTTCCAGAGCATTGTTTATATACCGGTGCGAGGTGGAGACTGTTAAGTTGAACTTCCACTTAGAACTTCATGCTACACTAGATTGCAACTTGAATAGTGGACTATGCCTTGAACTACAAGTTTGGTGCGCACTAGTTTCACACAAGGTCTAGACTGATACAGGGCTGCCGCGAAGCTTCCCCGCGGTTTGGAGCTTATGCGTCATACTCCATGGCCTTTCATGAGTTTATTAGAGAGCACACAACTCCCACGGACTGCAACGTTGGACAGTCATACTCATATAGGTGTGTTCTTCAAAGGATGTTCTGCAGGACAACATCTTTGCTTTAAACAAGCCACTCAGAACACATTAAGGTAAATACCAACCTGCCATGCAGAATAGGAGAGTATTGCATCTATACGGAGTGGTAGTATGCTGTAAGGATACTCTCCTCCCAGTTGACCAACAACTTGTCTCCCAACTCTACTTCACGGGATCTCCGATCATATAGAGCGGGTTACCACTGTGAGAAACTCAACAAGTGGGTCTCAAACCCATCTCCCTCGATGCATTATCTATCAAATTACGTGATAGACCCTTTGTGAAGGGATCTTCCAGATTTTTAGATGTTTGGATATAGTCCAATGCAATAACTCTAGAGTTTCTCATTTTCCTGACAGATTTCAATCTCCTCTTCACATGTCTTGATGACTTCATATTGTCCTTAGAACTATTTATTTTGATTATCACAGTTCATAAGGATTGCGGGTATTGGTTTTTCAACCACAGGTAAGTTCATCAAGAGTTCATGAAGCCACTCTGCTTCAACAGTGGCTGTGTCTAATGCTGTGAGTTCTGCTTCCATAGTTGACCTCGTTAAGATGGTCTGCTTGCAAGACTTCCAAGAAGCAGCTCCACCACCAAGTGTAAACACATAACCACTCGTGGCCTTAGTCTCATCAGCATCAGAAATCCAGTTTGAGTCACTATACCCTTCAAGTACCCTTGGATACCTGGAGTAGTGAATCCCATAGCTCGCAGTGCCTTTCAATTAACGCAAAACCCTTTCAAGGGCATGCCAATGAACATCTCCAGGATTTGAGACAAATCGACTTAACTTGCTTACAGCAAAGGAGATGTCAGGCCTCGTAGCGCTGGCTAAATACATAAGTGAGCCAATAATCTGAGAATATCTCAGTTGATCTTTAGCATCCTTAGGATCTCCCCGATTCTTTCGAACCAACACGCTAGGATCATATGGTGTAGGAGAGGATCTACATTCGCTATACCCAAAACGACTCAAGATCTTTTCCACATAGTGAGACTGAAGCAGTGTTATCCCACCATCATCATCTTTCAGCAGCTTGATGTTCAATATCACATCATCCACTCCTCGATCTTTCATCTCAAAACAACGAGATAGAAAGTCTTTGACCTCATTGATAACATTAAGATTGGTCCCGAATATCAGTATATCATCAACATACAAACATAAGATGACTCCCTCGCCCCCACCATGGCGATAGTACACACACTTGTCAGCTTCGTTTACAATAAAGCCTTCATCAGTTAAAGTCCTTTCAAACTTATCATGCCACTGCTTAGGTGCTTGCTTAAGACCATACAGTGACTTCAGTAACTTGCACACCTTGCCTTGTTGACCATATATCACGAATCCATCCAGCTGATCCATATAAATTTCCTCATATAACTCTCCATTTAGGAAAGCCATCTTAACGTCCATTTCATGAACGAGAAGACCATGCGAGGCAGCCAAGGATAGCAGTACTCGAATGGTGGTCAATCTAGCCACAGGTGAATAAGTATCAAAGACGTCTTCGCCTTCTTTCTGGGTATAACCCTCGGCAACAAGGCGTGCCTTATACTTCTCAATAGTACCATCAGGTCTAAGCTTCTTCTTAAACACCCACTTACATCCTACAGGTTTGCACCCATAAGGGCTATCAGTAATTTCCCAAGTTCCGTTTGCTATGATGGAATCCATCTCATCGCAACGCTTCTTTCGAAGAGTCGATCTTGAGATGCATAAGCTTCTGAAATAGAAGTGGGAGTATCATCCACGAGGTATACAATGAAATCATCACCAAAGGACTTCGCAGTCCTTTGTCTCTTACTTCTAGTAGGAGCTTCATTGTTATCCTCCACAGGATTATCAGGGTGTTATATCGAAATGGTGGGTTCATGAATTGTAATTAATTCTTGACTAGATAAACTAGGCATCTCCTGATTTGATGAACTAGACGAATCTTTCATGGGAAAGATGTCTTCAAAGAAAGTCGCATCATTCGACTCCATGATTGTACCAACATGCATGTCGGATACCTGAGATTTCACTATCAAAAATCTATAGCCAATGCTATGAAATGCATATCCTAGAAAGACACAATCCACGGTTTTTGGTCCAAGCTTGCGCTTCTTGGGTATCGGCACATTCACTTTCGCCAAACAACCCCAAGTTCGTAAGTAGGAGAGTTTCAGCCTTTTCCTTTCCCATTCCTCAAATGCAGTAATGGTTTTGTTCTTTTTGGGAACACGGTTTAGGACATGACACGCAGTCTTTATTGCCTTCCCCCACCATTCCTTGGATAGAACCGATGTATCTAACATGGCGTTAACCAAATCATTTAGAGTATGGTTCTTTCTTTCGGCCACCCCATTTGACTGAGGTGAGTAAGGAGGCGTCCTCTCATGGATAATACCATGCTCTGCACAAAAAGAATCAAATTCATTGGAAAAATACTCTCCACCATGATCAGACCGAAGTCGCTTAATCTTTCGATCAAGTTGGTTTTCTGATTCAGCTTTATAGATTTTGAAGTGATTAAAAGCTTCATCTTTAGATTTCACAAGATACACATAGCAGTATCGAGTGGAATCATCAATTAAAGTCATGAAATATCGCTTTCCACCTTTTGTCAACTCACCATTCATCTCACAAAGATCTGAATGTATTAGTTCCAGTGGTGCCAAATCTCGTACCTCGGCAGTCTTGTGAGACTTGCGAGGTTGCTTAGCTTGCACACACACTTGACACTTGGAACTTTTGACAGTAGTAAATTTCGGAATTAAATTCATAACGACAAGCCGCGTCATGCACCCAAAATTAATATGATAAAGTCGTGAATGCCAAATATTGGATTCACTATCATTGCAAACATGATTAATAACTTGAGTACATAAGTCTGACAAAGATAAGCGGAACAAGCATCCGCACTCATAACCCTTTCCAACAAATTGTCCACACTTAGAAATTACAACTTTATTGGACTCAAAGACTAACTTAAAACCATCTCGACACAGAAAAGATCCGCTGACGAGATTCTTATTGATGGAGGGAACGTGCTGCACATTCTTCAGTTGTACGATCTTCCCCGAAGTAAACTTCAGATCCACCGTACCAACACCTTGAACAGAAGCACGTGAGCCGTTTCCCATCAGCACGGAGCAAGCCCGTTCGACCTGATAAGAAGAGAACATGGAAATATCAGCAGATACATGTATATTTGCACCAGTGTCTATCCACCACTCAGGTGAATTACAAACTGAAAGAACAGTAGGAAATATACCGTACCCAACATCTTTCATCTCAGTATCACCAAGAACAACATTAGCGGACTTGCCACTATTTCCATGTGAACGCTTGTCAAAGCGATTGGGGCAGCTAGGAGCCCAATGATTAGGATCACCACAGACATGGTAGGATCCTTTCTTCTTATACTCAGTCTTCTTCTTAAAGTTGGTAGTCTGTGCGGTCTTGTTTTTGCCATCAAATTTTCCTTTGCCATCATACTTGTTCTTATTCTTGAACTTGTGGGACTGGAAGTTGTTTTTCTGCACTACATGTGCGCTAGAACTTCCGTCAAAACCTCGAGGACGTGTATCTTTTGCTCTCGCCTTTTCTTCAACATGAAGAGATCCGATGAGATCCGAAACAGAAAACTCTTGTCTCTTATGTTTCAGAGAGGTAGCAAAGTTCCTCCAAGAAGGAGTAAGCTTGGCAATAATGCCTCCGGCCACGAACTTGTCCGGTAAGTTACACTTAAACTTCTCGAGTTCTTTGGCAAGGGACTGTATCTCATGAGCTTGATCCATGATGGGACGGTCATCAGTCATCTTGTAGTCATAGAATTGCTCCATGATATACAGTTCAGTGCCAGCATCCGAAACACCAAACTTGGCGTCGAGTGCATCCTACGCATCCTTGCCATTATCAAATGACATATAGGTGTCAACAATGTTGTCACCAAGAATATTGAACAAAGCCCCCATAAACATGGTATCGACTTTCTGAAACGCTTCCTCCTGAATAGGAGAAAGGTCTCCCTCAGGTTATTTGTCAAGAGTGGTGCTATAGCAGCCTAGGTTTTTCAACCATAGAACTTCTCTTGTGCGCCATCTCTTATAATTGACACCGTCAAAAGGAGGCGGCCTTGTAGCCGCGGCTAAACCAGTTGATTTCAGTTGCCTATAATCAGGTTTTTGGATTGTTGAAAGCAAATTACCATAATATTCAATCCGAAATAAGCAATAATAAATCATGACTATAAGTGCTGGAAGTAACCTAATCATGTATACTAGCAGAATAGATGAATAGATCACATTCAACCAGAATAAGCAGATCGCATTTATTCCAAGAGCTAGTACAAGAACCTGCAGCAGAAGCTGAACTAGATAAGAACAAATTACGTACGGTGCTAGAGGAGGAATCGGGTTCGCGTTCAGGTTGGGGTTGAGGTTCGCGTTGACACCAGTGTCGTTAGCCATGGCGTCGATGTAGAGGCTGCTGATGTCCGGGAAGAAGTCCTCGTCGGGGAAGGAGTGGTCGGTCGACGTGATGCCGTCCGTAGTCGCGCAGACGCGCTCCCCAAAAACCTGATCGCCCCTCATCCGTACAGGTTCACGAGAGGCGGTGGTTCCGGAGGCCTATTGCCCCGTCGTCCGGTGCACGCCGGAAGAGGGGATGGAGAAGGTGTAGCGGTGGTGCAAGGTTCTGGAGGCAGAGATATGTGTATTGCTCACATTAGGGTTTTTCGCCTAGGGCCGTTTCGGTCGGGTAAGACGTGGGGTGTAGCCCACGTCCGAGTAGTAACAGCCTACGTTTCCGGTCTCCGGAAAGACCGGAAACGGCTGACAGAAAAATAACTCGCACAATAATTTTCCCGAGCAGCAAAAAGATAAGATCGACACCGAGGCACAATTCCGCAAACCGCGGCACACGCGCTCGTCATGGCGAGGCGAGGCGGGCGGCGGAGGAGGAGGAGCGTGCATGTATGCCACTCCTCTTCACTCTCTTTAGGAGGTAGTGAAACACTCCACTATATATATTGGTCCAACTCCCTCTAAACTAGCAAGGTGGGACTAAACTTTGGTGCCACCCCTTGCTAGGCATGAATGGGCCATGATAATTTCAGAATTTGTATTAGGCTATGGGCCAAGGCCCACACCCAAATTCCAACATGCTATACCTTGCATCCATGATAAAAATGCTCCTATTTTCTATAGTTGTTGTGTGTCTAACATGTAAGTGAAACCGAAGATTCTATGGGTCAACACAAGATCTTGGAGCTACAAGTAATTGTTCTTCATCATCATCTCATAGTACCCACCTATGCCTTATGGCTAAGGCTTCAAAGGTATCTCCTACTTTAGAATCCAATATCTCTTGTGATGGCGAGGATGAGGATGATGAGGAAGAAGATATTGATGTTGGGTTTTTACATATAAAGGGTGAGATTGTTTATCGTGATCTTGTTAAGAATGATATTGCTACTCTAACTTCATTGAAATCTTGGATTTTTCTATTAAGAGTAAGGAACATATTGATAAGTTAGAAGCTCAAGTTGAGGAGCATGAGAACACCATTGAAAAAAATGAGTAGCCTTGAGTGCGAGTATGCTAATGATATTGCAAATCTAGATAAAACTCTTGAAGAGGAAAAAACCACCAAGGAATCTCTTGAGAAGACTGTTTGCTCTAGAGCTATCTAGAGTGAAAGAATCTCATGATAAAATCTTGAGGTGGAAAGTGATCTCAAAAGTAAAAATGATGCGCTTCAAGTTGTTTATGCTAAACTTGTTGAGGATTTTGAGCACCTCAAAAATAGGTTTTGTGCTTGACAAAGTAAATGCTAGTTTTATTAAGCCTTTGTTAAGCCCATCTCGTAAAATATTTAAACTATATATTTACACCCTCTAGGCGGCATCTATGTCCTTTCATGTCTGTTGACAACCTTAGGACATCTGATGTTTACGGATTTCTACTAAAAATTCGGCAGGAGTGTCGAACTGAAACCATGCCCAGCGGTAGTATTACAATAAGAGTTGTTTTGATCATCTGGCAGAGCTAACTCTCTATGACTTTGTACACATAATTTGGAAAATTCCCCATTTCACATCACGAGGAAATAATATCCATGTATTATAACACCAATTTTAAGAATTTCAGCGACATTAGAACTGAGGAGGCATCGTCCATAATGTGGGGTAAACACCTAGGCACACGGACTGTGTTGATGTATGTTGGTATTATTACCAAAAAAGACTAGGGAATAGATAATCGTCAATGATTTCGGATCATCGGCTATGCAGACAACTCAACCCACCATAACAGAGCAGTCTCTCCTTCCTTCATCGGCTATGCAGACAACTCAACCCATCATAACAGAGCAGTCTCTCCTTCCTTGACCGAGCGTAAACACCCAGCTTGTTCTCGAGCATGTATTGTCAAGCAAGCCAGAAGACATCAAAATGGGCGGAGGGGTAGAGAATGATTTTGTTTTTAGAGATGATGATGATGATGATGATGAAAAAACATATCCACACGTGGCTGCTGATGCTTAATGGATGGAAAATAGGGAACATTTGGTTGATTCTAATTTTGATCCTGACTATGGGACTCATGGGGATGAGGGTGCTAAAGATGCGAAAATGGGATGCAAATATGATGATGAAAAGAAGAGGACATACTAATACTATAATTTGACATGGACATCCCCACAATTGACGAGGGTGATGTCTTTTAGAATTCAATTACTGAAGATATGCACGGGCTGCCTTTGCGCTAAAGGTTGGGTTTCATTATAGAGTAGAAAAGAGTGTTGGGTTTCATTATAGAGTAGAAAAGAGTGACCAAATAAGACTAGGGGTGCATTGTAGGAAAATTAAGGTGTGTAAATGGATACTACATGCATCCCTAATAAGGTGTGGATAACAATTTCAGGTTGCAATAACTAAATAATATTTCCATTTCATATTCTATTTGCTGGAATGTGTTTTTATTTAATGTATTATATAATACAGATCATATAAACAAAACTCTCCTAATACTTCATTAAGTGAAAAAATAAGGCATTCTTCAACCAAGTGGATTGCTGCTACTATACTTGATTGGGCGAATTAGGATCATAAAAATGGACCAGCTGAACTCATATCAAACCTAGTGATAAGTTTAACGGTCTAATTTCTTACCACTCATCTCTTTTTTCCCTATAATTGCATAAAAAAATCATAAATATTCGTATAATTTGTTGGTGAAGCTGTCGGCATTGTCAGGAATATGCAACTTGTATTCCTCTGGGGCCAAAGGCCACAATATATAGTACATGTCTGAGGCAAATATGTGAAAGCCCCTAACATATGGAAATACAATACATATATATACATCTAACACCCCTCAAACTCATGGTGGATCCACAACACCGAGTTTGGAGAGTAAGAAATCATCTTTGCGCTCAGTGTGCCTTCGTAAAGAAATCCGCCAACTGTAAGTGAAGGCACATCTTGAAGCGCAACAACTCGAGCACTTTGAGCACGTGTATAGAAAGCATCAACACCAATATGCTTGGTAAGCTCATGCTTGATCGGATCACGTGCAACACTAATACTTTGTCTTGTCGAGACAAAACCAGAGTGGGTGTGGTAATAGAGACCCCAAAATCCATAGTAACCACCGTAACTGTGTCACCTCGGTCAACAAGGCCATAGCACGCAACTCGGCCTCAACACTCGAGAACGAAAGCACATACATTTCTTCGTCTTCAAGCAATGAGTGAACCACCAAGAAACACGATGGCGAGAAAGTGAGACGATCCGAAGGATCACTCGCCCAATAGCGTCCGAATAGCTGGAGCCGGAGAGGCTGGAACGAGGAAAGAAAAGGCGACGAGTGATCGTACCACGAAGATAACGAAGAACACGGAGAAGATGACTATAGTGAGCAGTGGTGGGGCGAGACAAAGACTCGAGAATATGAACAGGATAAGAGATGTCGGGACGAGTGACAACAAGATAAACCAGACTCCCAACAAGATGGCGATAACGCGTCGGATCGGAAAGGGATCACCATCCGTAGGTTGAAGCAACATTAAGCTCCATAGGGGTCTCAACAGGCGCTCATCCCCAAGAGCAAAGACGAGCAAGAAGATCCTGAATATACTTTTCACGAGAGATGTAAAATCCATCGTGGAAAACCTCAATCCCAAGAAAGTATCGAAGAGGACCAAGATCGGTCATAAGAAATCGGTCACGAGCGAGCCTTAACAAAGGCGATATACTCAGGATCATCACCATAATGATCATGTCATCAACATAGAGAAGAAGAAGAGTCGTCCACGAGGAGAAGTGTGAACAAACAACGCTGGATCATGAGCACTAGGGAGAAACCAGCGGTCACTCTGAAGCAAACGCTCAAACCGTGCACGAGCCTGTTTGAGGCCATAAAGAGACGTCGAAGGCGACAAACCATCCCTCGGGAGCAGTACCCGAGGAGGCTGCATATAAACCTCCTCACGCAACTCACCATTGAGAAAGGCGTTACGAACATCAAGTGAGACACGGACCGGTGACGAAGCGAGCAACAAGAAGAAATGCATACGGTGGTCATATGAGCCACGTGAGCAAAGGTCTCATCGTAGTCACGACCATGCTCCTGCCGAAAACCACGAGCCACAAGACGCGCTTTATAGCGCTCAAGAGATCCATCGAGCGGGTCTTAATCTTATAGACCCACTTACGTGATAGGGGCGAACACCGGAGGAGAAACAAGATCCAGTGCGATGCGCTCAAGCGCAGCAATCTCCTCACCATGGCCACCTGCCATTCAGGATGATGCTCGGCATCCCGATAAGAAGTCGGCTCGAGGCAACAGAAAGACCATCTTGACTAGGAGAGTAACGGTTGGGGCACGACGGCACGAGCAGACGAGTAGAGAGAAGATCATCGAGGAGGAAGGCAGGCAGGCGATGAAGAAGAAGAGAATAGTAGAGGAAGACTCGGGAACGAGGAGAACTAGGAGAACTAGGCAGGCGGAAGAGAATGGTGTCGAAGAAGAGACATCGGGGAGAAGGTCTGAAGAAGACAATAGGGGTAGAAGGAGGTGTCGGGAAGAGAAGAAAGAGATATCTTCCACGGGTAAGTACCAGCGGTGGGACGAGGAGGATAGACGCGTCTCATCAAAAGTAACATCACGAGATACGCATCCGACGACCAACAGGTCCCAACAGCGATAGCCCTTATGCTCATCATCAGATGTCAGGAAGACACACTCAATGGCGGTCGGTTTAGTGCGTTCGCGAGGACAAGGAGAACATAGCAAACACAACCAAACAAGCGAAGCATGGAATCTGGAGACTGTCCAGAGAGGCTCAAGAGGATACCACCGCAAGGCAGCGGAAGGCTGAATATTGATGAGGTAAGTACGTGGCGACCTCGGCCAATCTGGCGGGAGAAGAAGCAATCATCATAGCGCGAGTGGTCTCAAGAAGATGGCGATGCTTACGCCAAAGAACGCCATTACGAGCATGTGCACCAGACGGGAGAATCGGGCAAGAGTGCCTGCTCGGCAAGAACACCTCGCAACATCCGGGAGATATACTCACCTGAGAATCGGCCTGAAACACACGGATGGGGGTAGAATATTGAGTCTGAACCATGGCAAAAAGCTGATATATGGAGAGCACCTCACTCTGAGGCGCATAAAATACAACCAAGTGTCGAGAAAAATCATCGATGAATAAAATATAGTAGCGATGGCCCCTTTCGAGCGAAGGCGGACCCCAAACATCGGAATGAACTAAATCAAAAGGTCATTTGAGATACAGACGTGCTAGTAGGATAGGGAAGAATCTGTTTACCCAACCGATACTCGACAATGCAAAGACCCATCTCCAGATGCGGACCCGTAAGACCACGATGAGCTAATGATGACAAAGTAGAGTCATAGAGGTGACCAAGACGATGGTGCCATTCTTTGAAAAGAGCCGTAGTAGAGGCGACAACCGAGAAGAACTGGCGAGATGAAGTGGCGGAAGGAACACGAAGCCGCCTAACTCCCAAAGACGGAAGAGTCACGCGGCTGCGAGGCTCAACGAGCACAGGTGCGACGGTCTGAACAACACAAGAATCGACATCAAGAATGACGCGACAACGAGTCGATGGTGGCTAGCGGAGAATAGATTCATCTTAAGAAGAGGACATGAGAAATATCAGGAACAAAAAAGAAGAAGTAGAAAGGGTGCCCGACTAGAAAGCAGAGAGAGGGTACCATCGGTAGTAAAAACAGACGGAAGGGAAAGAACGAAGACGGATGTAAAAGAAGACTCATGGGTCATATGAAAAGAAGCTCCGAATCCAGATACCACGGCGTGCACTATGTATGTAGAAGGTGGTCGACCGATTCTGAAGAGTCGATCCAACAGCGTGCCGTCGAAGAAGAGCTCACATGGCGACAAGGATCGCGAAGACTCGATAATGTCTGATCGGAGAGCAAGCTGCTGAAGGTCCGGAAGAAGCCGACGCCCACGAGCCTGCTTCGGCGTAACTGGGTCCGTGTATAACAGTGGCCCAAGTGTGACCATCCTGCGATGAAGCGTTGAAGAGAACCACGACGACCGACCACGAACTGCTGGCACTCGACCGTGAGGTCTTTGGTCTTGAGCGGACCACGACCACGACACGGAGGAGTGGATAGTATCGTGGCGAAGACAGAGACATGGTGAGTCGAGAAGCAGAATGCAAGGAGCACCACGAGTAGCAAACGCAGATGGAATCGCAAGAAGACCAGCACCATGGAGACGGGTCTCCTCAGCCCGAAGCTCAGACAACACCTCAGAGAGCGGAACACGACCACGAGCATTCAGCTGAGCACGCCGGGGTTCAAACTCCTGGCGAAGCCGAGACAGAAACTCATAGATACGGTGAAACTCCAAGTCCGAGCGCATAATTTGGCAGCACGAGCATGTGCCACAAACAGCAGTACGGAGAGAATCAAGCTGACGCCAGATAGCGACACTCGAGTATAGAACTCATCAATAGTAGAATCACCTGTTGGAGCATGCTCTGGCGAACCACAGACAGTAAAGAGCATCCCAGACGGTGATAAGCGGCGAAGATGGGCCCATCGGCAAGAGGGAGACTCATGAACTCGGCAACATCGGGCGTAACACTAGAGGTGAGAACAGCGGCGAGCATCCTCATCAACCCAGCTGAGTGTAAGCGTCGAGGCGTGTCGATAGGCCTCGAGATCGTAAGAAATGCGCTTGAACTTGGTCATAAGCGACAATGACACTATCATCAAGACTGGCGGCATCCTTGGCTTCTGAGAAGCATCACCGCGAGAACAATCGGCGTCGGTGAATAGGAGCCAGGAGGCGAGGGCACCAGACGAGAGACCTCACGGGAGCACACCCAAAGACGACCGCGCATGTGAAGCGCATAAAGGCAGCAAGTCGGGGTAATTCGCCATCGAAGACCACCCGGCGAGAATCGCAACATAACCCGATGAAGACATATCTCTCTGTTTTTTTTTTTTTTTTGTGTGTCAACACGAACACAATCTGGACTCGAGATCAATCGGCACGGCCAGGACCAACAGGAATTGCAGCGGTGGCGTCCTCGGTGACGAAAAAGCGGTAGCATCTTTGCGCAAGCTCGCGTGGAGGAGCACGTCATCCGCGGCGAGCGGGAGGGCACCCAAAGGCGGTCTTGTGGAGGAGCGGTCGTGGATGGTTGGTTGAGCCGCGTCGGTCGTCGAGGAGAGTCGTGGATGGTTGAGAAACACGTCACGGAAATCGGTGGCGCCAGCAGATGTGCAGAGCGAGTTACGACGCTACCGAGAAACCTGCGTCGGGCGTTGACCGGATTTGAAGACGATCCGCGCCGATTTGAAGACCGTGGCCACGCGATTCAAGACCACGCGTTTTGAAGACGATCCGGATGTGGGGATCGTGGACCGATCCGAAAGATCTGGATCCAAGTTGGACTAGACAAGAACACGCATTTAAAAGCGGGCAAGAATCGGCCGTGGCGGCAACGACAAGTCCGTCGGCGGCAGGGCGATGGCGGTGGCGAAGTTCAAGCAGGAGGCTAACCTAGCTCGATACCTCGAGGAATATGCAACTTGTATTCCTCCGGCCAAAGCCATAATATATAATCTGGTCTGGGCAATATGCGGGAAGCACTAACATATGGAAATCTGATATACATATATACATCTAGGCATATGGAAATGCTACACGTACGGCCAATTTTCTTACGGGAAAGGCTTACAGAATGACGTGGTTCGCAGCAGTGCAACCTCATTTGCGGAAAAAACAACCAACACTAATATTCCTCCAACCACCTCAAGCCACGTTTTGTTTTGTCCGTATGTCAATTCCGTAAGACCAGTCCGTAGACGTAGGATTATTGTTCCGGAAATGCTAGACCTACGGAAGATATCTTACGGAAATAACTTACGAGATTACGTGCGTGCTGTTGGTTGGTTAAAATCCTGATGCATCCCATAATTTTCGGATCGTAACCCACTAATTTCTTCCCACGTCATTCCGTAAAAAGTTCCGTAACTTGCAGTAGCATTACTCTTATTGTTCTCCCTCAGGCATGTTGGCATATGCAGTGATATATTACCGCCTCGACACACAACTAGCGGCAGTACCAAGCGCCCACTGTCGTTCTCATCGCACTACTGCGAGCGAGCGATGGCGGATCTACACTTCCTGGTCGTGCCGCTGGCGGCGCAGGGCCACATCATCCCCATGGTGGACGTGGCGCGCCTCCTCGCCGCGCGTGGCTCGCGGGTCACCGTCGTCACCACGCCCGTCAACGCCGCGCGCAACCGGGCCGCCGTGGACGGCGCCAGGAAGGCGGGCCTCGCCGTCGAGCTCCTGGAGCTCCCGTTCCCCAGCGCGCAGCTCGGCCTGCCTGAGGGCCTGGAGGCCGTCGACCAGCTGAACGGGCAGCCACCTGAAATCTCCATCGGCCTCTTCAAGGCCATCTGGACCCTGGCCGGACCGCTGGAGGAGTACCTCCGCGCGCTGCCGCGCCTGCCGGACTGCCTCGTCGCCGACTTGTGCAACCCTTGGACGGCGCCGGTCTGCGAGCGCCTCGGCATCCCGAGGCTGGTGATGCACTGCCCGTCCGCCTACTTCCAGCTCGCCGTGCACCGCCTGAACGAGCACGGCGTGTACGGCGGAGGCGTCGAGGACTACGACCCCACGCCTATCGAGGTGCCGGGCTTCCCCGTGCGCGCCTTCGGGAGCAAGACCACCATGCGGGGCTTCTTCCAGTACCCCGGCGTCGAGCAGGAGCACCTTGAAGCGCTCCACGCCGAGGCCACCGCCGACGGCCTGCTCTTCAACAGCTTCCGCGCCATCGAGGCCGACTTCCTCGACGCCTACGCGGCGGCGCTCGGCAAGACGACGTGGGCCGTCGGGCCGACCGCCTTGGTGAACGACACCACCACCACCACCGCCTCCTCGAGGTCGAGCACCATCGTGTCGTGGCTCGACGCCCGGCCGCCGGACTCCGTGCTGTACGTCAGCTTCGGCAGCATCTCCCTGCTGTCGGCGAAGCAGCTGGCGAAGCTCGCGGACGGGCTGGAGGCGTCGGGGCGGCCGTTCGTGTGGGCGATCAAGGAGGACAAGGCGGACGCGGCGGTGCGGTCGCAGCTGGACGAGGAGGGAGGGTTCGAGGCGCGGGTCAAGGACAGGGGCCTCCTGGTGCGCGGGTGGGCGCCGCAGGTGGCCATCCTCTCGCACCCGGCGGTGGGCGGCTTCCTCACGCACTGCGGCTGGAACAGCACGCTGGAGGCCCTCTCACACGGCGTGCCGGCGCTGACGTGGCCCACCAACGCCGACCAGTTCTGCAGCGAGCAGGTGATCGTGGACGTCCTCGACGTCGGCGTCAGGTCTGGCGTCAAGATCCCGGCCCTGTACGTGCCCCCGGATGCCGAGGGGGTGCAGGTGGAGAGCGGCGACGTGGAGAGGGCGATCGTGGAGCTGATGGACGGCGGGCCGGAGGGAGCGGCGAGGAGGGCCAGGGCAAGGAAGATCGCCGTGGAGGCCAAGGCGGCCATGGAGGAAGGCGGGACGTCGCACTCCGACCTGACGGACATGATCCGCCATGTCTCGGAGCTGTCCAGGAAGAAGAGGCTCCAGCTCGAGACAGCCGACGCGACCTGTGAAGAAGCAACAAGAGCAGCAGACAACGCTGCCGCAGTACTGCCTCTACTGTCCCAAGCTAATTAATTAAGCTGCATCTGCAATCATCGCTGCACAAGAAACCGGCCGGCGATCGATCAAATAAACTTTCGTGATTTGCTCCTAGAGTATTTTCCCTTTTTAGTCGATTTAGGAATTTTTATTTCAAATTCGAGTGTCCTTAATTAATGCGGTTATCGATCCGGTAAAAAATGGAAATGTATTTGAAAACAATCGTTTTTCAAAATATTACCCATACAGGCAAAAGATATAGATCTATAATCCTCCTTGAAACAGCTGTTACGCACTCCTTTATTAATATAGCAATCACATAATACAACGTTTTGAACAATGTTAGGGCAGAACTGTATAAACCAAGCCCAAACGAGAAAAGCAAGCAAGAAAAAAGAAAAGAAAAAAGTGAATTCCATTTTTTACCTCCTAGTTTGTCATCTGTGACACCATTTACCCCATTTAGTAAAAGTTCCTTCTACTTACCCCATTTAGGAGTTAATAGCATAGAACTAACAGTTTTTGGGCAAAATTCCGGAAATCTACCAGTTTACGATTCCGTAGCAAAAATCTGCCACATTTGGCGTCAGTTTTCGCAAATAGCACTAAACGTTCGCTGAACGCGAATTGACACCAGAAATGACAGGGTTGGCCCACCGTAATCGATGACGTGGCAGGATCGGGCGGCACGCGGCCGTTAACGCCGTTACTTGGCGTTGTCCTAAGCGGTAGGTTTTGATTACTAGCTAAATGTCCGAAGCGTCGTCGACCTTAGGCGATGGCGGCGACTCATGGCGGCAATGGTGGCGGCGGCAGAACAAGCTACGGCGGTGGAAGTCTTTGGTTCGATTCATGGCGGCCGAATCTATCCATGATGGCGTGGGGTCATCGCGGTGGTGTGGGCTCAATTGATTCGCCGCTGCCGCCGGTCTTGAACCGGAGGCAAGGTCGTGGCCGACCTTGGCGGTGATCTCGTCTCCATCGAAAATCAGCCATCGATGGGCTTCCCCACTCGGTGGAGTCGAGTAAGTCATTTTTTCTCTCCCCATTCTTCCCCTCTGTCTAGTTATGATCTGTTAATTCGCCACTCAATGGGCTTCCATGGTATTAAAACTGTTGAATGTGGCTGTCACCCTCTCCAGTTGTGTTCAATGTGGTTGTCATCATCTAGTACCGATCTCTTCAATGTGGCTGTCATCATCTGTTACTGAATATGCCATCTGGTTTTGTTTGTAATTTTTGTAGCCTAGATGATGACATTTGGGAGATCAGGTTTCATTTTCATGGGGAAGACAATCTGGAGAGGACACTTAGTAGATCTGACATAACAGTGTCGAATCTGGCAGCTTTAGTAGAGTGTCATGGGTATGGACATAGGGACATCATGTATTTTGTGAGGGAAAAGGGGAAAGGACAGGATGGGATGATGGCAATTGAAAGCATGGCCAATGTAAGGGAGATGCTGTCCATTTATGAAGCTGACAATGTTTTGAATATCATTGTTCTCAGGAAAAATGTAGAATGGCCAGCTGACCTTAACATTGGAGAAGAAGAACCAGAGATGATACAAGAACCAGTGAAACTATCAGTTGATTCAGATGGTGTGAGCTACAACTTAATGTCAGATGATGATGAGCAATAAATTGTGCCAGTGGCAATTGATTTTTCTGATGTGTTGTTCATGGGCACTCAAGAAAGCTGTAATTTTTCTGAACCAGAGATGATACATAATGAAGAACAGAGTGTTGATGTACAAGTTATCCATGAAGATTCGGAGAATGGTGATTCAGAGAATGCTGATTCAGAGAATGAGGAGTGGGAGAATGCTGATTCAGAGAATGAGGAGTGGATGTATCCTGGCCAGGTTAACTTTGAAGAGCACAAGAGAGAGCACAACAAACAGGTTGCTGCTGAGTTAGAACTAATTAAGAAATTAAGGAGTGAGAAAAGGGAGAAAGCCATGGACTATGAAGTTGTTGCAATAATGGAGAAGATGGAACAAATGAAGAAGCAGAGAGAGGACCCTTGTCTGCATTTTGAAGGGGACACAGAGGTGGAGGAGTTCTTTGACGATGTAGAAACTGAAAATGACATACAAACAAATGAGGAGGCTGTTGAGGATGACTATTTTGCCAAGAAAAAGGTAGATAGGCCAGGCCCAACTAGCAACTGTCACCATGAGGCAGAGGAATCACCATTCCCTTCTTTCATTCCTTCCAGTGATGAGGACCTCGATCCGAAGATATAGGGATAGTGATGATGATGGGCGATTCATAAGTACACACTAGCAAGTGGCAAGAAGAGAAAGTTAAAGAAGATGAAGAAGAGGATGTGGTATGATCCCAACAGAGTAGACCCACACTTACAATTCTGCATCAAGCTTTGCTTCCAAGATGTTTACCAGTTCAGAGTAGCTCTCAGAAACTACCACATAGCCCAGCTCAGGAACTTCGACTTTCACAGGAACACTCCTTCCAGGATCATTGTGTGGTGCACTGATGAAGGCAAGAAACAGGGGTGTGAGTTCTACTTGACAGCCTCCAAGATTGCAAATGAGCAAACCTTTTGCATTAGGAAATTCAAGTCTGAGCACACTTGCATAGCTCATGGTGAGAACACAAGAGTCACCATTGATTGGCTTGCATCTCAATCTGTGCAGGCAATAAGGACAGACCCAAATACTTATGTTGACACTTTGATAGACAATGCTAAGTTGAAGTATGGAGTTGAAGTGCCAAAGAGCAAAGCCTACAGAGCAAGAATGAAGGCATTTTCTTCTGTCATTGGAGATCAGAAGAAACAATATACTAGGCTGAGGGATTATTTGAATTCTATACTAGAGACCAACCCAGGAAGCAGGTGTGTAGTGACAACTTAGGAGCTTGTGGAACATCCTAGCCCTAACCCAAGATTCCATGGGTTATTCATATGCTTCAATGCTTCACTCCAAGGTTTTCTCAATGGATGCAGGCCATTCATAGGAGTATATGGGTGTTTCATCAAATTGAACACTGGGTAGCAAATTTTAGTTGCAACTGGGAGAGATGGAAACAACAACATCTTTCCAATTGCTTTTGGTGTAGTTGACAAGGAAGATCAAGCTAGATGGCTTTGGTTCCTAACTCAACTTAGGTACTGTATTGGAGAATCTGGCAAATTTGGTAACTGCACCATTATCTCTGACAGGCAGAAGGGACTGTTAAAAGCAATTTCATAAGTTTTTCCAAATTCTCCACAAAGATTTTGTCTCAGGCATATTTATGCCAACTTCCAGGCAACAGGTTTTAGGGGCCCAGAACTAAAAAAATATATGGATGCAGCTAGCTACTCTTACACAAAGAATGGGTTTGATTTGGCAATGGAATCAATGAAGAGGGACTGTGTAGAGGCATATGAGTGGCTAGTGAAAATTCCAGCTGAGACATGGGCAAGACACCTGTTTGACACTAAGCGTAGAAGAGACCTAGTTGTGAACAATATCAGTGAAGTATTCAATAGGATGATCCTGAATGTGAGAAACAAACCAATTAGGACAATGCTTGAAGGAATAAGAAACAAACTCATGGTGAAGTACAGTGGCACTAGGGTGAAAGCAGCAGCATCAAGGTGGGATATAACTCCATTCTACACAGAGAAACTTGTAGAGGCCAAGAGGTGGTCCAGAGATTGCAATGTTTAAAACTGTAAGATTGGTCTATGGCAAGTTACAAGTTCAAGTGGTAGAGTTGTTGTTGTAAATTTAATTAACAAGACATGTGGCTGTAGGAAATGGGATCTTACAGGGATTCCTTGCAATCATGCAGTTGCAGCTATCATGAAAGTACAACAACATCCAGAGGATTATGTAAATGATTTGTTCAAAAAGCCCATGTACATTGAGACATTCAGGCATACAATCTACCTTGTTCCTGGCCCTGAAGATTGGACAAGGACCAACACACCAGACATAGATCCACCTGTATTCAGGGAGAAACCTGGTAGGAAACAGTACAAGAGAAGGAAAGGAAAATTTGAGGTGCCTGCCCCTAGGGATACATCTAGAATGGGATCTATCACTTGCGATGGCGCAAGCTAGTAGGTCATAGGTAGACTAGCTGTCAGGTAGCTTTGAGGCCAAGCCTGCAAGTAAGAAAAAATGATCACCAGGTTAGTATCTAGTACTTGTTCTTGTTCTTGTTTATTTGGTAACTAGTAATTATATATTAATTGTTAGTGCAACTGTATCAGGCTAACAGGCATGACTATACTGAATCATCTGGTTCAGCAAGAAGGCCTCCAAGAGCAGGTCCTAATGCTCCTAGTGCTTCATCAAGCAGGCATCCAATTCCATCTCATAGTGCTCCAGCACCTACTGCTTCATCTACTCCAGTTCCTAGTGCTCCAGCAAGAAGTGCACCAAGGCCAGTTTCTGCTAATAGTGCACCAAGTACTAGGGCTTTCACAACACCAAGACCAGTTTCTGCAACAACAAATGCTACCAGCACCAGGGTATCTTCCAGGCATTCAAGCCTACACATAAGATGCAAGGTTACCTTACTGCTGGTAAATATGGCAGCCTTCTGAAGAAGGGTCAAGCTTTGTCGGCAGTTCAAATGCTGGAAAATAATTCATGTTTCTTAGTTAATTTGATGGACCTATGTATTTGTGCTGCTAAATGTGTGTTGGACCTATCTATTTGTGCTGGACCTATCTATTTGTGCTGAACCTATCTACCTATGTTGCAAAACTATGTAAGACATATCCAGTTTCTGCTATTTTGTTGATCATTGTGTACTCCTTTATTTCATATGTAGTTTGCATCATGCACTGGTATTTTTCATCTTAGCTTGAACCTTTTGAAAATGGTGCACTTTATTTGAAATCCAAGGCACATGCAGCTGAACAAAAAGAAAAAAAGGGACTTTATTTCAAATCCAAGACACACACAGCTGAACCAAGAGATTCAAGGTGCCATTACATAGCTAAGATTACATAGATAGTTCCATAACATATAATAAAAGGATTACATAGATAGTTCCATTACATAGCTAAGATTACATAGATAGTTCCATAATAAAAGGATTACATAGATATTTCCACAACAAACATTACAGTAATAGAAGGATCACTCATCACAGATAGCTTTGATTTTCTTCAGCTTTACTTTGTTCTCATGACTTGCCTGGAACATTTCATAGATGGTATACTCCAGCTTCTTCTTCTCTTCCTTCAGAACAGCTCTTTCTGCCTCCCACTTCTTCTTCTCTTCCAGCAGAACAGCTCTTTCTGCCTCCCACTTCTTCTTCTCTTCCAACAGGGCATCTCTTCCAGCCTCTACCTTGTTTTGTTTTACCATAAACCCATTAGCCTGGGATTTTAACACATTCTTCAGTTCTTCTTTTGCATTTTTCAGCACCTCAACCTCATTCTTCAAAGCTTCTATGTGCTTCTGCTCCTGAAGCTCCCTGCTCCTTCTCTCAACTCTCTCAAACATCATAGTGCTACTGCATTCATCATACATTGACCACAACTTTCTTAGTGCATTATTGAGAGTGTCAGGCCACTCTTTATCTATCCAAGACTGGAAACCACAGTTGATTTCTTGCTGCAAATTAAACATAGCATGGGTATAAGCATTTCATTCAAATTAAACATAGGATGGGCATGCTTAAGCTTGAGTAAACTAAACTATGTCAGTGGTTTAAGTTTGATTAAACTATGTTAGTAACTAAACTATGGCAGTGGTTTAAGCTTGAGTAAACTATATGTGCAGCAATCAAAACTAAGATTAGCGATAAGGATGGAGTAAATAACTTGCATTTTCAATCGCACATGTAGAATCTCCTCCATGTGTGTCCCATCAAAGGCTACGTGTCTGCGGCTCCACTTGTGCATGTCACACCGCGTCGAAACGGCTATCCATAAAATAGCGGGTCATCAATCACATTAGGAGCATAGTCCGGGCATGAGAGGTCCTAATCAAAGAAGAAATCAACTTTAATCGACCTAATTTGACGACAAATCAACAAATCCCAATTTGGAAGAACCCTAATTTGACAATGGGGGAGGAGATGGTGGAGCTTACCCTATGTAGGAGTTGCTCGACTCAGAACCGTGCCGTGCCTAGGCATGGCGAGGCTGCTTCGGCTGAGACGGGCGGCGGCAATGGCGGGGCGGTCGGCGGTGGCGCTCTATCGCAGGAGCGTGGGCGGCGGGAAAGAAAACGGTCGGGAGGAAGACCCAGCGCGTTAGGACAGCGCCAAGTAGTGGGCCCCACTCCTGCCGTGAACGGGCATTAACGGCCGTGCCGCTCGCCGTCCAGTCCTGCCACGTCATCGATTACGGTGGGCCAACCCTGTCAGTTCTGGTGTCAATTCGCGTTCAGCGGACGTTTAGTGCTATTTGCGAAAACGGACGCCAAATGTGGCAGATTTTTGCTGCGAAATCGTAAACTGGTAGATTTCCGGAATTTTTCCCAAAAACTGGTAGTTCTATGCTATTAACTCCCCCATTTAGTAAAATTTGTGCCACATTTTACCTATTTTAAGAGTTAAAAGCTTTCTATCAGTTGTAACCGCTCACTCGTGGCACCTCTACATAAAAACAGTCTATCACATTAACTTGGGTGTGATGGAAGACGAATGAGGACGCTTGGGGCTATTGGAAAGGAAAAAGATACAGATCCCCCGGGGGATAACGCCTCGTGATCCCCTAGGTCGCTGCCTCGTGCATGACAACGTGGGTGGGAGTGGGACCCAACCCTCTTCTCTTTCTTTACCTTTTCCCAAATCCTCTTCTCAGATTAGCAGAACACAACCAGCCGCGCAGCACTGCAGCCTCGCCGCCTGCTGCCTGCCGCCCGCCGCCGTCGGCATGCGGCCCCTCCGCCTTGGGCCTTCCCATATCCGCATGTGCTCTGCCATGGGCGACGGTTCTGGCTGCCGACAAGCTGTACGTAGAGGTCGAGCACCGCCATGGCCACGACGTCGCCCCCCGTCGCCCCGTGCAGCCATGGCCACGACGTCGCCCCCATCGCCGCGCGTTGCCGTCGCTAGAGATAGTGGCCACGACTGAGGCGCTCGCCGCTCTCTCCTCTCTTGAGCTCACTAATGAAGGCAGTGCGTATGTGGCCTGCTCGTCGGCGACGATGCTGCGTCTAGTGATGCCCGACGGCGGCGCTGCTACATTAGGCGTCGATGTTTGCTACATGGGGCCAGCGGCGCTGCTACCTACGACATGGAGATTTGCTACATGGGTCGACGGTGGGCTATCGGCGACGATGCTACAAGGAGCGTCGGGTCTGCTACATGCGAGTCGACGTTGTGCTACAAGGGTAGTCGAGGTTTGCTACATGGGGTTTGCTACCTGCGACCAGCGGCGCTACTACAATAGCATATTTTTTTGCTACAAGTTTTTGCTCCGATCGATGTCTCCTGCAAAGTTGTCTTTTGCTACATTAGCATAATTATCTTGCTATATCAGTTTTCTAAATTTGCTACAATAGCGCAAACTTCTTGCTACGAGGTTTCCGGCGAGGTCTCTGGCGAGAGTCTTCGGCGATGTCTTCGGCGAAGTCGTTTTGCTACATTAGGACATTTTTTTTTGCTACACGGTCGCTGGCGAGGTCTCCGGCGAGGTTCAGTCTGTTTTTCTATTTTCTGGACTGAACCGTTTTTTGCTACATGTAGCAAAAACGGGACAATATGTAGCAAAAGTGGGACTTTCTATAACAAAAGCGGGATTTTGACCCAAAAAAAAGACACGTGGTTGGCTGGGAACCCGGGGATAAAAAACACAAATACCCCAGGGGACGCCTAGTACTGTCCTATTGGAAATCACCCAATCCTAGTGTCGATCCGCCATCCAAAATCCTCATATTGCTATGAATAGGTATGAAATACAATCTCGCCGCTATCGGCCGATCACAGAATGGTATGCTGGAATGGTTGCAAGTTATTCCAGTAGAAGTGCCAGCTTGATTCATCAGATCATCGCCGAGTATTTATTGTGGCTTGCATCCTTGAACTGGCGCGTAAACTGGCATAGACCCCTCAGGTGCATGTGCGCCTCGTGCACAGCTGCCTAAGCTATTCCTGGAGCTTACACACAACCATTAGGATGTTGTACGAAGCACTGAGTCTGCACATACATAGCATGGCTACTCCATCTATGTAGGCATTCTTATCGCTGAAATGTTCAATCAAATGCACAAATAAAATCTAAGCTTGTATAAGTACCACCATACACCTTTAGATTAAGGAACTTCTAGACGTGTGGAGGAGAGAAGATATGTCTAGACCTAACGGCTGGGTGAGGGAAAATGATTCTAAATCTTAGAAGGGGTAAAATCTGGCACAAATTTCACTAAATGGGGTAACCAGAAGAATTCTTGTTAAATTGGGTAATTTTTGTCACAAATGACAAACTAGGGGGTAAAAAATGGAATTCACTCAAAAGAAAATAAAGCCAACATTAGCGGAGCGACGTGAATGAAGGTAACTCGACAACGCCGCATACCAAGCAGCACCTCCAAGAAGAGAGGTGACGACAAGGACACTGCTTCCCTGACAGGTCCTAGGGTTTGATGCCGCGGGAGGTGGGGGGACAGATACACTCGACGCTCTTCAAGAAGGACAACGGTACTTGCAGCGTCACCGTGTCAGTGTCAAAGTGACAAGGATTTCTCCCGACCTATCAACAAAATCACACTTCCTGACACTTTGCAATGCTCCACCAAAATCGTCACCCACGTGCATGCGCGACCACGATCTTGAAGTCGCCATCGCCGTCACACTGTGTGCCACGGAGCGAGGCCGATAAGACCGAGAGAGCGGAAACTTTGGCGAGGGTCGGCATCACATCAACACGCGAGAGGGACTACCTCCACCGCCAGAAGGTAGTAGCCGATCGAATGTAGCAGCAAGACAAACCAGACCCTCTGGACCGGTCAACTCCGACTAGGCTCTTGAAGTCTCGTCATCGCACTTCAGCAAGGGTGCCACCATACACACCAACCCCAGCACCAGGACCAACTCCATCTTGCACTAGGGGATCCGCCACCTCGGCAGATTCCAGCCATCAAGCAATAGCTCGGTCGCCACTGAGCTCACCCGAACTTGCTGGACCTCCACCGGTCTGAGGATCACCATCTCTAGTCACCTCTCGGGGCCGCCTCCGACGAAGGGACACCCTTGCAAAACACCTTCCGAGGCCACCGCCCCGACACCCACGGACTCGCACCCACTAAGCCAGGTTCATTGTGTGACCTACGAGTCGGAGGGGGTAGGTCTGGTCGACACAGGATGGTGGAAGAAGCACAGCCGCTCGGAGGAGACCAACCTCCACCGCCAATGGCGGTTGGCGTTCGAATGCGACAACATAGGAACACCAGGCCCTCTAGCTCGGCTGGGCCTAGAAAGTGTTGGAGATATGCCCAAGAGGCAATAATAAAGTGGTTATTATCATATCTTCGCACTTATGATAAATGTTTACATACCATGCTAAAATTGTATTAACCGGAAACATTAATACTTGTGTGATTTGTAAACTAAAATAAGAGTCCCTAGTAAAGCCTCTTGTTAAACTAGCTTGTTGGTTAATATATGATCATGGTTTCCTGATCATGAACATAGAGATGTTATTAACAACAGGATCATATCGTTAGGAGAATGATATGGTGGACATACTCCTATAGATAAGCGTAGCATAAAGATCAAGTCATTTCAATAGTTCAATTGCTATATGCTTTCTGATACATAGTAACCTAATTCCTTTGACCATGAGATCATGCATATCACCTTTACGGATGGATGCTTTGATGACATCAAACACCACACCGAATCGGGTGGCTATAAAGGTGGCATTAAGTGTTCGGAAAGTATTGGTTGAAACACATGGATCAAGAGTGGGATTTGTCCATCCACATGATGGATAGATATACTCTGGGCCCTCTCGGTGGAATGTCATCCAATTGGCTTGCAAGCATGTGACTTGGTCACAAGGGATCACATATATCAGGGAGCGAGAAAAGAGTACTTATCGAATGAGGTTGAACTAGGTATGCAGAGATACCGAGCGATCATAACCTCGGATAAGTAACATATCGTGAGACAAAGGAAATTGGTATCATATGTAAGTGGTTCATTCGATCGCAAGTAATCGTAGAAATATGTAGAGCCATATGAATTTCGATTCCTCTATTGGTTATTGTTAGAAGTGTCTCGATCATGTCCGCGTAATTCACGAACCGTAGGAGACACACTTAAGGATTGACGTTGTTTGAGTAGTTATGGTATTATGAGAAGAGACCGAATGTTGTTGAGTCTCGTATGGGATCCGGGATATCACGAGGTGATCCGAATGGTCCGGAGAATAAGATTCATATAAGGAAAGTCCGTTTGAGTTGGGAATGATTGGTGTTTTCATCGGGAATGTTCTAGAAGGTTCGGATTGTCGGCACTCCGGGGAAGGGTACATGAATGTGTCATTGCTCATTGAATGATTGCATCATGTACTAAGTGTTCTTGCTGTCCCAAATAAAGGATTAAATTGAATCCTAAAACAGAAAAGTCAAATGTCGGTTGAAAGTCAAGCGCCAAAACAAGAAACGTGGGAAACAAGCAAGAGGAGTTGGAACCAACCCGGAGGAGGAGTTGGACTCCTCCGGCGCCAGCCCTAGGCCGAGTTGGGGAGGGACTCCTCCCTCCTGGCCGCCAAGGACCCCCTCCCATATAAGGAGGCGGGGCTCCTCCATAGACACATAACTTTCTACTCTAGATCTCGGTTTAGAGCCGTTTTGGTTTAGAGCTTCTAATTGCTTTAGCTGCGGTTTAGAGCCTTCTAATTGGTTTAGAGCCTTCTAATTGGTGTGTCTAATTACTAGACCACTAATAGCCTCTCTCATAAGCTCCACCATACTACTTGGCTTAGGCGAAGCCTGGGATTTCCCTCTACTTAGGTACCACGCCGTTGTCTTTGGGAATCGCGAGGAGAGTGCTACAACCTCCATTTCTTTGGAACAAGGAGAGGAAGGTCTTCGTCGAGTAAACGTGACCGATCATGAGCCCATTGCCGAGCCTTGGCAAGGAAGGATCGTCTACGCGATCTTGAGATCGGAAGTGTCGACTACATCACCCACGAATCTGCTCTCGTTAACCGCTTTGGAATCTTGAGGTGAGTTCCTCTATCGACTCGTTGCTACAATCTAGTAGATAGATCTTGGCTTGTTTGTTTGTATGCGATAGAAAATTTTGTTTTCCATGCTACGAACCCCTCTGATGGTATCGGATCCGTGTCTATATGTAGATCTGTTGCTGAGTAGAACACAATGGTCATTGTGGGCGTTGATGCTTTTATTGTCGATTGCTTCTTGTGTACTTTGTATCTTGCGGTATGTTGGGATGAAGCGGCCGGGCTAACCTTACATGACATCGTTCATGAGACTTGCTCCACGCTTGACATGCAACTTGTATTGCATAAGTGGCTTCTTGGTGCATGTTTCTCCTAGCATAGTTAAGATCCAATTTACAGGTGATCAACAATGCTAGTATCAATGTTGTGGTTTTTGTTCGTAAGTTAGAGCGACACTTATTGAAAGCCCCAAACCACGTAAAATATGCAAAGAAAGTAGAAGCGTCTAACTTTGTTTTGCGGGGTGTCTGATGATGTGATATGGCCATGATTGTGATTATATTTGATGTATGCAATGTTCCTTATTGTAAGTCGACAATGGCGAGAATATATGGTTGTCTTTAATTTATTAAGACCAGCGTGTCTATTCAAAGTAGTTGTAATAGTTGAAGCGGTGGGCGACAACCATGGAGAGCGTCATTGACCTTGATGCAATGCTGGGTGATGATGGAGATCATGTTAGTGCTAGAAGATGGAGATCGGAAGCACAAAGAAGAAAGGCCATATCATATATCATATCACATATTATGAATTGCATGTGATGTTAATCCTTTATGCATCTTGTATTGCTTAGTAGGCGGTAGCATTATAAGATGATCCCTCATGCACATGAATTTCAAGTCATAAAGTGTTCACCCTTAGTTAGCACCGTTGCTAAAGCTTGTTGTTTGAAGCACCACGTGATGATCGTGTGTTAGATTCTACAAGTGTATACAACGTGAGCAAGCCAGTTGCTCATGCGAAACTAAGGTTTGATCTTGACGAGCCTAGCATGTCTGGACATGGCCTCAGGAACACGGAATACCGAAAGGTAGAGCATGAGTCATATAGTAGATATGATGAACATGTCGATTGTTCGCCATTGAAGCTATATCAACTCTCGTGATGATCGGTTTTGATGTGGTGGATTTGGTTCGTGTGATCACTAAAACAATGTGAGGGATATTGTTTTGAGTGGGAGTTCACCTAGATTAATTTAATTATTAATTAGAACTCAATTTATCATAAACTAAATCAAAGTGAATTTGCATAGTTGTTGTAGTCATTGGCATCTGTTTACCACCTTGCGCTTAGTTATAATTGAGATGATAGAGCTATAGAATTCTGGTTAGTTACTTTACGAACTGGTATCGTATTGTTTTGAAGTGTTAATCTAAAGTTTAAAAGTCCTATTGCAAACTTTCAGTAAGTTAAGTTACTCCATGAAATTTAATAATTGGTATTAAAACAAGAGTAACAATTCCAATGTTAGTATATAAGTATCATGTTTGTCTCCACGATTCTTGATATTCAAAGGATTCTCTTAATATCAAGGTTATCTAGGATCTGAAAGAGTTGTTTCAGAAACCATGATGTGTGGAAGATATTGTGATATCTGAAACAAAGTTTTGGTTGCAACATGATAGAGTATAATATGGCAAAAGTCATGTTCTCATATTTGATGAGAATTTGCAAAAAGGTTGGAGACACTAGTTGTCCTAATCCTCCAAAAGGTTTTGGAGAGCAACATTGTACTTGCGATTCACCATTACAAGCTAAAAGTAGTTTGATCATGGACGATTCCATGATAAGGATGAATATTTGATGTAGGTAAAATGTTTACTACACCAAGAGATTACTAAATAAAGGAATTTGAAAGAACACCAAACATTTGATGATGGTGATCTACTTCAAGGTGCAAGTCCAAAGACATTGGTATTTAACTATACACGCTTTGGACTATGTGTCATATGTATGACTCCACTATTGATATTGATAGATTCTTTCAAGCGAAAAGGAAATCTTGAAGAGAATCTCATAAATATATGGCAGAAAGAAAAGATTAGAATTGTTCAAATTAAGTATATAGATGATATACATGTTATGGCTATATTCTTTGCTTATTAAACAATGTGGTTCTTAAGTATTTGATCTTGAATTTGTTGGTATGAATCGTCATACAAAACAACGAATTCATGAACTACGATGGCCTAAGTAACTAGCAAAGAATATGTGATGATGTTCATCGAGAACAAAATAAAGGGTTATTGTGTTGCTCGTTAAACATCAAAGCTTGCCTTCAAGATTTGTTTTATCGGTATTATGAGAACAAAAGGGTTGTTCAAATAATTGCGTAATCTATAAAAGATGGATGATTTGCAAATCTCGTTGGAGATATCACATCCATAAAACTAGTGCTAAAGATGTCGAAGACAAATTGATTGAAAGATTACTTAGGAAGTGACATCGCCGTTTAAATTATATTGGAAAGAAAACATGAAGAAAATCCATATGGATGGAATTTTGGAGTCTATTTGATTTTGATCAAATGGCGCTTGTGAAACTTTCCTAGAGATAATTAAAACTTCGTTCATAGGCCAAAAGGAGCGATAGACTAGCTTATTGGAACTTGTACATATTGTTGTATGAAGTCCATTATGTATAGTCAAAGCGATGGATTTCAACTTCATGTGCTTTCTCCGAAAATTTGAGTGAATATATGAATATTTACTTAATAAGGATGAAGTGTGAAACATTTGAAAAGTTCAAGGACTTTCAAGATGAAGTGCAAAATCATTGTAACAAGAATATAAATAGTTTATGATAAGATCATAAAGGAAGATATTTGAGTTACAAGTTTAGCATAATACCTAAGATTTAAAGGAATCGTTCGTGGATTTGCATTTTCCGAAACACCATAAGAGTATGGAGTGTTGAGATATGTAATTAAACCTTGTTTGACATGGTAAGATCGAAGGTGTAATTCATAAAACTGCCATTATATTTTAAAGATTAAAAGCTTTAGAGATTACCGTTTTCCTTTGAAAAGAGCTTCATCATAATCCGTTGAAATGACACCATATAAGGTTATGGTTTGGGATAAAACCAAGTTGTCCTTTCTTAAACATTGGTATGCTATGCATAAGAAAGATGTGTGCAACCAAAGTCGGATGAACTTGTCTTTGTATGTTATTTTGAATAACTGTTAAGTAATCCTCCATAACATCTCGAGACAAAAGTGTTTGTCACTTAAAGCGTCAAGTTTCTTTGAGAAGGAATTTTTCGTGAAAAGTTAAGTAGGAGGACAATAGAATTTTGATAAGGTTAAAAGAACCTTAGCTATATGTGCGAGTTATGACCCGAAAAGTGTTAGGGCGACAACAAAGCTCATGGCTCACGTACCTCAAAGGTTGTGGTCACGGAGATCCAAGTTCCTATTGAAACAAGTAGGTCGGATAAACAATCAAATACCAAGATTTGAGGGTTGAATCATTATTTGAGAATAATGAACCGACTACATGCAAAGAAGCGATGATGGGCCACGACTCGTAAAATGGCTTGAAGCCATAAAATCCGTGATAGTTCCATACACGAGAAAATCAAGTTTTGAACTTGAAGGACCCTCGAGAAAGGTGTAAGACCTTATAGTTGTGTGCGGATCTATAAAGAAATAGACATGGATGTTTCACATCTATGAAATAGTCGACATGTTGGGAAAGAGTTCACAACAATGTTCAAGGTTGACTATGACAAGATTTGATCATCATAGTGATATTTAGTCTAGACGGATTAATGTAGCAACCACTACATATAATTTGTTATATGGTAGTTGAATAAACAAAACAAGTTCTTCTAATAGAATCGTTACCTAGGACATGTGCATAACACGGTCCATAGGGTTTTGTTAATTCAAAGGATGCTAAAAGCATATGCAAACTTCAATGGTTAAAGTGAGCATCGCGGAGTTGGAATCTTCACTATGATGAAACTGTTAAAGGAGTTTAAAAGTTCATTAGAGAAAATGAAGATGCTTGCATTTGCAAGAAATTAAGTGGGAGCGCTAAGACATATTTCTAATACATTATGTAGGAGACATATTGTTGATTGGAAGTGATGTATCTTTTTATTAACACAAGATAAGAATTTCATCTCGATGAAAGACTTAGGCAAAACCAAATATTTAGCATCAATAGGCTGATATGGTTGTGCGAAGTACATAGACAAGATATTGAATGAGTTCAATATAGAAACTACAAAAGAGGTTCTTGTCGCATACAGAAAAGGATTGAATAAGTTCAATGTTGATGATATATTCAAGTGTATTGACATTTGGTAAAGTGAAACAAATAATCAAGTATAGATTGATACTTGATGTATAAAATCACAAAGTATTTATATCAATCATCTTGATATATGTACAAATCCAGATATGTCCTATGCTCTAAATATTGTGAGCATATACCAGAATGATTCGTAAGATGATCATTGGACAATAGTAAGGATATTCTTATGATCTTTTGGAAGAACTAAGAGTATATTATTTGTAGAAGTGACAGATAGATGGTTAGTTCATTGTAAAAGTACTACATTGATACTAGCTTTGTCACAAAGTACAAATTAAGTTTATCTCAATCTAAACTAAGGGTGGCACAATATAATGGAAGGTGAGTTCCATAATGGATTTGGATGAGTTTCAAAGTTAAAGACATTGTGACAGATACTACAACAAAAGGCTAAGTATATGACTGCTATTATAGCAGCAAAAGAGGGCATTTGTGTCAAGTAGTTTGTTATCAAACTAGGTGTAGTTCACAGAGGGATAATACTATGAAGATATATTGTGCGACAATATTATCAACATGTTTTAACCCCAAAGAGCTAAAGGTCACACCGAAAGACCAAATTTATACAAAGCCATCTCATTAGAGAATGAGTGATGCGTAGAGACGCAAAGACATGCAATTACACGGACTGGAAGTGTCGGATCCGGAGATCGATTGACCACTAGCAATCGTGTACATACAACAGGAAAGCCATAGGTGTTATATACACAAAGGTTTGAAACTAGATTATTGACTCTAGTGCAAGTGGGAGACTGTTGGAGATATGCCCAAGAGGCAATAATAAAGTGGTTATTATCATATCTTCGCACTTATGATAAATGTTTACATACCATGCTAAAATTGTATTAACCGGAAACATTAATACTTGTGTGATTTGTAAACTAAAATAAGAGTCCCTAGTAAAGCCTCTTGTTAAACTAGCTTGTTGGTTAATATATGATCATGGTTTCCTGATCATGAACATAGAGATGTTATTAACAACAGGATCATATCGTTAGGAGAATGATATGGTGGACATACTCCTATAGATAAGCGTAGCATAAAGATCAAGTCATTTCAATAGTTTAATTGCTATATGCTTTCTGATACATAGTAACCTAATTCCTTTGACCATGAGATCATGCATATCACCTTTACCGGATGGATGCTTTGATGACATCAAACACCACACCGTGGCGGGTGGCTATAAAGGTGGCATTAAGTGTTCGGAAAGTATTGGTTGAAACACATGGATCAAGAGTGGGATTTGTCCATCCACATGACGGATAGATATACTCTGGGCCCTCTCGGTGGAATGTCATCCAATTGGCTTGCAAGCATGTGACTTGGTCACAAGGGATCACATATCACGGAGCGAGAAAGAGTACTTATCGGTGAGGTTGAACTAGGTATGCAGAGAGATCTGACGATCATAACCTCGGATAAGTAACATATCGTGAGACAAAGGGAAATTGGTATCGTATGTAAGTGGTTCATTCGATCGCAAAGTAATCGTAGAAATATGTGGGAGCCATATGAATTTCCAGATTCCTCTATTGGTTATTGTTCGGAGAAGTGTCTCGATCATGTCCGCGTAATTCACGAATCGTAGGGAGACACACTTAAGGATTCGACGTTGTTTGAGTAGTTATGGTATTATGAGAAAGAGACGAATGTTGTTCGGAGTCTCGGATGGGATCCGGGATATCACGAGGTGATCCGGAATGGTCCGGAGAATAAGATTCATATAAGGAAAGTCCCGTTTCGGAGTTCGGGAATGATTCCGGTGTTTTCATCGGGAATGTTCTAGAAGGTTCGGATTGTCCGGCACTCGGGGAAGGGTACATGAATGTGTCATTGCTCATTGAATGATTGCATCATGTACTAAGTGTTCTTGCTGTCCCAAATAAAGGATTAAATTGAATCCTAAAACAGAAAAGTCAAATGTCCGTTTGAAAGTCAAGCGCCAAAACAAGAAACTGTGGAAACAAGCAAGAGGAGTTGGAACCAACTTTGGAGGAGGAGTTGGACTCCTCGGGCGCCAGCCTAGGCGAGTTGGGAGGACTCCTCCCTCCTGGCCAAGGACCCCCTCCCATATAAGGAGGCGGGGATCCTCTCATAGACACATAACTTTCTACTCTAGATCTCCGGTTTAGAGCCGTTTTGGTTTAGAGCTTCTAATTGCTTTAGCCTGCGGTTTAGAGCCTTCTAATTGGTTTAGAGCCTTCTAATTGGTGTGTCTAATTACTAGACCACTAATAGCCTCTCTCATAAGCTCCACCATACTCGCACTGGCTTAAGCGAAGCCTGGGATTTCCCTCTACTTAGGTACCACGCGTTGTCTTCTGCTGGAATCGCGAGGAGAGTTCTACAACCTCCGCTGCCTACTGGAACAAGGAAGAGGGAGGTCTTCGTCGAGTACAGAACGTGTGACCATTGCGGAAGCGCTGCCGGAACGCAGCGCCGGAAGGATCGTCTACGCGATCTTGAGATCGGAAGTGTACGACTACATCACCCACGAGAATCTGCTCTCGTTAACCGCTTTGGAATCTTCGAGGGTGAGTTCCTCTATCGACTCGTTGCTACAATCTAGTAAATAGATCTTGGCTTGTTTGTTTGTATGCGATAGAAAATTTTGTTTTCCATGCTACGAACCCCTACAGAAAGGGCCCGTAAAGTCCCCGTCGCCACGTTGCTGTAGTGCCTCCGCAACCATCCTCTTACATTCCCCATCCCACCTCCCCGCCTCTAGAGAATGACAGCACCACGCGAAGCCCATCCCAACCCAGATCGGGCCCAGACCTAGGCCAGCCGAAGCTGCCCGATGGAGCTAGCCTGCTGGTTTCCACCCTTCCGGCTGCTACCGACGTCACCGCGCTGCCACCCCCACGTCGCCCACTACCGCCTTCGCTAAGAAGCTGCAGGCCCCCGCTGACGCGCAACACCACCGCCTGCAGGCCCCCGTCGACACCCAGCACCACCACCTCCTAGGACCAAGCTTCCTCCGAATCCACACCCCTGCCGTGGGAGGCCTCGCGAAGCCTAGAGCCCCAACGTGGAGAGCCACCCCGTGCCGCCTGTTGCTCCACGCCATGGGGAGGAAGGAGAAGCCCCGTCGCCGCCAGCGCTGCACGGGCTTTGCCCGGCCACGCCCTCTGGCGGCGGGGTAGGGTTTGTTCTCCGACGCCTGCGGGGAGCGTCGCGGGAGCCGCCCACCGTGTGAAGAGACTCCCTTTAGGACATCGTTTTCAGGACGAGAAAATACTATAGGTTGTTTATGGCTGCATTGAACGAAATGCAAGACGACCCATATAGGGCAGTCAATGAGTTGCTGAGGTTACCTTCTACGTAGATATGTGAAAAGAAAGACAAAAATGTGGACCTGATGCACCTCCAGATCTTGTGACATTGTGTAAGTCCAATTATTTATTATTAGATGGCATGGGGAAGATGATTAACACGTAATTACTACTGAAGAAGGGATCAGATTGGATGGGATAGTATTTATATAAAATGAAATCTCTAGATTAACTGACCAAGCTAGCAAGCACCTCCATGGCCTAAATTAATTAATGTGCTTGCCAGCAGGTATGTTGCCTCCTCACTCAGTCCCAAGCTGACCCCGCTGTTCCGACCACCGTGGAGGGGAGGCGTGTTGTTTGCAGACAGGAATTAGCTCTGCCGACGTCGATCGGTGCAGATGCTCCGCCTCTCGATTGATTCAACGCGGCCGAGATCGATGGAGGAAACACGTCTGCATCGCCTTCCAGAGAGAAAATCGATGAGTGAGATCCCCCAGCTACGATTACGAAGATCTGGCCAGTTCAAAATGTGTACTCCCTCCGTCCCGGTTAGATGATACTAGGGTCCAGAGAATAGCAAATTGTGTCCTTTAAACTGGGACGGAGGGAGTACTACTATTCAATTGATGTGTAATTATTGTACTATATTGGATGTCACTGTTAACATCTGTGAGATGGACAATTGTAGTAGTACATGGCTAGAAAAAGATCATGTTCGGGACAATTTGTCAACGATGAATAATACTACTCCCTCCGTCCGTAAATTAGTGTATTTATAGGTTTGTCCTAAGTCAAAACTAGTAAATTTTGACTAACTTTATAGAAAACTGTAGCAATAATTATGACACTAAATTGGTACCACTTGATATGTTTTCAAATCTAGTTTCATAATATATAAATTAGATATAATATATATTGCTATATTTATCTATAAATTTGGTCAAATTTAAAAAAATTAACTTAGACAAAAGCTAGAAGTACACTTATTTGCAGATAGAGGGAGCACTTGATATATCAACGATGGCTGCACCAACCCTGAGTACAGTTGGCTCCATTGCAGGTACTGAACTTGACTCTGAATGTCTAATTGTTTCACTTCCACGTTTGTCACCTCCTTTTGACTGGGCAATTGTCACCTATATATTTAGTTCTTCCGTAATATTATTTTCTTGAGTACTGCATACTGGACTCACTACAATTATGCCAGTCAACTGGTGCTATTCTAGAATTTAGGAGTTGATGATGCTCTATAAAAAAAATTGATGTACGAAAAGAGAAAGTAAGAAATCAATGGTGGAAAAAGGGTATATATCAAAGATGGAT